>JASANH010001117.1:0-226040 GCA_030248295.1 Mesodorylaimus sp. YZB2_4 | reverse complement strand
AAGTTCCAGGTTTTGGTAGGGGTGATCTTAGCAAATTCCTGAGAGTTCAACACGAGAAAAGTTGCCAAACTTGTTTCTTGAATACCTCGGGCAGGGCTGAAACGATGTAAGGTGTAATCAATGACGATCGGCAGTGAGACCAGCCCTGAGCTGCTTGAAGATTTTCTTTGAGGATGATGAATTTTAAAGGCACGCACCCCCTTTTGGAACAGAGTAATTAGAAATACACCAATAGGCGGTAAGCTGAATTGAGCAGAGATCTTCTCCAAATGCGATTAGAAGTCAAATGACGCAGTGATTGTTCCAAAATTTGGCTTTCGTTCCGTTTCCAAGTAATGAGTCATGATTCTTTGGCTACATAAGAATATTTTATTCGGCGTTCAGGTTCGGACGAACACGACAGAAATCCGATTAAAATCTGAGGAGTCGGAGCTGATTCCCATGAAATCGAAGGAAGAATATAAAGTCACTAGATCAGATATGAATGAGTCAAGCGAATAATGAGGTGACGACGTGGAACTTTAAAAAACTTTCAGTGATCCTTCCTCCTTCTGCGCAGGGGGCATGTATCCATATCAGAACCGATTCCCAAGTCCACATTTCTCGAGAAAAATGGACTGCGAATGGCCCAACAGAGAAGACTATGTAATCACTTAGTTTACTGAAACACGCACCCGACGGAGACACGGCACACACTCACCAAGAACAAGGCAGACATCCCCTTACATACCTCCCCAGTAGATCGATTTGCATATATCATCAGATCACCCATTAGTCATAGGAACTGGTCTTCTGAGCCTTGATTGTACTTTGATCGGGCGACCTGGCGTTGTTAACTGGTATCGTACCTTGATAACCGGTAACCGGCGCCAACTTGCTGGGACTAGGTGGAAGGGTAAACACTACACCCCTTACAACTATGCCCGAAAATCCCCCTTCCATCCCTCTAGCTTTCAGTGAGTTATTGCCAGCCCTACTGTAAGGGGGAATGAAGACCATTATGCAAATGAGAGTGACCTCGTTGGATGTTAGGCCTGTTCGGTATCATTCGGTGATTGCTGTGTTTGGAACTGGTCTCCCTTTGTCTGATGTGTGTTGTTTGTTTGTTTGTTTTGTGCCGGTGCACTCTTGCCTCTGGGTAGATGCTCGCTCTCTAATCAGTGTTATGCCTGTGCGTACTCGGTGCAGTCGAGTAGTAAACCTATTCTATGAGACAAGTGGTCTTATACTACTACAACGAAAATAAACAAACAAACAAAAGCCAGCAGCGTTTTGTTTGTTTTCTCGATTGCCTCGAGTCTCTAATGGGTGGGCCTCTCAGTGAAAACGTTCGCCTAGGTGATATAGCACGTATAGATACATACCTGTGTGTTACAGAGTCGAGTTATCGGTCGACCGCTAACCTGAGCCCCTCCCCCTATTCAAGAGACTTTACGTAAACGCATACGCATTCAAATCAAGTATTTTTACCAACCGTAGGGTTATGGCATACAAACCGACCATCGTCACCAGGGATTGAACCCAGGGCGAATCCAGCTGCTTGCTACCAAGCAACCAAGCAAGAAGAACTTCACTGTATGGTCTGTGTCAACAGTACTGGCAATCGCGCACCATCTGTGGTCACTCATCGTGGACAGCATGTGAAACCAGAGTGGACTAGTAAGGCTAAATGGTTCAGAAGCAAAAGCTCTAATGGTTGGATGGAATAGCATGTATTCTACGAATAACTAGTCAATGTCTTTATTCCGTTTGCGAAATCGATTGATCTGGTTACCACGTGCTTGTCCTGAATGGCCACATTTCTCATTCCAGCACCCGCATGGATAATCGAATCGAGCTCGTCATCCTGATTCCACATTCTTCATCACTTTTGCAGCCACTGGATGATGGTGTATTTGGACCAGCGAGGAAGGCTGGGAGAAATATTTCATCCAGCTATTATAACGCGAGTAATTTCAGCTCAATTGAAAAAATATATTTACCAGCTCTACTGAAACAGGTTTTTGATTATGCTTTTATGCCGGAGCCTGCAATTCTTGGATTCCGTAATGCGGGCATCCGACTGATCGGCAAAGTCATCATGCTTTACTAGCTTTCGCCACCGCTTCAGAAAATCTTCTTTCTCACGCACTCACGTCAGAGTACATACAGTCAGGCCCTGATGTCCCTGCAGCGTCTCGGATACGTCAATTTTTAGCGATTCCTTTCGCTGGTCCGATTTGCGGACCCGTATCCTCAGTACGGGTCCATACTTTAGAAGTCGTTTTTGATCGATGTCTCCCCAACTGATCAAAATATCGAAAAATCCCATCATAGGGTTCTCGAATACTATGTCCCGCATGCTGGGTCAAATTTCATCAAAATCCGTCAAACGGTGCCCGAATGGCGCCGAAAGAACCTTCCCAGAACTATATAGACCTCGTTTGTAATGTAAAGTATTGTAGTTTTGTAAAACCGCAAGAACTATCTTCTAGCACAGGTAGCGTACAGTAGCTACTTGATGTTACTAACAGTTTGACGGGAAGGGTTGACCATGGAAGGGTGGCCAGTGAAGGGTGGTGTCCCCACAAGATCAAAAATGACCACTCTGCCACACAAGATGCTGACAAGAAAACAGAAAATCACTCTCGCTCTTACCGCGCTGTTGCAATAACCCGCGGCCAAATCGTATATTTCCTTATTCCCACAAGGCTTGCCTGAAAAATGATACAAACTGAAAAACACGCCGGACAGAACTGAAGCACACCAACTGATTTACTGGTTTACAGGTAATTCAACTGGCAAAGGCAAGTGATTCAACATTTGAAACAGTCACTACAGTCACTCACAGTTCCCCTGTTTTGTCAAATTATGACAACGAAGCCGTGCTCCCAAATTTCCCCTGCAAGCAATAGCGCCATCCGCTCTTTTCCACCCATATCTGACGGCACCTTCTTATCTGCGGTTGTTCTCCCAGCGGCACGACTTGAGCCAGTTGCTATGAAAAACGTTGTAGCAAACTATGCATGGGTCTACTTGTACTGCAGCAATTAATTCGGTCCTGGTCCGGCATGGGTCCTGTTTGTCCTTGCAGCAAGCGCTATCTCCCTATCGCACAGTCGAACTGATGTTTCAAACTTCTTTCATATCCGTTTCGACGCAGTTCCTTGCTGGTGAACATCCACCCAAGTAGTTGAGGTACGTCTCGACTTCAGGCCAGCCCGGCCTGCAGGTGGGAACTTTTTGATTGGTGGTGGGGATTCCGCTGCCCGTAGTGTCTAACCAGGCGACGAGTCGCGGAAAACCTCCACAAACCGTCTTAGAAGGCGCTGCATTCCATACATAAAAGCGAAGACGAATATATAGCTTTGCTTATAAGACTCAGTAAAATGCCCAGGGACAACCAGATGATGGCCTTCACAGGTGCGAGCGCTAACACGAAAATCAGATTTGTGAACGAGTCGGGCATGTCCAAAATCATGAATACCATGGTAAAATTTATAAAACTGAGTCAATGTCAAACTTTTCCTCCTATCATAAAGCGTAGACCAGCAAGCTTTACCCAAGGCATCAGAATAGCAGCTGGCTATGCTAGCCTATGTGCGCATCTATTAGCGCGTTCTAATTGATCAATATCAGTCTTTAAAGGATCCCATGCCACGCAACCATATTCTAAAATTGATCCTATACATGAATCGTAAACTTTCGTAAAAACAGGGGGCGATGAATGTCTCCCCCGTTCCTCCCAACTGCACCAACCATAGCGTTGCATGGTCGTCCACATGTCAATCCGGGCAGTGGAGGCCTCACTAACTCTCCCAAAATTCCCCACCTGCAGGCCGAGTGCCCCACAGTCGAGACGTACCTTAACTCTTTGAGTGAATGTACCCCAGCAAGAACGCTCGTCTAACACTATTCAAAGGAAGTTTGAAACATCAGACAGACTGTGTGATCGGGAGACAGCGTATGCATGGTGGTGACACAGCCGCATGGCAGTACGAGTTTCTATAGCGTGTACATTTATTGCCGTATTACGAGCGATCTTATGGACAGGCTGTAACAAGGTGATCTGGCATACAAGACAGCTAATCGCCCGATATGCAACTGCTCATAGCTCCCACTCCCCGGGTGCGCTGGTTAGCCCTGGATTCAGTGCAGCAGGCTACTATGGCACATCTGATGGCCCGATGCACGCTCGTTCTTGTTAGCGCTTGCTCCACATCAGGCCCATAAGCAATAGGAATAGCAACCTCCTCATGATTCCACACAAAAAAGGCAAACACACAAAGGGCGTATCAATAATTAGGGCGCAAACATCCAAAAGAGGGATATGCTAAGGAGCTGAGGCGCAAGCAAGCAAGCACGGGTTATAAGTTCTGGCAAAGTGCATTTCCAGTGATCAAGCTTGACATTACGAGCTCCACGGCGACGAGCGCCACGGCTTGACGCCCATCAGTCCGTGACAAAAGGTTTTCATCGATTTTCTCGAAATTTTTAGTTACGACCGCCCTCGATCTCAAGATTACAGTTGTGCAGAATTTCGAGCTCTACAAGACTGCATTAACCCTTCCCTTAGTTGGTCTAACTCTTGGGTCCGGAGACCCAATGTATCTTATAACACAGGGCAAAATGGTTTTATCTGCATATCTCGACAACCGGCCATTGTTATGCAAAATCGTTTTGTATGATTATAGGTTGATTGGTAAGACATGCTAGTACCAAAACTTATCAAAATCTATCCGGCGGTTCTTAAATGGCGGCTCAAAAACCCCAAAAAAGTACACAAAAACAATAATAACTTTATTTGAAACATGAGTCGTACAAAAGGAAGAATCATCTTCTAGCACAGGCATCGTACAGCTGCTACTTGATGCTGCAAACAGTCGGACCAACTAAGGGTTAACCCCTAGTTGGTCTCCTGTTTGCAGCATCAAGTACAACTGTACGATGCCTTGCTAAAGATAGTTCTTCCTTTCGTACGATTCATGTTTCAATTGAAGTTATTATTTTTTTGGCACTTTTTTGGGGTTTTCGGCCGCCGTTTAGAACCGCTTATCGATTTCGATAATTTTTGTACTACATGTCCTACCTATCAACCTATGATACTACCAAACTGTTTTGCAAAATAATGGCTGTTGTCGAGATATGCACATAAAACCGTTTCGCCCTTGTTATAACATGCGTTGGTCTTGGACCCAAGAGTTCGCCAACTAAGGGTTAAGTTGTTCTCATTTCTGATCCGATCGTTAGATAATCGATGAAAACGGTTTTCGCTGATTTTCTCGAAAATTTCAGCGATGATAACCCTTCTCTGGTCAACCTGTTAGTAACATCAAGAAGCTACTGTACGCTACCTGTGCTAGAAGATAGTTTTCGCGATTCTACAAAACTACAGTACTTTACAGTTCTAGAAAGGTTTTTTCGCCATTTGGGCACCATTCGACGGATTTCGATGAAATTGGACCCCAGCATGCGGGACATGGCACCCGAGAACCCAACGATGGGACTTCGCGATATTTTGATCGATTCGGGAGATATCGATCAAAAACGACTTCTAAAGTGTGGACCCCATACTTTAGAATACGGGTCCACAAATTTGACCAGGGATGGGTAATATCGTCAGAACGTCTAAAAAATGATTATGCAATCTTATGGCCATTATCCCGACGATATTCAAAGATGCTTGTTGAAACACAGTCCGATCGGCAAGACAAAACATGGCGTTAGGTACAATAGCTCGCGCTTCGTCACTTCTATGTACGTCTTGCACTTTACCCAAGAAGGGCCAGCTACAACTTGATGCACCATATGCCGTGAGTAGTCTGACCTTTTATGCTTCAGTCAGCTCATATCAGCCAACAAAGTCTTCTTCTCCTGCGCTCGAGAATCCTGAAGATGTCCGTTTTTCTTCGTAGTACTGCAGAATTTTTCTTGCGGCGATGGGCGAAGTAGCATGCCTTACCTTGCTGTACGTCGATCATCCGCCCAAGCAGTATTTCACATAGCCAGTGTGAAATGTAGACAAGGCGCCAACTGGCCCGGGCGCCGTCGCTGCTGGCATAGCCCGGGTAAGAAGATAGGATTTACAGTAGGTACCTATATATGGATCCTGATACTCCTACTGCAGACCGATATGCATATTACAACAGTATAGAACTCCGTGTGGAATCGTCGTTTTCTGTTTAGCCGTGCAGTGGCACCGCCTTCAAGAGTACAGTACGCGGGCCGTATTTAAAAATTAAAATTTTCCTTCGTTATCGTATCGAACGATACGAAAAACGAAAATGAAGGTAAAAATGCTCTGTCGTAATCCGAGCGATTATGTTCGCGAAACAAAGAATGATATTCATAAGGGTAAGAAGATTCAATTTGAAAGCACCATTTCTTCAGTTTAGTTTTCACGGTTTTCTTTGGTGGAGCAGCCGTTTCTGTTATATTAGCCAGAATAGGCGTGTGTCTCCATTTAGGACCACCCTATATTTTTAGTTCCACGCAATTACGACCCATCGCTGCATCCATTTCAACAAAGTCGAGAATACGTTCGCGCTGTGAATGCCACAAAATTGGAGCGAGTTTTTGCGAAACCGTTTCTTGGTTCCTTGGACGGTCATCGCGATGGTGTACATTGTCTGGCTAAACATCCAAAGCAGTTATCTTCCTTGATATCCGGCTCATACGATGGAGAGGTAAGACTGATTTCCTGTAACTCTAGCGAGCTAGATTTTTCAAGGTGAGTATTGAATAAATAATGGCTTATTATCTCTAAACTCATTTCGCTCACAGACGTTTGCCAGCAATTAGCTAGGGCTTGTCCCAAATTTAGGACGGCCATAGCCATACATGATGCATGAGAGATCTGGCATGATGTGTACAGTAGATCTAAAGATTCAGGGCATGTACTTTTTTTGAATACTTTTGGTTTTTGTTTTCTGAATACTTAGTGCTACGTTTTTTGTTCAAGTAGACCCATGTCAGGCTGATTCCAGGATTCGCTCTTCCACCTGCGGTGAAGTACACAGTACCAGGGAAGTAGTGCTCGTACTGCAGACATACAGTGCTAGGGTCTTTGGCAGTATGACAATTCTCTGTAACTTTCTCTTCTGTCTCATCCAAGACCCTGCGTAGAATTGCAAAGCGATCCCTGCGTATAATCTTGGGCGAAGTAAGGCAAATGATCCCGTGCTTCTCTCGGGCTGGTTTTTATGCCCTTCGCAGAATTAAAATCAACTTTACACTGTCTTGATGTTGCTGTAATCCGCAAAATGTTTGGATGGAATCCATCTGAGTGGATCTGATCATCCATCCACACTAGGCACGATCCTTTTGTGCTAATTTCCCACGCACATGCTGTCGTTGAGTCGACAAAGTACAACGATGTGATATATATTTGCTGAAATCACACAATCGACCGTCTTTGAGCCTATTCACAAAACATTCCCAATGTGTTACCTGAAATCACACAATCGACCGTCTTTTGAGCCTATCCACAAAACATTCTGCTCTTATAACGTGCACTTCTTCGCCCTCTTTATTCCTCGCGTCGTCGCGACACATGCTGGTTGGCATTTGACAAAAGTGGCTTTGGATGATTTGAAATGTTGCCGACCCGTTTGAATTGGGACCCCAGGGGTACAGGCGCTGTTCGTGAGAAAGGCCTCAGTGATGCCGTCCGTTTTTATCACAAAATACAGCAAAGTCCACTTCTTTTCCAGGTCCGTCTATGGAACGTATCCCGACGGAAGTGCTTGGCCAGTGTGCAAGCACATTCTGGCTACGTGCGTGGCATATGCGTGGACCCGAGCGGCGAAACATTTCTGACGGTCGGCGATGACAAGCGGATCAGTCGATGGGCTCTGGAAGGATTGATTTCGCGGGAGAGCAGTGGCGGAGAAATGCCCGAGCCTGTGCAGTTCATCTTGACCACAGTGAGTACAGTGGGGTGCAGTGGTGCAGTGGAGTGCGCTGCAGGAATTAGGAACAGGACAGCCTAGGAGTAAAGTGAAGTGGTGGACCAGCGGGGGGATTCTAATGAATTCAAATGATTTATGATTTCAGGGCTTTGAACGCCAAGTTTTCAAGTAAATCTTGCAAAACTATTAGTTTTTTCAGCACGCTTTGTTGGACATCAGCCACCATTGGTCGAGTACATTATTCGCCACGTGCGGCGATGGCGAGGGAGTCTACGTGTGGGACGAACAACGAACTACGCCTGTACGCTGTTTTAACTGGGGTGTCGACACAGTGCATAGAATTCGATTTAATCCCATCGAAGTGAGTGGCAGCTTATAATTGCTGTTTGAATTTGTAGAATGTGCAGTGAACTGGTTTTCCAAATCGACATTTTCGATCGATCGACAGCATCTGAGGTTTTGCTATATTTTTCAGACGGATTTACTCGCTGCGGCAGCATCGGATCGTAGTATTATATTGTACGACTGTCGTGGTCAAGTGCCCTTGAGAAAGGCAAGTGAGCGTCCTAATGGCTTTTGACTACAGTGTGTGTGTGTGTGTAGCAAGCATTCATGGACGATTAGAAGCCCATTAGACATTCCAGTTTTCCTGGAAACTACTTATCGTATTTCGCTGCCTGTAATGTGTACTCTATCCCTGAGGTCGTGTGCAGTATAGCAGGACACAGGCGTCTCCTCTTCGTGGACTACAGGTATGTGTGGTCCTTATCATATCACAGACTCACTGCGCAGAATCACTTGATAACAGACACTGCTGAGTACCAATGTATAGTATGATTGCTTATGTAGTTCGGGTGTATGCCCCTACGCATGATCTCCATGCAACCTGGTAGAAACATTCCAATTTTTATATCATCCCTGACATTCGATCTGCGATCAGAGAGGTCTACTCTATCATAAATCCCGCCGCCACTTACGCGTGTGCATCATCTCGATCATAGCGTGCATATGAATATCTAGCATTGAGGTTTCTCTATTGATCAATCGATAATTGTAAGTTGATTGCATTGGTCTATGATCAAAGTGTTCGGACAGCTAGGCCTCAGTTACTATTGATCAAGAAAACGTTTTATTTTTAGGTCACGTTAAAATTACGTAGCAATGCGATCGCTTGGAATCCGATGGAAGCTTTTATATTTACGGTGGCTAACGATGATTATAAGTGAGTGGAATGTAGAGACGTTTCTTGGATCAGATTATCAATTTATTGATTTTAGTCTCTATTCGTTTGATATTCGTAAATTGACTGATCCAGTCAATATGCATATGGATCATGTGGAAGCTGGTGAGTACAGTAGGCAGTTTTATTCTTAGGGATGGTTTTTCTTAAAGTTTTTGTGGGTCGGGCCCCGTGCCGCCTCAGTTCCCCTCGCTATTTCTTAAGCCCGTTTGCCTATAACCGACCAGCAGTCATTTTATGATCAGCGAGGCCGTGAGGCGACCAGCTCTCACGGCATCTTCCTTCTGTGTGTCTCCACTAGGAGCACCTCCACACGAGGGCGTCCTATGGCAGCATCAGCGTCTGAGAAGGGACGGGGGACCTTCCCGACTGGCGTTCAGGAACGAGTTTCCTGATTCTCTACTCGTTCGGCACTCGACGGTACCTAGTGAGTCGTCAGAACCAGGTGTGCAAGGTTAGCGACGGACTTACTAAACAGCCGTCGAAGACCGGCTCCCACTCCGATCGTGAGAACTGGCTTACTAAACTGCCGTCCTCAGCAGGAACACCTGCGGCCTCCCGGTCAGGGATGCTGGCCCAAGCAATGCGGGATCAACGCCTTAACCAACTGAGCCACCGCGGCTCTATTCTCTTAGGGATGGTGCAAATGTGTGAAGGATGGGCTAGGTACACCATGTTCTGTGCAGCAAATGCAGGCACACTCCAATTTTTGCATCCACTTTGTACAATTCATTCAAGTTTTGCGGGGACTGTTTTAGGATAGTTTCTGATTGACTTTAAGAAAATTTTCTAGTCCCGCTCCGAACAAGACCCCTTTTTACGAATAATTGTCTGGTTCAGTACATAACCTGGCCTCTCTGAAACAATTTGGGTCCTATTTCGTTTCAGTGATGGATGTGGATTACTCACCGACTGGTCGCGAATTCGTGAGTGGCGGATACGACAAGACGGTGCGTGTATTCCCACTGAACCGCGCTCATAGCAGGTGAGGACGAACGGGGCTAGTGCATGAGGTATGGGTCAGTAATTGCTTCGAAAATACATTATCTGGCGTTTAAGTTGTAAAATCTATCCTACCATTTTGTTGTGTTTAGGGAAGTGTATCATACAAAGCGTATGCAACGAGTTATGTGCGTGCAGTGGTCATCCGATGCCAAATATTTACTGACCGGCTCGGATGAGATGAATATTCGCGTTTGGAAAGCCAATGCTGCGGAGAAGTTGGGACCGGTGAGCCGTGAGACTACTCTTGTGAGAAACATTGGGCCTAACTGTGAACGGGACACACCCTAATAAGTGCTGTTTTGTGTTGCCTATTTCAGACAGAGAGAGGAACAGAATAATAGTGAAGTGACTAGTTAGATGAAACTTTGTCTCTCCACAGTGGATTAGATAGTTTACGTCCAAAAGACGATTCGCCGTTACCTGGCGTGGGGGTGGAGGTCTTGTTACTGTAATCTGAAGGGCAGAAACGAGGTCTGAATGACGTGGGATTAAGGGCTTCTACGATAGTGTGCATTCCTGATGAAGATGAAGCTGCTTTCTCACTTGTCCTAACCCCTATCGAAGGACTCCAGCAGGGTCAAGGTTGCCGAAATTCCGCAACAAAGAACCCCTATTTATTAACTTGTTTTTCCGTGATGTCGATCTGTTAGGTTTTGAATGGTAGCTACAGTAGTACGCAGGCGCCCAGAGGCGAGGGTTCGAATCCCACTCAAGGCTTAAGTTTTTGTTATAGCTACGTGCACGAGAACGAGCTTCGATGCAATACGCGGACAAGTTGAAAGAGAAGTACGCTGCTCATCCGGAAATACGGCGTATCGCTCGTCATCGACATGTGCCCAAACACGTTTTCAATGCGCGTCGCGAGTTGAGGACGATCGCGGAATCGCAGAGACGGAAGTAAGTGGACGAGAATGTAGGAGGATGGAGAGGTGCATGTGTGTGGGGATGTGCACAATGAGCGATGGAGGATGATGAGGTGCTGAGAGCTGGTCTCATAATCCTCCAAGGCATGTTCCTAATTTAGGACAATCAAATCACCGTGATGTAGGATGTCCTAAGTAACTGATTTTGAAGTGACCCCTACTGATCGGCTCAGGTGAATGGTGGGACACAGATGAGAAGAAAAGAGGAAGGTTATAATTAGAACTTGGGTATTATCTTGGTCTAAAGACATGTACTGTCACTGTCATTTTCGTTTTCGATCACACATCTTAGTGTCTTGTCAAAAATACTCAGAAATATTGGGCTTGGGCCAAAGGATTAGGCACCCATCGGTCACTTGCACTGGTCACCGAAAGAATAAATTCCAAGCATCTTTCCTCAGGGAGTCATAGAAGAGAATGAAACAGCACCAACAGGTGAGGACATTCTGGCATTTTGTACAAAATGTATATAAGTGAGGTGTTTGATTAAAATCCTCAGTTTTGAAAAAAATATTTTTATATCAATTTGAGCCCAGGGTAAGTTTCGGCATTGCTGAAGGTTTTCAAAAAAATTTAGCGGGTTACAACCGCAAAATATGATTGTTTTTGAATTTCAAAACACCCAGTCGATTGAAACTTCTATACGCTATCCATGCACAATGCCAAAATGCTTCACGCGCGGATGCTGCCTAATCCTCTTCTGTGTCTGTCTGCGGAAAAAGAGACTTGAATTTGGGACCTGTAAATCTTCTACCTGAATCCGTTTTTCCTGACCGTTTATACAGAAGTGTAGACAAAAGATGGCGAAGCCGCTAAAAACTGTGGAGCTGAAGCTATTAGCACCTACTATCTCTTGCCCAAGCTCCTTGCAGGGTCAAAGCAGACTAGGTTGTCCAACCTCCGTCAAAGTGGTCCCTGTTATCTACATGCTTTTCCAAGCTTTTGAACTGATAGTAGTAGGTTTACAGTATGCGCAATTCAGTATCAAAAAACTAAAATGGCAGCATATTTTGTTCTTTTGAACTACAATTATGCATTGACCAGGCTCTATTGTAATTTTAAAAACATTAATTCCGTGCAGGGACGGGTGGTCAGTGAGCTAAGGATTATAGAAAATTGTAGCAGCCGGAGGACATCAAAAAAACTTTTACCTGATCAGTAATTGAAACGGGGCCCTTGGGATGACCAATCAGGGATAGCAATGAGGGGGGATGGAGGTCTTGAAAAGGCTTACCGATGTTCGATAGGTCCGAATTTTTTGCATTTTTATGGTTTTTTTTTGGGTACGGGCCTATTTTCCTCACTAAAGCACACTTTTCGTACAGATTTTTTGAAACTTCAGAAAGCACTGTCAAAGAAACTGCAAACATAGATGAGCCATGCCAGATTTCTTTCCATCCCAGATATGCACAGAGTTGCTACAGGATATGATGAGTCAGACAGTGCCTTCCAGCCTAGCGTGCTTTTGAGTTATTATTTATGAAGAGTCCCGATTCAAGGGTCGGGAGAGGCCATATCCCGACCTGTCGCTTATGTTCGACGGCTTCATCAAGCGAAGAGGGTTTTAATTTTAAGCAAATATCTGACATGGTGGTCCAAGGAGAGTGTCAGTCAAACTTTTTATTCTTAAAATTCAACACTTCACATTTTTCTCAGGGTGGAATCGCCGAGCACTTTACCCCGTTTTGGGTCCTGATTCCTAGTGTGAATTGAACGAAGGCCAGTACAGTATACTAAAGACCGCTTTACTACTTATAGAGAAGCTAACCGACGCGCTCACAGCAAGCCTGGCGAAGTGCCTTATGTACCCGAGAGGCAGAAACGTATCGTTGGAGAAGATAAATAAGGAGACATGGCGAGGATGGTAAGTGCATTACTCTGAGCTGTGTGTGATGCGATGTGTTCGTTCTGCCCCTGCAATATTTACTAGAAGTATGGAAATAGAAGCAATTTTATTCAATTCCAGGAATAGTTGTATGCGATGCGACACTTTTGAGTCAACTGAGAATGTCAGAAAGTGGCTGAAACTTTGATAGCAACGTTGCATCGCAAAAGCATAATATACAGTATATAGAGTATTTAAACCTTGGAAATGAAGGGTGTCAGTGTCTAAAGCACTTGGCACTTTGATCCTGGACTTCGACGCCACGGATTCTCGCCTCGAATTCCGCTTACCATTGGATCGTACTTTTGATTTTCTCGGACATGGCTGAAAAAAGGAGCAACGCATTCACAGTACTTGTTCTGTCCTGAGCCTGACTGACTGCTGAAATTATCTTGTGTGCATGTTGGAACCTGTGAGGCCTGGGATGAGTGGGAACCGTTCGACTGAAATGGATGTACCCCTTTGGTTTTCTGGACTGGAGGCTGGGAGGAGTTAAAGGGTTTTCAGGCATCCTTAGATATAATGGGTTTTGAAGGGAGGGACTGGGCGTACAGTATGGCTGATGTGCAAGGATCGAATGTGATTGGTGCAGTCGTCGTGTTCAGCAAGCGAACTGGAGGACATGCATTTTCTGTCCTGATTTGCTGTTGCAATGCAGCTCTCTGCGTCGATCCTAAAATGGCAGTTCGTGTCTGGCTTACTTGACCAATTCTGCGATAGCTCTCGATGTAGGAATTCGTTTTACATTGTGCAATTCTCGTTTTAGCTGCTCGACTTGGTGACGCTGTTGGTGAATGTCCAGCGGGTCCATCTCCTTGAATACCATAACTCCTGTGCAAAGAAAGGTTTCTGATATTCTTTCAATGCGTGGGCTGGGGCTATGAAGGCTGGTGGTCTTTGGAAACTTATCGTCAGTCTTACATTTGGGTATAGGAAGGTAGGAATGGGGATACGAAAAGGCGTGAGGAAAGATAGAGATGCTCCCTTGGTGACAGCTAAGCTGAAAAAATTGAAACTCCGTTATGGATTCTGTGATCCCAAATGTGCGAGCAGGAGACGGCGAGCGCGTCTAAGAACAACCACTGGGCCTGCTGAAACTGGAGGTAGAACGCGTGTGCAACGAGTCACCAGTACAGTAAAGAAATGGTCTGCGCGTGACTGCGCGAACTACCACACCAGCAATGGCAGACCTGAATGAGCCGTTTATGATTTCGGCAGTTGATCCGCTATGCACGGGCGGTCGAGGCGAACGTGTCCAGCTGGACTAGTTTTAGACGTGCGAAGACTGAGCGGAGTGCTGATGCATGCTGGCATGAAGGGTGATGAGAGAGTGAGTCTCGTTGGCCCATTAGCGGGAAGTGACGTGGATATGGTTATCATAGCAGGATAGTCTTGTGTGAGAAGGACTTGCGTAGGTATTGCTTTGTAAATATCACATGAACAGGTATAAACATTTCGCCAGGCCGAGGTGTAGCGGAGAATGGGCGGTGGACGATGATGTTGTGAAGCAACCACGCTGCGGCAGGGTCTGATCATGCGTCACATAAGTTGTGTCAAAGTGAAGATAACGATCCTTAGATCTAGGCCGGCCAAAGTGACTCATGACGCTATTGCAGTTTGATGTGATAAAGACCAGAAAAGGTGCCAAAAAAGTGGATTTGGAAAGTTTTATGGTTGAGTACAAAATGTGTAGAATCTTTTGGTTGTGTGGTTTTGCTGAATTCTCCATTTTATTGATTCTTGAGATTTTTTTAAAAAGATCTCTTATTTCAGGGTTTGATTCGAGATCAACACGACTGACAAGAAAGAATTTTAGAGAAGATTTTTTGATCTCGGGTACAGCAGAGTTTGGAAGTGAATTATTGAAAAGTTGATGTGCTTCGTGAACGGGAAATGGTTTGTTAATGTAATTAGTGAAGATGAATGGCTGAAAAGCGGATTCGTGTTGTGACCAGATCCAATACACGTTCTTTCGTGGCTCAAAAAATTTCTCTGGATGATGTTTTTGTAGGTTATTGAATTTAGGCTAAAAGTCAGGTCAAGGTGAAAGGGCCTTACAAAAGGAACACTAAGGATACATCTTATAAGGCGGACCTTTGTGAACTTACAGCAAGGATTAAAGTTGTTATAACCATTTCACTAATAATGCATCTTCCTCAAGTGTAAACTCAAAAAAAAACTGGACAGCATGACTCGAAATCGATCACCAGTGTTTGCATTCAGTTATTGAAGTCGGAGACTTACCATGTTCATGTTTTACCACATCAGCAAACGCTTATGCGCACTCGAGGGTGAAGGGACACATTTTACACGAAATGATTTACCGGCCCGCGAGTCGAACATTCGTCCGTAAGTGCGCACCTGGCGTGAGAGGCAGACGCCCCAGGCCACGAGGCCGGTGGGTCAACAATGAGTTGTATCAGGTTAAACGGCTAGCCATCTTCGAAACTTGGATTATCTTGGGGGTTCTCCAAATACAGTAGGCAAACCTGACTAAGTATTCAATATCTTTATTTGATCTTGTGATTGTTTCCGCGAGATAGTGTCTTGCATTCAGTCTCAAGAGCAACCGATAATTTAGGCCGCGGAATCCCCACTGCCAATCAAAAAAATTCCACCGAGCTGACTGGCCCGAAGTCCAGACGTACCTCAACTCTTTGGGTGGATATTCACCAGGCAGTTTAGACACCAGAACTAGGTAAAGGATGTTTGAAACATCAGGGCGACTGTGCGTCGTATTGATTGAGTGGCCGATTGTGCTAGTTGCAGAGTGATAATGATGGAGGGACGGTCTACCGGAGAAGCCATAGGCAACCTTCAAAACACACTGTAATCAGATGGAGCCCATGGCTTTGTCTCGGCTGTCAAGGGTGTGTGTCTGGCAGGTTTTAGTACTGTGAGCACTCAAACGTCATGATATGGTAGAGAGGCTTTGATGTCAAGTGAGTTTGAGGTTCACATACACACTTACTGCACACATCCTGCCAACCTCGATATAGACTGTCTGGATCGATCGGCACAATTAGACAATGTGCGCCAGAAGCCCTGAATACTGTGGTGTAGAGGCTCGACTGGCAATCGATACTCTGCACGGAGCCGGCAGCTGGGAGCGTCACCCGTCAGGGTGACGTTTCAGCCATGTACTAGGTCGGAGGACTTAATACGCTGACCTGGGTTTTTGGCGAGGTGCTAAAGCTCCACCGGTCACTCCATCCAGTAATACGGACCCAGTCGTATTACATGGGCACAACAAATTCTCGCAGTACAGAACTACAGCACGAGCTACTATACTGAAAATATCATGCAGCAAAGATTCAGCACCACAAAGACCAGACGAGTACATTCAATCCCCTGGCACCAAGCTAGAGCTCTCCTACTGCCGGGCCTTTGCACATGGTTGACCAGCGCCGCAGTAGGCACTCTGGGATTGCAGCGAAATGTGGGAGGGCAAGATGTGGAGTGTACTCGAGAGGCAGAAACCTATAGGTAGGGAAGATAAATAAAGAGACCTGTCGAAGATGGCAAGCGAGATGCGGGGGGAGGGGGTGTGATATTATAAGTAGATTCGGTCCGACGAAATTATTACTCTTCACACAAAACAGCCTGAACAGACTGAATGCTATTTTATTAGCCAGCAGCAAAACAAGCATCAAGTTCAGAATACGTACTTGAATGCATGATGTAGAGTATTTGAATCTTGAAAATGAACGTTGACTGTCTAAAGCACTTGACATTTCGACCATCGACTTCGACGCCACGAAACCTTATCATTGGACTGTACTTATGATTTTCTTGAACACGGCTGAGAAGGGAAGCAAGGCAGTGCTATCGTGGACCTGTTAGGCCTAGGGCGAGCAGATTGGATATGGGTCCGTGATACTGGATAGTACTGTAGTGCGAGAACTTGCTGTTGCTACTTCTGGCGCACATTGGGGTTGCGCCGATTGGTCCAGAAAATGAATATCTATGGTCGCTGGTTGGAGTAAGTGTATGGCAGAGGAGTGAAGGTCAAATACAGATGACATTGAAACCGTGATCCATATGGATACCATATCGTGATCCTGCGCACCTTGAAGTTTGAGTGAATACAGAGCTTGAGTGCAGTCTGAGTACAAAGAGTAATCTGCCAACGATCCAAAGTACAGGATGCTAGTGCAATCATAGCAGTGAGAATCGGCAAGTGCCAGAAGAGAGATGTAGGGATATGGAGGGCGCTTGCAAGCTTGACCATCCCGTTGGGATAATCAAGTGGCGAGGTCGTTGGCTCCTGCATGCTGCCAGTCTGAGCTCGTTGCAGCGAGCAGCGGGACCACGAAGAACAACTGAAATCCCCTAGACCAAGTACAGTAGAATTCGCGAAAGGACAACGGAAGCCGCAGCAACGATCCCATGCTCTCTTCGATACATCGTGCCCAACCACACATACGGGCCGAGTAGTGGAGGGCAGCCGCAAGGAGATTCCGAAGTGTCCAGATTGAAATTCAGACCAGGGACTCGTCACCAGTTTCCCGCTCGGCTCCGAGTTCGCTCTTGTTCTCTTTCTGACACTGACTAAAGCGTGGAAACTAGTGACTTGAACAATTGCAGCGATGTTGCAGTTCCGGCGTAAGTGGCGTGGCGTCGTGTCGGAAAACAATGCTTGCGATTGAAGAATGAATGCGCCAACATGGGACTAATCAGTCCCATGTGCGCCCTGAAATTCGTTGGCTCACCTGAAATTTGTTGGGCATAGGAGGGCGTAGGATACCAGCGTAATACGCGTGATATCAATTACAATAGGTATCCATGCCCCCAACACATTTTAGGTGCATTGACAGCCCATTTCGTCAACCCATCCCCGAGTGCCGGCTACGGTTGAGAATGCAGGCAGCGGAATCCCCACTGCCAATCAAAAAATTTCCACCGAGCCGACTGGCCCGAAGTCGAGACGTACCTCAACTCTTTGGGTGGATTTTCACCAGACAGTGTAGATACCAGAAGTAAGTAAAGAATGTTTGAAACATCAGGGCGACTGTGCGTCATATTGATTGAGTGGCTGATGGTGTTTCTATGCTGCTGACCTGGGATATGGTCTACTGTCAAGGAAGGGAGTGCGTCACTGGGCGGTTACTCTTGGCGAGTAAGGATTGAGCCATCTAACTTCAAGAAACACAGGATCGAGGTTTGAATGTCAGTTTCGGGTTCTGTCGTCTGAATTGAGGATTCGCTCTTCGATTACACAGTCACTGCACACATCCTGGTACCCCCCTACCAGAGATGGATCGGGGTCCAGATCCAGATGTATCCAGAGGGACCTTTCTCCGGCGCAAGTGGCGTGGCGTCGTATTTCCTCGAAATTCTCCATGGGGGGAGAAATTTGTTCAAATGGGTCCCAGACGAGGAAGAATAACCAGAGGGGGCATTTCCAGAGGGTGGGAGAATAAAACTCAAACATTTTCCAGATGTCACTATAGAAAGATAGACAGCCTAACGCTTGCCAAAAGTACTGCTAAGTTTGTTTATTTCACTACTTCTCTCCCCGTATTCATGCATGGGAAGAGGAGCACCGACTACTAGAGTAAGAAGCCATGATAACAAACACGGCTAATGCGAGAGATAATATGCGTGCGGAGGGGTTTCCTATCGTAATATCTAGATACCCGTACATGCCCCTGAGATTGCAAATGCAGATAGCGCACAGGCGAGGGGCCATTTTATAGCAGCTCAGACGGATTAATTATGTTCGGTAATTCTGCCCCTTTTTGCTATGTTCTTTAATAAGTAACATGAGTCCTTTGCTTATTGAGTTATCAGATAAGTCTACAGCAGATTTAAAGTCTGATGTGAAAGTTAAGTGGATATTTTAAATATCAGCGCCAATGTGCAGACTTTTCTGCCGAGCAAAGCCTTGAGAACAGTTCTAGATGCGATTTCGGCTAAAAAACTTGAGAGCAGTTCTCATTCTGGTGCGATTTCAAGGAGAGAATGGTTCTCGAGATCAATTCTCGAAAACAATTCAAGAATTGTTCCTGAGAATGATTCGTAGTGCGACTGCGGGCTCAGTTAAGGTATTTGTGCCCATACACAATCAACAAGCGAGCAACAGTGGAGTAGCCCACCCCCTAGTGGGAGCTGTCGACTTGGGTTCATAGTGCAGGCAGCGGAAGCCCCACTGCTGATTAAAAATTTCCACCGAACCAAGTGGGCCCGAAGTCGAGACAAACCTCAACTCTTTAGATGAGTATTTATCAGCTTCAGTGGACACCAGAAGTAAGTAAAGAATGTTTAAAACATCAGGGCGACTGTGCGTCGTATTGATTGGGTGGCTGACGGTGTATTTGCACCCTCCGATAAAAAAAGTTTCTGTTACATGACAATAGAGCCCGGTAAGTGCACAGTACAATACTTTTAGTTTAAAGAAAACAGAATACACTACCATCTTCGTTTTCCAAAAATGAAATTGCGTACACTAAGGACCACTTCTGTGGACAGCCTGATCTGCCTCTGATAGAGTCTTGGACAGGCCCTAGTAAGAGCAAATTGTTTTAGCTTTATCTCCCCAGTTTTTAGCGACTTATTATAGCTTTATTTTATTGAGAATTATCAGAAAAATCGGGCATAGGCCAAATAACTTGGGACCCCAAATTTAAGTCTCTTTTTCCTCAGGGAGACACAGGGGAGGATAAGACAGCATCGGCAAGTGAGGCACTTTTTGCATTGTGCATAGATGTTTGCATAGATTGACTGGGTGTTTTGAAATTTCGAAACAATTATATTTTACAGTTGTAACCCGTTAAACTTGTTTGAAAGATTTTGGCAATGCCGCAACCCCTCGTTACTATGGCTAGCGAGAAATACATAAAGACTCGATAGGTTCCGTGGTCGATAACGCAGTTAGCAACAGAAGAAACAATGCACCACTGTCCATTGTCCAGCAGTATTGCAATGGGGGAGAGGGTGTGTGGGGGGGGGGGGTAATAACACTGAGTCCACACCGTTTGAGGCAGACATCGGACCTCCACGTTTTACTCTCCCCCCCCCCCCCCCATTTCACTTCACCCCCAAAGTGGCTAGCGTGGGAATGGTCAGCCATGCTGGAAACGGCTAGGAACCATGGCACTACGGGGAGGCTTGGCGCCTGCACATTGGGTCTCATCGTCTGATCTTTGTGCTGAGTCATTGCTGGATACTGCTGCTGTAGAGTATGCAGCACCCACCTGCTGCAGCAACTGCAAGAATTGGTTGTGACAATTCACGCCTTCAGCGGCAAATTCTCCGATTCCGCTGGTCGATCGAGAAAGGTCCCTCTGGATACATCTGGATCTGGACCTCGATTCATCTCTGGTGGTGGGGGGGGGTTGCTATGTTATTGCTATTGCTATGTTTTCGGTAGCCAAGCACTGTAAAGCGCACTCCAAGGGCACCGCACACTAGGATTATACATTGAACATACAGAGGCGTGAAGAGGAAGGCATGAAAAGCGTGAGTTAATCAATCTCTGATAAAAAGACTTGCTTTAAACTTTTCAAAGGGACCGAGTGCAATATCTTCGTTTATTCGGTTCCACTGGGCTATTGCGGAGTATAAAAAACTCTGCTTGAAAGTTTCTGTCCGAGGCAGTGGCAAAATAAGATGGTGACTTTGGACATGTCGGCTGCTTGCCCGTTGTCGATCTTGAATATGAATGAACACTCGATTTTGGTAAAATGCCAGTCCATGATAATATTTGTAAAACTGAACAAGCTTCAACTTATCTCGGCGTTGCTGCAGTGGAATCAGATTCGTGGCCTTTAACGCTTCCTTGTAATCCACAGTCCAACTGTTCATTTTTGACTGGACAGCCAGTTTCTGGGATTTTTCTAAGTCATTGATTAGGCCGCTTTGAGTCGGGGCCCAGGCACAGCATCCATAATCGAGAACTGGTAAAATACATTGAGTATAGATCGTTCGTAAGGTCGAGCTGGCATGCTTTCCAAATCGACGTCTAAAAGCACCAATCATTATCCTGGCTTTAGTTGATACGATGTGACACTGTTTCATAAATTTCAAATCTGATGACAAAATAATGCCCAAATACTTCACCGATTCCATAAATACCAAATTATGCCCATCAACAGCGACTCGTGGAGTCGTTGGAGCCAGTCGCCCTAGTCGGAAAAGAATACCCTGGGTTTTTTCAGGATTCAATTCGAGGCCTAAATCTTTAATTCCAGCTACAACAAATGCGACGGCAGCTTGCAATCGGTCGGAAATATCAGCGGTTGACGTTGACGGTACCAGTAAGGCCAGATCGTCAGCGAAAGCTTGAAGCAGGCAATCCGGGAAAGCGTTTATAAAAGCAGATAAAAGCGGGTCAATCATTGCTGTGAATAATGAAGGAGCTAGTACGGTTCCCTGGCACACCCCTGATTTCACAGGAGAGATGGATGAAGCGTAATCATCGATTGAAATAAATTGCTGCCTGTCACTCAAGTACGATTTAAGCCATCGCAAAAGTTTCACAGGGATTTTGTGTTATGATTCCAAAATTTGAAGTAAACGATGATGTAGAACTTTGTCGAAGGCTCGTCTTAAGTCAAAAAACACCCCTCCAACTATGCGATATGTCTTACCATTTAACCAATCATGGGTGGTTTGCGTGAGGTTGATAACAGCTGTTGTTGTCGAGTAATGCGGACGAAATCCAAACTGCAGATCCGATAATTTCAACTGTGGTTGGAGGAGCCGTAAAACATGTCGTTCCATAATTTTTGAGAGAACAGGTAACAAGGAAATCGGTCGGTAATTCTTCGCTTGATTTCGGTCATCTTGTTTTGGTATTGCGATCACTTTTGCTAGTTTCCAAGCAGATGGATAAGACTCTTCATGAAGTGAACGATTGATCAAAGTGGTTAGCGCAGGGCAGATGGTGTCGGCAATATTGCGCAAAATAGGTGCAGTAAGACTGTCTATTCCCGGTGCCCCGGCTTTTAGTGCTAACAATTGCTTCTTGACAAAAAACGGTGTGACTGAATAATCAAAGTAGTCATCAGGATCAGGTGGAGGACAATGGTAAAAAGTCGACGGCAGATCATTGAAATTTGACTCGAATGACTCTCGAAGTAACTCCGCTTTTTGTGCCGTTGCATAGTGGATGACTTCGAATTTGTCAGTCAATGGAGGTATGGATCGATTTTGAGGTTCAAAGCGACGAAAGGCGGCCCAAAATTCTTTTGGAGATTTCGCGCGGGGTACCAGGATGTGTGCAGTAACTGTGTAATCGAAGAGCGAATCCTCAATTCAGACGACAGAACCCGAAACTGACATCCGAACCTCGATCCTGTGTTTCTTGAAGTTAGATGGCTCAATCCTTACTCGCCAAGAGTAACCGCCCAGTGACGCACTCCCTTCCTTGACAGTAGACCATATCCCAGGTCAGCAGCATAGAAACACCATCAGCCACTCAATCAATATGACGCACAGTCGCCCTGATGTTTCAAACATTCTTTACTTACTTCTGGTATCTACACTGTCTGTGAAAACCACCCAAAGAGTTGAGGAGTCTGACTGGCAGGGGGTGGAAATTTTTGATTGAGGGGATGGTTTTAACTTAGCGGCAGGGGGCGGGGTCGAATGGCTGTCTGCACCTAAATTGTTGGGGCATGGATACCTATTGTAATTGATATCACGCGTATTAGCTGGTATCCTACGCCCTCCTATGCCCAACAAATTTCAGGTGAGCCAATAAATTTCAGGGCGCACATGGGCTGATTAGTCCCATGTTGGCGCATTCATTCTTCAATCGCAAGCATTGTTTACCACACACGACGCCACGCCACTTGCGCCGGAGAAAGGTCCCTCTGGATACATCTGGATCTGGACCCCGATCCATCTCTGGTAGGGGGGTACCAGGATGTGTGCAGTAACTGTGTAATCGAAGAGCGAATCCTCAATTCAGACGACAGAACCCGAAACTGACATCCGAACCTCGATCCTGTGCTTCTTGAAGTTCGAGCGCTCAGTCCTTACTCGCCAAGAGTAACCGCCCAGTGACGCACTCCCTTCCTTGACAGTAGACCATATCCCAGGTCAGCAGCATAGAAACACCATCAGCCACTCAATTAATATGACGCACAGTCGCCCTGATGTTTCAAACATTCTTTACTTACTTCTGGTATCTACACTGTCTGGTGAACATCCACCCAAAGAGTTGAGGTACGTCTCGACTTCGGGCCAGTCGGCTCGGTGGAAATTTTTTGATTGGCAGCGGGGATTCCGCTGCCTGCATTCTCAACCTTAGCCGGCACTCGGGGATGGGTTGACGAAATGGGCTGTCAATGCACCTAAAATGTGTTGGGGGCATGGATACCTATTGTAATTGATATCACGCGTATTACGCTGGTATCCTACGCCCTCCTATGCCCAACAAATTTCAGGTGAGCCAACAAATTTCAGGGCGCACATGGGACTGATTAGTCCCATGTTGGCGCATTCATTCTTCAATCGCAAGCATTGTTTTCCGACACGACGCCACGCCACTTACGCCGGAACTGCAACATCGCTGCAATTGTTCAAGTCACTAGTTTCCACGCCTTAGTCAGTGCCAGGAACAGAACAAGAGCGAACTCGGGGCCGAACGGGAAACTGGTGACGAGTCCCTGGTCTGAATTTCAATCTGGACACTTCGGAATCTCCTTGCGGCTGCCCTCCACTACTCGGCCCGTATGGGTGGTTGGGCACGATGTATCGAAGAGAGCATGGGATCGTTGCTGCGGCTTCCGTTGTCCTTTGGCGAATTCTGCTGTACTTGGTCTAGGGGATTTCAGTTGTTCTTCGTGGTCCCGCTGCTCGCTGCTACGAGCTCAGACTGGCAGCATGCAGGAGCCAACGACCTCGCGAATTGATTATTCCAATGGGATGGTTAAACGAACAAGCGCTCGCGACCTCTCTCTCTCTTCTGGCACTAGTGTTAGAAGCGACCTGAAGGTCAAGGTCAGAATTTTGTCAAAACCCTGATTGACTGACCCTTGGTCAAAGTCAGGTCAAGGTCAGAAAATTGTTTGGGGCTCGGTCAACGTCACTGTCGGGTCGGAACGTTTTTTAAGGGTCGGTCAGGGTCAGGGTCAGGTTCTTGCACCTGGTCAGAGTATTCTGGCAGTGAAAAAAAGTGCATGGGTGGAATCTTGGGTGAAATATTTTTAAGCTCCCGTCTTCCTGTGTAGGAATCTGGGGCAGTCCCATAACTCTTAATCCAAAGACATGTCCTAAAGTATTGGACAGTCCCAAGTCATTTCACAATCAGCTTGGCGTCCAAGAGTGGGACACCAAGCTTATGTAAGGGTCAGACTTATGCCAAGCGTATGTCGACTTTTGTTCAGGACCACCTCAACCTTGTCTCAAGACACTTTCTGGTGTCTTTATGTCTCAGCAGCCCTGCCAGGTGCAGGGCGATTGCCCTAGGTCAGGGAAAATTTTAAGCTTGCAGGGTAGGTTTTTGAACAGTGATCTTTCAAGGACAATTTTTGGGCAATCTTTGGACGTCTTGAGATTTTGGCACTTTTCCTACTAAAGACGGGTTCACATTGGCTGCGGTTGTTGCGGCTGCCGAGCAAACCGAGCAAACCGCAGCAACCACACAACCTATCTTTGTTCACATAAGAACCGCAGCGGCTGAGTGGTTTGCGGCCAGCTCGGCCAGCCCTGCGGCTTGCTATTGTTGCGGTTGAAATGAACACGTTCACATTGCCCCAGAACCATAGAAAGCTCATTGCAGATGCCATGGGAAACTTGTCATTAGGGCAAATACTCCGTGAAAAGAACTTGTCCTTAGAGCTTTCTGCACACAGATGTTATTCCAGGAGTAATTACATGGAATCTGTTGCGTTTCACCGCATGTCCAACTTGCTCATCGACTGTAATGATCAAACGCCTGACAAAATGCAGCTATAGGGTGCCGAAATCCTACATAAACCAGACTGGACTAGGAAAGCAGATTAGGAATTTTATGAGAGGAACGGCAGCAACAGTAGGCTGGCTTGCAGGGCGCATTCACATTGAGCGATTTCGTCGGTCGACCAAAAAAACCACATCAACCATGGCAAGTTGCGGCTGGTGCGGCTGGAAAAGTTGAAGCTTTTCAACTTCACCAACCGCAAGCCTAGCCGAGCCAACCGCACACGCTGCAAGTCAATGTGAATGCAGCACACGCCAGCCACCCTGGCCGCATCGCCGCAAACCGCACCAGCCGCAAAGTCAATACCTCGGCTGGCTCGGCTGCGGTCGGCTCAGCCAGTTCGGCTGAGGTGGCTCAGCTGGCTCGGTTGGGCCTGCCAATGTGAACGCGCCTTGAAACACGACAGTCAGATTTTGTGTATAAAACGAGAATTCCCACATCATTCTTATAAAATAACCCAGAATTGGCACGTTTACAGCGCTCATATGAAGTGGACTAGCCTGCCTTAGCCAAGGCATCCTCGTTAGACATGGTAAAATTATTATAATACAATCGCGCAGCAAACTTCGATTAGAGATGGATGCCCGGCATTAAATTTTGTGGTCTGCTTTCATGTCTCAAGTCATCCTTTTTTTGTGAAACAAGATGTGACATGTCTTAGGGGGCGCCCAAATCTATACGGATAAGACACCTTTAGGACAACTAGTGTGACACGTCCTAAATTGGTGTCTCAGCATTGTCCCAAGTTGCTGTCCTAAACAGTGCCCTGAATTTGTACCCGTCTTAAAATTGGGATCGCACCGTGAGACTGGCCCATGCTGATTGCGAGTCTTGTGCTATTGCAGTTATCTTATCGTCCAGTAACCTACCAGCCCAGCTGCACGGGCTGCTGTGTGCCAGCCTAGTGCTTGACTGCGTATGCCATCCATCCGTGGCAGCCACTCTCTCTTCCCATTTGTTCATACCCAAACTTGGCTTCACTGGAGCAAGATATTCTGGCTGCTCCAGCCACTTTCAGTCAAGTAGAGCTCTTTCTCGCAGGCCAGCATTGCGATTGGTGGGAAAAGAAAGCGACTGTGGCGCAGGCAGTTTGAACAGAAATTGATGTTACGAACGAATAAAATGTATTTTTGATTTTCAATGGGTGTGAGCTTTTCCAATTTTCCCAAAGCCATCAAAAACAGCTTTGCATATCTTTTCGAGCTTGATAAAAATTCAATTTTTGGGCATCACGTGCAATTTTACGTAATGCCAGGGCATTGTCAGCTGTAATAAAAATTTCTTGGTGAACAGGCAAACATAGAGAAGCTTTGTTGGTGTGCCGATTACGGGCAAAATTTTTTGTCTGATCAATGTCGAAGTCAGAGCCAGAAAATTTGCAGTTTTTCGCCAGGGTCAGGTCATACAGCAAAAAACCCAAGTCATTGGAACACTGTCTGGCACCGATCGGTTTTTGCAGCCTTTGATTATTGGCTACGACGCATGGATTCCACTCGTGCCTTGTACTTCGAATAACTCCTCCAACGAGCTGCTTGATATCAACGATTGTCGAGAAATGACGAGATGGGTTAGCACCATGCACCCTGGTCATGTCCAGTCCAGTCCAGTGAGTCATGAGGGCAAGTGATTGAAGTGATAAGTGGGCTGAGTCTGTGCAAAGTAATTTTGTAGTCTGGTTCAAAGCAAGACTTGTTCTCGTCAGAAAGACAATGACCACATTCGAGAACGCACTCAAAAGATGGCCACGGAGCCTATCCACCAAATGGGCATTATCCTGGGGACAATATGAAAGCTGCCTTGTGCAGAAAGTTGAGGTTACTTATCGCACATATATCTCGCACTGCCTACCGTGGGTATAATGTTCACATAGCGATGTTTCTCCAATATTCATACAAACCAAACGTGACCTCGTTCGATACCTAGAAGACTCATTGTCAGCCGCTTGGAACCCGATCATCGCAATGGCCACTCAACATGTTCCCATGGTGCCATATATTGATTCACAAATACCTGATCACTCCACTGATCAAACAGTCCCTATCACTTCTGATCAGACCAGGCTGATCGATTTGACAAGGTTGCTAAGCCATGCATCATCTCCCGCACTTAATCCTCACTTCGATAAAAAGCACGAAAATTATTTTGCACAAACCCACTCAACTTCAATCACACAGTACTTTACATTTCGCAAAATACACAATGTCTCGACATACACAAAATACTTTCCTCAATCAAAAATCCAAGACTTTCATATGAAGACATAGTTTTACACTTCGTAAAAAGCCATAGTGATAAGTTACTGATAAGCCTGGATAAGAATAGGAGACTGGGAAGAGTTCACAAAGCTAATACATTCAATCAAAACAGAACTGCACTTTGGAAACTCATCTGAACCCCTAGTTGTCTCACGAGCACGTCTTAAAACCAAATCCATATTCCAGCTTCATCAATTCTCACATCAGCCCTCCTTTCCACCCACTCCTTCGATCATCTGCCCATCATCTCACTCACATTTCATCCACCCACCCCGTTATTCCTCCCGTTCCTTCATTTCCTTCTCGCACTCTTCCTCGCCCCCACCAGCGGCGTCGTCCCTGGCACAGGGGCATTCTCACGACGTTGATTCTCGGTCAAAGAAGCAGCAATTGTCAATTTCACTTCGTGCAACTCCTTTGTGAAATACTGATCCAATACAGTGGCGCACTGGAATTCGGGTGAGTCGATAGGATAATAGGAACGGGCATTATTGAAAATGGTCACCACATCGCGCGAGAAATCCGACAACGTACGATAACGGCGACCAATCAGTTTCGATTCGATAATCGATAAATCTAAAACAAGAATCCATTCACCAATAGAAAATTTTGCACTCATGAAGCATTTTTTGCATCCGAAAATACCTAACTGACGAGACGATGAGCCACAAGTATTTTATGACTAGGGTTTTCCAATGTATGGCGAAAATACCATTCACTCAACATTTTTCTTAAAATACCTGTGGCTACTGAATAGCGCACTTTACCATCTGCTGCACCCGCACCACATCTACTTACCTATATGATTCTTGATAATCTGCCCATACAAAGGATGTTTGCCACGATCCACTTCTCGTCTAAATGGCCACGACATCTGATGCTCCACCAACGCCTTGGCAAGCACTTGTAAATGACTGTGGTCCTGGTCGTCCAACGGTTTTGTAATGGCTGACAACGGACTGATGACCGCCTTGGACAAATCTTGACCACCCCCGCCACTCGTACTGGCCTCGCCCCCGTTCACGACCACACCCCGATCACTGCTCTTCGAAGACTGACCCGAACACGGTGGACATATGAAACTGGGCAATGAATCGGCTTCGGCCGGCGATACGCCCACGCATAAGCAATGGAACCATCCGTCGCACGAATCGCAACATACGTATGGCCTAAATCAGTCATTCAGCATTCACGTAGAGGGATGGCACAAAGATATGTGCAGCAACCTCATCCTCTGGGCATCAGACATTTCTCCCCTGCAATCATTCCATCCAAGTCTTCAAAACTGAAGCTACAAAACGTTGCTAAACGCCATCACTACCTACGATAGCCCATTAGGCACACGCGATTACATTTACGGGCAAAGGCCGAATGCAGAGGGGATAGTTTGCAAATATGCAAATTTTCCCGAAGTTTTTAAATTTCCAGTTTCCTTGGTGAAAATGTCTTTCCCGCTGATTTTTACACTAAATACGGGATAATGGCATCTGGCAGCTGTAATTCTGAACCCATTATCAGGGGTAAAACATGATTTTCAAAAGACCCCAAAGGTGCATGGGGTCCTGGAATATTTTAGCCGGCAAGCCCCCTTTTCCTAGCCATAGTGTTCGGCCGAGGGTGACTTTTGTCGAGGTCGAGGCTCAGCTTTTTCGATCCGAGGTCGGGGGGTCGGGGTCGATACTCGAGGCTGGGTCGAGGTCGAGGTTTCTGATAACAGTCCCTAACTTATTTTGTCATGTGTCCTACAAGTTTAGGCCCATTTCCATGCTTCTCTGACTGTATTTTCAGGAGAAAAATCACACACAGGAGCAAAAAGGCAAGCGATATGGACGAAGGAGGCCTACACAGTAGCAGCATAGTTTTGGTCGGTTTTGGCCGATTTTGGTATGTACAGTACTATGCTGCTCACAGTGATTTGATTACGCTAGAAGAAAAATCGCGCGATGTTTTACGTGAAACGAGCGGGCACACTTGTGCGCCTTGTCGTCAAACTGAGAAACAGCTATTGGTTGCATCTTGCTTGTGACCCTCGAGCCTCGGCCATTTTTCTCTAGGTCGAGGGTGGCCAACCTCGGCCGAACACTACTAGCCCATATATCAGGAGCACCCATACCGACGTCTCGACAAGAGCCGTCCCATCTGCTCGAACAAACTTTTCTTAAATCCCTCAAGCACAGAGTCAGATTGCCACTTACTTCGACTCGTCGTACGGCGTTTGACAAATACAATACAATTCTTGGTTAGCTTTTTCCTTGGCTTTCTCACATTCGTGACAAGACCAGGTGGTCATTCGTTTACTCTTGCTCACCGAAATGCCAACGCATTTGCCGTGGAACCAACGACCGCACAGATCGCACATGATGTAGAATTTCGATCGATCTAGTGGCGTTCGACAAATGCAATGCAACTCAGTTTCTTGCGGTCGAGCTATTTCCACTTGCAAATTGGGTGGCGATGATGCTTCAAGCCTTTCTTCTTTCTTGACTACTTGCGGCGTAGCATTCTTGCCCACATCAGCATCGATCCGAGCTTCTCCAAACTCCTTTCCCTGCTGACGTTTGTGCTTCCGCTGCACTGCTGCCATTTGTGGTGATGTCGGCGAGCCGCACACTCCAACATCCGTCAATGCACTACCGTGCGGTTCCGCTGGCCGAGCCGATTGTTCCGAGATGGATAGAGTTCGTGCAGACGAATCGACTCGTGCACGCTTGGCCATTGGGACTGACGTATTCAAGTCCGACGAAGGCGATGTAGGCGAGAATGCGTTGCGCTGTATTGGAGCGACACGCTTGAATGGACCTAAAATAAGGCACAACCAAAATGAGCAGCGTTCATAAGCAACTTGACTGCGGAGCACAACGCTTGGTCCACACCATTTCAAGGTATGTAACGCAGAGACCAATCTAGCACGTCATATAAAATTTTAACATTCGAAGTAAAGAAAATCAAGGTGCTGCTGCAGAGATAACCCAGAAACCACAGCCTGCTCCTTCCTAATCTAAGCATAAGCCTCATCTGACTACCCCCTTTCCTTCCCGATATTCAACGGATTACCCCTGCTACCACTTAAGTCATGCTCCTTCCCACTCTGTAACCGATTTGCCTTCCCAGTTCACTTACGCTTGGCCGGTGGCCATCCCAACAATGTTCTCTCCTTGACCACTTTCTCCAATACGCCATCGGTCAAATGCCGTTGTACTTCCTTCTCCACGAATATCTTTATATTCTTCCGTCGTTTGGCGACTTCCTTCACCCATTTTTCAGCTCGCATATCCACTTCTCGATTCTGAATACGTTCAACTTTACGTCTTAATCGATAATTGCGCCAATATTCGATTCGATTCATCTTTGGTTGATTCTTTGCTTCTCCTCGTTGACGTATACGCTCGTCGGTTACGACTCGATCAACAACACGCGCTAGCACCGCCTTGCAATCTTGGTATCTGAAAATCAACCTTTCATCAAACTTTTAGAATGATTCCTAGATATATTACAAACAAGCAGTATCCCTTGAGAACAGAGCACCCTTCCAGCTGGTACTATCAACTCACCTCACATCCCCTTTTCCCCATCACATCCACCATACCTCTTTTTATCCTCACGACTCATCGATTTCCATTCATCAGGCACCATCTTCAAATCTAATGCACGACCCGCCCTTCGTGCATCATTGCGTCGACCCGTAGATCCCGATGCTGGTGCATAGACACCACGTCGATCCGATTCGCTCGAATTATCCATCCATTGTACAACCCCGTCGTCATCATGAGCCACCTCCTCATCCACGTACAGGTCGTCTTGCATAAACGGAAAGTTCGATTCCTCGTCGAATCCATTATTCGATCTACCATCACCAAAAGATTCATCGCGCGTGAGTGTCCGATTAAACGATAGCGTCCTGTTCTGCTTTCCTCCCATTGGTCCAGCCGTTGCTCGATTTTGCACGACCGCAGTCGATTGCCGCGAACGAATCAAATTTTTATTCAATATTCTGCCACGAGGTCGATATACATTGCTATTAACGGCTGGTGTTACCAGACTCGAAGATGGCGTCAATAATGGTACGGATCGATTTTCAGCAACCTCTTGCTGCTGTTGCGGCGTCGCCAAGTTCTGAACAGATAACACGCATGGACCACCCGGTGTCTCCGGCATATTCGATACGAGTAGACGATTTCCATTGCCAATATCCACTATAATCGATGTGTTCGGCTCGGGTGCGAATATGGCGATCTGTTGCACTGACTCTCCATCGTCTTGTTCACTCGTCCTAACTTCTGGATGTAACACAGGCGCCGCTTGACCAGAGGCGACATCAGATGCACTGGCAGCGCTTTGGTTTCCTAAAATGGACATGATGGGTGCTAAAAGTCAGTCATATCGATTGATTGAATCCTTCCCTTCGACATGCACTGTCAGATTTTCAACCCCGCCCCTCTCGCCCCTTCACTCGTCTACCACATCCAAAGGATGTACCTGCAATCGGCCGTTGCGAGTTTCCTCGGTTAGTTCCCATCAGTACCGGCCTACTTGCCACCACAGCACTGCGCCCGGCCGCAGTCATAGATCGCACTTGGTTATTGATCATCGCCTGCTTGGCTGTCCTGGCATCACGTTCCTTTCTGAAAAGACACAAATATGACACCGAGCGTTGGGAACTCAAGAGCGTACGAATTCAACTTAGTTTATCCACCAAGCGCGCCCCGCTCCCACACTACGTCCACTGCCCATCCTTTCCAGCATAATCATACCTGAGCCAATAATTTTTGATCTCCCATAACGTCAGCATTTCATCATCCATCCATTTATCCGATTTCTCGAAATCTTTAGGACGGGTTTGTCTTTGTTGCGGTTTGCGTTCTCGTAGACTCCAAGGCGCATTTTTTCGGCTCGTCGAACCTGAAATCAGGCTAGTAAAGTTTTCGATACGTTTATTTAGGTACCTACAGGCAAACACGAGCACTTGCATAAGGTTCCCATATACAGTATGTAACAGCCTGGTTGTGTCCCCCTAATCCATCAATTCACCACAGCCTGCTCCTGTAAGCAGCCATTGCCTTTTGGCTTCAAGGATTCCCACCATCATCATTCACCCTTCCGGTACTAGTGCATTATGGAGACACCCGTATTTTGTGTTTTTCATTTCCTGCCTTTCGTCCCTTTTCTTTCTTACTGTTGAGTCTGAGGTCAGGTCAACCGGAGGACAGTGCTATAAAAGAGCCGAAAATCATACTGCCGTCAGAGTGATGGTTAATCAGGATACTTGTCAGTAAGTTCAACGTTCTTTTTGTGCATCCTTTTTGGACGACACCTGAACCTTTGCTCATTGGCAGCCACGCCTGCTCGTCAAGTCTCTCTCCGAACTGATCAAAATATGCTTTAAATTTCCACCAAGTGTGGCGCTGAAGCTTACGCCATCAGCTACTGCACGCGAATGATCACGGCCTACTTCCTCAGCACAACGGAAATAGGTTACCCTGTTCCCCGTGGCACCTAACACGCATCGATAGGTGTCTCCTCGAAACTCCAGATGTCTCCCGAAAGCAGATGGTGTCTCCATAATGCACCAGTAGAGTCTCCCCTCAAATAGTGTTCGGCCGAAGCCCTCGACCTCGACCTCGAGGAAAAACGGCCGAGGTTCGAGGTTCACAAGAAAGATGCAATCAATAAGCTGTTTCCCAGTTATAAGACTAGACGCACTGTGCCTCGCACGCAAAAATTTGCGCAATTTTTCTGCTAGCTTAATTAAATCACTGTGTAGAACTGCTTCGTCCATATCCCTTGCCTTTTTATGCCAGTGGGTGAGTTGTCTGTTGAAGATACAGTCAGAAAAGAATGGAAATCCACACAAACTTGCAGGAAGCATTACAAATTTAAGTTGGGGACTGTGAGCAAAAACCTCGAGCCTCGAGCCTCGACCTCGACCCAACCTCGACTGCCAACCACGACCTCGACCTCGGATCGAAAGAATCGGACCTCGACCTCGAAAAAAGTCATCCTCGGCCGAACACTACCCTCAAATCCGGATGTCTCCATAATGCACTAATACAGCCTTCCCTTCGCCCTCAAATCCCTTTCACCTCTCTCCTCCACCACATCGCCATCATCTCCACCATCCTCGTCCCCCTCTTCGTAATCCTCATCGCTCGTCACTTCTTCGACAGCCGCATATCGATCTGATGTGACAAATCCACGAGACGATCGATAATCATTGGAAGCTCGAATCACTTGCACTAAGAAGCGCATACGAAGCCCATACGGTGCCAGGAATTGGTGACCACATAAGATCCTCTGCTCCACGATACTACTATTCTCGAACTTCTTGGTATATATTGTGTCCAGTTCGCGACTTATAGAGATCTGATCCCATCTAAAATCAATGAGCGCAGCTTTTTATCATTAGTCAAGTAACAGCGCCATAAAAAATTAGTGGGACAAGGACTCAAAACCTCGAAACCCTCACCCAATAATAAATAGCGCACTCACTTTATGTTGTGATAAAGTATGCGCAGCAATAAAGCCATGGCGTGCAACGAATCGGCCTTTTGCAAATGATAACGCCAGCACGTTTGGAACGTTGGTCTCATACAAGGGTATGGCCATACCTGAGAACTTGACTTGGCTGAAATACAAAAGCAGTGAGGAACAAAAAAAGAACCCTCACCAGTGCATGCGATCATTCGACCAGTGCATGTCACCTTCCCCAAACCAACCAGCACACAAACAACCCCCGAATCCTGCCTGGGAATCGAACCCCAGCCCAGTGATGTTCAATACTAGCCACAAATTCATGAATTGCGAAAATCGCAAGTCGGCAATCGAAGCAGCCTTCATAAAAACCTTCATAACTTGGATTTGTATAATCATGGAAAGTTATTCAGTATTAACCACCTCACCACCTTCCTAACAAACAAAACCTCACTCACCAGTGTGATTGAATCCTTCCACAATTTCAATTACACCCGCTTTTCTCGCCAATTTTTTGCTCACATCTTTGGGCAAGATCAACACATTTGATTCAGTCTTCGATTGCATCGAATTCGTCCTGAACGTATGCACTATTGGCCCTGGCGGTACAGCCACCGAATTCTCCTTCATCCATATTTTCCAACTCGTTCTCTTCACTTTTTGACCCGTGGCCCCAATCACGGTCGGTTGCGGTACTTTCAATCGATGAGCACCACTCGCCGACTCGTTCTCAATCTCTTTCAACTCTGCCAAACGTCGGCAATCCGCACTGTAGCACATATCGTTTCCACCTTCTCTGGTCCCGCCTCGCCGACAATCGCACGAATAACAAGCACCTCTCAGCTCCAATGCTTTCCTTCTCTTCTCCCAATCATCATGCTTCAATCCAGCGCCATCTTCTTCCTCTTGCTTCATCCGATACAACAGCAATCGATCCAAGCACTTGCACTTCTTCGCCACTTTGTAGTAGACCGAATGTTGAGCCAATCCCAGACTCACATTGATCGTATCCACGTGATGCAACAGCCCCAACTGAGCCACAGCTTTTGGACGGTTCACTTCAAACGTTGCGTTGCTCTCATCGAAATCAACAGGCAAATCGGAACATAACGGTTGTTGGCCAGGCAACAGACCGACGGGCGGCGCCGTTTGAAGGTAAGTAGTCGTAGCTTGCTTTTCCTCGCCCGTCATCGGATCGATGTGCCCATCGATCGCAGCAGCTTCGTTTTCGATATAGCCTGAAATGCAGAATAAATAAAGCTCCGCCAGGGAAGACCCGGTAAGAGTAGCTAACTGCAAGCGCCGCTAGTAACTTATGTTCCAAATGTAACATCTGCGGACAAAGTGCAAGTTCACCAAAGTCTCTGTTCTTTGAGTCAAAGTTCTTTGATTGAGTTGACAACAACACTTACGATCACTCGTCTGTGACCAAATACTTAGCTGATCTCCATCACATCTTTATAACAGGGGGAAATAGGCCAGGATGTATTCCAGAAATTTGCATGTTGTGCAGTCATTCATCCAGTGCGACAGGCAAATGTGATCTTTCGACACCCAGTTTACAACAGTTTAAACAAGGCTCTTAACCGCCTTTCAAACATGTCCCCCCCCCCCCCAGTAACAGCCCAGAAACACTCACCGCATTGCACATCCATCAGCAAGGCGTCGATAACCTCTCCATGCTCGCACTGCCACAATGGCCCAGCCGCCAAGCCAGCTTGTCCAGGTTCCGTCCATTTAAATTTCCTACTTTTTCTTATCCACAGCCATCCTCCTAATTTTCCTTCGCCATTAACACGATACGCTTCATCGCGTTGCTTCTTCCAAATCTGGTGCGCAGGTGGTCCGCCGAGCAACGAGTACTTGACCCAAATCAGGGACGTTGTCGGCTCATTCGGATCAGCCATACACCGTTCGTTTAATTGAGCCGCCTCTCTGCGCCGCTGTTTCTCTTTCAGCTGACGCTCTTCGCGATCATCGGGCGTCGATCGATAGAACTTTGTATGACCTAAAATGGAAGCTATCTATTGCACTATGATCCAGAGTCTACTTCTCGTTCTCACAGATCGCATAATCCTGACAAGGCATCCTACTTCTCATTCCCCGGACACATACAAAGCATACCTGTTCCTCTTCCTCAAAATCACTAATCTCTTCACTCTCACCTCTCCCCATTCGCTTACCCAGTCCATATTTGTACGTATCGCTGAGCAAAATCGGCCTCATATGGGCTTCGTACGTTGCCAAAAACGATCCAAAATCATTCGCGTTCTTCACCTTATTAATAAATTCTGTTCGCCAATTGTAAAACGATTCCTTATTGCTCAGCCGAGGATGCACGAACGACTGCTGGATTCGATTTACTGCCGTCAACAGCGTCGACTTAAGCATACGAACCAAATGATTTTGACTAGTCGCCAAATCCAACGGCCACTAAGAAAATTAGAGAAAATGTAATCGCCTCTCCTGCCACAAGGTTCATAAATTTCCAAATTTTTTGGAAAAAATTCGGTTTCTCCCTGGATTATTTTCAGATTGTCACCTGAGTTTTAGCGTGATCAACATGCGTAGAGAGACAGAGGGTTATTAAAGATTTAAAACCTCAAGATGTAGCCTCTGCTTTTGGCTTCAAAAGTCCCATTTTTCCATGTTTTCTAGATACTTAAAAGGGTTCCTGAGTTTCCCAGCATCCTATGAACGCTGCATAAGGATCGTAATGTGTGCCTGCCTTGATAAGACACTGTACCAACACTGTTGCCGCTACCGGTCCCACAGATCTTCCATCCACTTACTTTGAACTCGCCTTGTTCATCCATCAGGAACCTATTAGACATGTACTTGGCCCATCGACGCTCTTCGGCTCGTTGATACGGACTCTTCGATAACGGATTTGAAGTGTACTGATTGTTGTACCTCTAAAAAAGCAGAAAGCCGTTATAATCTCAGAAACATGATACGATTTGAAACCCGCACAAGAGATCACGATTACCGACAACCAGACTGGTTTAGCTTTGACACAGCAATGGCCTGCATATGTGGAATTAGGGGACATGACTTCGCAGTCATTATGTCAAATGGTATGTAAATATCAACACGCAATTTCATCCTCGCAAGCGGCTCTAACCAAAATAATGGATAGGATAACCCACAACCAAAGACCAACATGACCCAGCCAACCTACCCTTCACCAGTCAACATTGTAATCAGTCTGGATCCTTTCACACCATTCCAAGAAACCCAGGGCATCCAACCAAAGTCTTCCGACTCGATCCATGGCTGAAACATCACCCTGAAGGGCGACGCCCCAAAATGCCAGTGTCGTATACAGAAGCTATCGCGAGACGAACCTCGACAACATTATCGAGCGATGCCATCCTCAAATTCTCCTTCTCCTACACCCACTGTCTCAGAGCCTCTTACCATAAATTCTCGATCTTGACCCAATTTGAAAAATGGTCCTGTATCGTAGAAGAAATATTTCATCATGACACCATTCGTCGCTTGTCCATCAGCCACTACTATCTCGTCTTCTTTCCGTCCACCCACAAGCCCATTCTCCACGACCACATTTCCATTCGAGTTCGAATCTTCATCTTTGAGAACGAATTCTTTCGATTTCGGATCCAAGGCTAATCGTGACAGCGGCAGACTGCCCGTTCGACTGCGGGTTATCTTCGAAGACATGGCATCGGAGTTTCCCATGGGAAGCGTGGACGTATTATTCAACGTTGGAGTCGAATCGTATTGCTCCAAAACAATACGCACTATAACGAAAAGACTGAATGAGCAGGTATCTCTCAATAGTGAGCCAGATAATGAAGAAAACGCTTTTAGCTCTACTGAACTATCTGCCTCAAAGCCATCTACTGTCACCATATGCATCAACACACACATCGTCGCCATGTTCTTCAAGGACCCACTATTTTAAACAATTTTTCTCCCACAGGGTTTATATAAGGCGCGGAAAATAATTTTCCTGGATTTTTTCAAAAATTTTGATTTTTTTCTTGGGGTGTTTCTACTAAACCAACTTCAACTGAGTTGATTTACAGGCCCTCCGAAGAAGTAGATGATTCTAACTTTGAATGCTTAAAATTCAGCCGCTAACAGTTTTCCAGATTTTTGCACAAAAATTTTCCCTGTCCCTGAAAATTTGGATTCCCTGACTTTTTCAACCTTGTAAGAACATTGTTCCAAATGAAATTCCAACGACCATGTCCCAGAATTCTCAGAAATTCCTACTCTATAAGTTGTCCGAAGACTTCGAACTTTCTATGAACTTGGCATACTACTCACCATCGAATAAAATAACATCCATCCTCTTCAACAATCCCCTCATAGTCGTCTCTGGTTCCAATCTCTCATCCTTCGCCACATCCATCATCCTCGTCTCGTCCAATCGTTCTTTCTTATCCATCGATAAATACCACGGCATCGTCTTCTGAACGAGATTCTTCTCTAAAGCTCGTCCATACCTTTCTTCGGTCAATTCCTCGGTCATTGCCATTTGCTTTAAAATCATGTTGCCGATCGAGACTATAGATTCACAAAGCTCACATTCTAAGTCTTTCTCGTCCAACAGAAGTAACAGCTGACGCAATTGAGCCAACGAGGAATAATAAAAAATTTGGCCCGTTTTGTCGTCTTCGCTAAAATCGAAGGCAATATCATGTTACACAGTGTCCATATTTCAGAGAAAACCTTGCCAAATGTGATAAACAGGCAAGAGCCAACACTCCCCCTCAAAACGCTCCTCCGTATTCGACGCCATCAGAGCCCAAGGCTCACAATTGAATATTTAGGATATGTTCAGCCGAAAACCACAAATGACTATCAGGTTATTCCTCCAACGATCTTGGCTCCTTTCAAGTAAGTTTTTGAGCCAAGCTTCACACAGCCGTTAAAGGCGTCCTCAACAGCATCCGAAACTGGGGGGGGAGTGTAGCCCCGTGACCCCCCTCTACGCTAGACAAATTGTCAATTTTGCAATGTTAAAATTTTGAAAAACGGGTCTGACCCCCCCCAGACAAGCCAAAAATTAGTGACCCCCTATGGGAAAGCTAAGGAAATCCCGACCCCCCCCCCCCATCCTCGATGAGCCAAAAGTTGGTGAGCCCCACCGCGATTCTGACCCAGCCGCGACTTTTGGCGGGGCAGGGTCTGGAGCAAGGGTGCAAGTAAGCTATAAAGCACAAGTCACATTCTCGAAGTAAAGAAAACTCAGCGAACAGAGGCTGCTCGGTAACTTTGTAGGAGTCAGCTCGCTGACAATCAAATATTTTTAAATTTGCCGCGCCAACTGATGCTCAGGTGCAAGAACCTTATGACAGTCGGGAGGTAAACTTGGCTAGCGCAGTGAGAGGTTTGCGCGAAACGCCTCTCATTGAGTTTTGCTTGCGCGGAATAACCGATATTCAAGGAGCTGTAACATTATCACAGAGGACTGAACTCCAGTGCCGGCCAGACTGTCAGACTTAAAACTTGTGCCCCTGCTAGAAAACGTGGACGCTAAAACCAACGTGAGACCTTCTCTGTCGAACGAATATTGCTGCCTCCAAACCGTGTGCGCAAGCAACGGAATGCAGTACGATCACAGGGCTCAGGCTGAGCAGGGTTGGTGCCGGTTTAAAAACCTTAAAAACAGTTTGAAAACTGTGCGAAAAATCTGCGAAAATCGGGGAAAATGAGAATCTTTGAGCCAAAATCAGCAAAAACTAAAAAATTGCATTTCAGGGTTCAAGTCGTGAAAATTTAGAGAATAATTTTGATTTTTGTCCAGAAAACATGTAAAAGTCAGGGGGAAAATAATCTTCCAGGGAAAACCTGAAGGTTGAATTTCGAGGTTTCAAACTGGGAAATTAAAAAAAATTTCAATTTTTACCTGGGGTTTAAAAAAATCATCTTACGCGCCGTGTGTGAGCCTTATTAATGAAACAAGTTCATAACGCAATGGTAAAAAATTTGTGTTTTTGCTTCCTGGACCCTCCCCTTTTAAGGCCTTAAAAAATTTTAGACCCCCCTCTGGCCGAGCGCTAGGTTTCGGATGCTGGTCCTCAATATCATGTGTACTGGGCGTATGCATGATATTCGGGTTCATACCCATACTCTGTACCTGGTTTCCACCCATCTGTCCAATCTGTCCCCCACCCCTACTTACACGAACAGTCGCCTTGCCGAAAACCAATACCGCCTTCCATGACGATCATAACCCAATGGATCCTGTCGAATCGACTGGCCACACTTCTCCTGCTCACTTCGACAATCCGTCACGCCTTTCACGTCGTGTAGAAGACAAATCTCGCATTGCCATCCAGTCGAAGGCGGTTCTTCAACTGGTGGATTGCAGCAGTCCATGTGGTACACGGCTGGGCACGTGTCACAACATAGCAAATCTCCCAGTTTGCCACATTCGCTGAAATTAAACATGGAAGCTAAGACTCTTATCTCATTCCAGTTTTAGCTTGCAGCCCAATTATAAACTTGGGAATAAATCAAGCCATTTCACGGGTTTTAGTAAAATATGCCACCAACTCCCACATAATTCGATTACCGTCATCAATGGTCACCAGCACTCTCACAACCCCGGGTCGTGGCCTAGGGGTGGGCGTCTGGCTCTCACGATAGGTGCGCACTTACAGGGGAGGGCTCGACTACCGCCTGGGTAAAAATGATTGTCATCTATGTCTTCCTTAGCCCTGGAGTGCACTCTCCACCAAGCACCAGGTAAAAGTAGTACCCATCTCCCATTCGTCTGCCCCAACCAGTCACGACACCACGCACGTACAACTGGTGACCGCCGCTCGTAGCCGAGGTGCGTTAGACAATTGCCTTTCACGCTGGATGCGCAATTACTGGCGAGCGTTCAACTCGCGGCCAGGTAAATTATTTTGTCCACCACGTTCGAGTTGTGGACCAGCATTTGGTGGTGGTAAACCATGACCAAGACAGTCCCAAAACCTTTTCTTCTCCCCTCACTAGTCAAAGATGCCTCACGTCTGACGTATTCCCATTCCTGCGCACCCACACTTGACTCACCGACAGTGATCGTCGTGTTGTATGATGCCTTCGCCCATCAACTCCGTCCTCAATGCCTTGCTCGTTAGAAATTGCTGACACAACCATTCGAGCACGATCAATCGTCGTCCAACATCCGTAAAAGGGTAATTGGTTGACGTTAACGCTTCCAGTACGCTTTCATAATCTATAAATCGCTCATCACTATCCGCGTATCGTCGCAGCACTTCACCATACGTGTACGAATCTAACAAGTGCGTCGATATATTGATGCTATCCCGACAATCCTGAGGACCCAAAGTCACTTGATTCGACTCGTCGTCTTTTAATAACGATCGTAACAGACAAACGTGGATTTCGTCCAGAAGTGGATTCTGATCACGCGACGATAAACAAGCGCAAAAATCTTCGAATAAAAAAGGCGATAATTTCACAATCGAACCAAAACGACGACAAGTTTCATAAATATCCAGTGCCCGTAGAACATATTCGTTAGGTAATAATAAGTCTTCGCTCGATTCGGGCAAATCCAATTGTGGAACGTCCGATCGATCGACCCAAACGCAACGAATCGGTTCTAGTGCCAACTTAGCTGAAATCGACTGACGTGATCGGCGTTGACGATTAATCGAAGATGACTCCGAGACATCATCATCGACGCACTCGTCATCTTGATCACTATCGACCACGAACTCGTCGCGATCGAATGCATCTCGTTCGTAGCCAATACTTGCGGCATCATCGTCAGAATCTTCCAAATCGCGTTCATCGAAATATCGATTTACGCCGGGCATATCATCTTCGTCTTCTTCTTCTAAACCAGCATTCGCGAATGAATCAGATTTAATCGATTTCCTTGATCGATTATTGATTCCCTTGTTTTCACGGCGAGCAGATTTACGTGGAACGTACACTTCATAGTCATCCTCATCGTCCAAGAATTCGTCTTCGTCATCGCTAGCTATAATTTTCTCATTCTCCGATTCACCATCATCCAATTCCCACGGCCGTTTACGAGAATTATAAGTCGACGGCCGCCGACCATTGCCGCGGGAACGACGCGGACGAGTTGACGAAGGTGGTTCGCCAACAGATCGACCAGTGCCACGACCACCTCGGCTACCTCTACCTCGACCGCCACCTCTGCCTCCTCGACTCCCACGGCCTCCTCGTGGCATAGTTAGCCAGTCAGAACGGCGCTGAACCTAAATAGAATTTTAAACTGTATTCTTAAAACGGAGACAGAACAATCATATGGAAACACTGTCTCAATTATGCAAATTATTCGACAAGCTGCCTTTCACCTACACAGTACTTATATCTAGGCCAAATGAGCGTAATCCAATATAGCTCACAGTACTCGTGTGAAGGTTATCATATCTTGGAATGAACCTTTATTCTTCCTGTTTCCCAAGTGCAAGATAGCTAGTTCACAAATCTTATCTCAAGCCTCTAATAATCCTCTTGGCCCGAATTTCCTAGTCGGGAATTCTTGTAGTACACCTACCCTAACGACGTACATTCACATTCACGAATACAAAACCCACCTTACCGAACCAACCAGCATTTACCTTTGTAATTAACAGCAGTGAACTACGTCAGAGGCCTGCTAGTCCTTAGAGCGCGCACACCGAAAGTTCACTCGTTCGTAATTTGGCGCCAAAATTTTAACTTATACGAGATCCGCATTCAATCGCTCTTTTCTGCCGATTAGTTGGCTTGACCGGTAATTAGTTTCAAAGAATTATCTTTTTTTTCAACTATTGACACAAAATTCTTAAAATAATCCAAACTTTGCAGAAAATGTATGCCAAACACAGCAAGACGTAGAAACGACGCGAAATGACTGGCTCGCACACTGGCGCCTGAGCATCGCAGCTGTCTGCTAATGCGCAGAAAACTACGCGCGAAAATTCAAATCCCATACATTTCGCCAAAAGGAAGGTATTTTCGCCAAAATCTATCGCTTTAAGAAGAGAAGAAATGCTGTAATAAACTGCTCCGACCAAAATCATCGTGTTTTACTGATACCCAAAACACCTTTAAAAGTGCACTCGAGCAGACATAGAGCAGGTCGCAATGAAAACAGTTTTCACATTTATCCATAAATTATAAAAATCCACTCAAGTCGTCACTATAAATGCTGATACATATATCACTTACAGTATATCACAAGCCAGCATCTTTTTGGTCACGACACTATAACCAGCACATCCAAATGGCGGAGAATATGAGCCCCCCCCCCCGGCTGGGAGACATCGACTCCTCAGGCTGATGGTTCAGCGGCAGGTATAGTCGCAAGACTTGCCTTTCTCCAGTCGGAGGTTACTCTTGGATGAAAGTCTTCATCCAAGAGTAACTATTTGCCTTCACCGGCAGGAATGTTGGCTACAACATATTCCACCATCGCGTTTAACCCCAACCACAACAGACGTAGTCCAACAGTACCCAGAGACAAGCCCCAACAAAGGCATGATAAGGCATGCACAGAATACACTACAATCGAGGCACACCCCTGAGAGACACTCACAACCCAGCGCATGTGCAGTCATCGCAACAGATCTATCGACCCTCACAACCTATCAGAGGGCCCAGGCTGTTGGTGCACTTCCACCACAGTCTCAGCAACCCTCGCCACACCGCCCTGGACACTCGCTTCATCGCCAACCAAACCACCATTCGACTGGTCCAGGAAACTTTCAAAGTACTCGAGATCCTTGTCCGGAATGAAAGGTTTCATACCTGAAATGAAAGCATTTGCTGTCTCATACTGCTCATGTGTATGAAAAAGCACAATTTGATCACCACGTGACTCAGTCACATGATCGCAGGACTCCAGAAAGAGTAAGACATAATTTACAATGACATTTATTATCTCCTGACTCATCATCACACAATACGCAGTCTATATTTCTGGCCCTGCCACTTGATTCTTGTAAAAATTAACCAGGATCCAGTGCGTTGGCCTCAGACTCTATGCCGCATTTATACCCCCTGCCTGCCTGACTGACTTCTTGCCCAAGCTCCCAACAAGGTACTATGCAGTGTCTTACGATGGCTTCATGTTTCATGTTTTACCACTTCACCAAACGCTTATGCGCACTCGAGGATGGCTTGGTGTGGCCATATGTCGCCTCGATGCTTCTCACGATCAGTGCAAATATCTGGCTGACCCAAGTATAACAGCCATTCCAAGTTCGAATCGCCTCCACACCAGAAGGCACACCCTGCACACTCACCAGCCAATAAATTCCTTCTCTCCGACCCATACAATTCGAGAACTTTCTGACAAAATTCTGGAAATGGCAAATTCTCTGATCTCCATCGTTTTAATAGAACTGCGAATTGTTTCAGTTCTTCGGCACTCAAGGTCTTGTGCAACTGAAACACCAGTTTGTAATCCATTGCAGGCTCTAGGCCCTCCCCTTACCATATGCATATAATTCTGTATCTGCTCTGCCGCATAAGCACTAAACTGATCCGATTCCGACTGCGTAGTGGTGGCCATACTCGATCGATACAGAATATGCGGCCCGCGCGTGTTCGAGCGAAGATCACTCGGAGAAGAACTCGCATCACTAAAAGTCACGTGACCTAACGATAAGTTGCAGTCCTTCAATTTACCCCACTTACTCAAGTATGGGAAGGGGAAGGGTAGGAGGGGTAAACCCCCCTGTTGGGCCGGCCAGGACATTGAGCCCTTCCTCTCGAACCCCCATTTCCCCCCCCCCCCCCCTCAGGTCCAGCCCTGGCCTCCAAGCAAAGGCCAATTGTCCAGCCAGCCTACAGTGCTGTATTCAAACAGACATACAACTCACTAACTCGATCGACACAAACCTGACCCGGCCTGAGCTGTCTCACACGCAATCTGATCTGGCTTAGGCGATCTGATCTGATCTCTTCCCCCTCCCGCCTTCCCCCCCTCCCCTCCCCACCCCTTCCCCCCAAACCCAGCCGACCTTGCCCATACTTGCACTTACTACGGGGTCATATCGTTATCCGGCACCGATTCCATGGATCCTGAAACGAGCCTCACATCTTTTGTCAGGTCATCCCCCTCACCCTCGCCCACCTGCATTCAAACTCAGCAATGCCAAATTGGGATCCCTCAACGAGCCTTCCACGATTCGCTTATCGAAATATTGAGTGGTTGCCTCCGTGAAAACCGACTGGAAGCATTGGTTCATAATGTCGCACACTTCTTCCGCTTGTCTCTAAAACACCAGAGCAGCGTGAATGCAAGTAGGTCCTGCCTCCGCTCACGCCAAATGCACTCTATGGCTACCCATACACGTCCCTAGAGCACTTGCGCCAACCCTATCTGCTCATTCTCACACGGCTAACGCAGACGGCCCCTATTACAACAGGCTACATTGGAGAAGGTACCGCGGGGAGAGGATGATCTCAAAAACACTCCCGGACCCGGTCGTAGGAGCCTGAGACATCAACCCGAAGAGTTTCAGCCACGTCTGGGGAGAGTGTATCGACCAGCCAATGAAGGCAAGTCCGTGTATAAGGCGGCCAGTCAAGGCAACCAAAAATACACAATCTTCTCCACAGGCCGAACACGCCTATCACAATATTTATCAACCTGGGTTTCCAAGTTTTCGAACTGTCATGTTCTCAGGGCGATGGGTGCCAGCTAACCAACTCACAGTATCAGGTGCGTGGCATCTGTCCACTCATTTGAGAGATATCGAGGATACTGCGCTTCTGCCTGGATCTAACAAGCAAGTTGTTGCGACCCGCAAGCAGCCATTTTTTCCATCCACCTCTGCCTCGCTTCTCTCCCGCCAGGGCCTATATCTGCCCGAATACCACGGTGCTAGTGCCAAGTGAAACTGTGAGACCGAGCCCAACATCCACTGCCTCCACACAAGATCGGAAATGAACACTCTGCCGCACAAGCTGCTGACAAGAAAACAGAAAATCACTCCCGCTCTTACCGCGCTGTTGCAGTAAACCACGGCCAAATCGTATATTTCCTTATTCCCACCAACCTCGCCTGAAAAATGATACGAGCTGTGAAAACACGCTGGCTGGACAGAACTAAAAGCACTGAAATCAGGCCCACGTGCGAACGTCCGCTCGATGTCCCAAGACTACTCTGTACGTGTGCACAGCACATTGATGTTCTTTTCGGCTGCATTCTGCGCAAAGGATTTTTCAGACAGCTTTTTAAAAGTCAGCTGGAATCAGCTCGCTGATGAGGCAGTGCCGGTAGAGTTTTGCGTGCTTACAGACTGACAAGGTAAACTAACGTAATCTTGCATATTTAAAATTTTCCTAGCTTGACTGGCAAAGGTCCTCCACTTTGCAACCTCCACATTTGATCTACCAGAAACCCTATGTCGGATAACTACAGACTTGCGCAGTAGATATCTCTGATCGCGTAAATCTGTCTCGCTGCCACGACCACCATCTACAATCATCAATGCGTGTGCTTGGATTAATCGTTCGACCGGGGTCCCGAACACAAAAAATGTGGTGGGTTTCAACCCCTGCATTTCCCAAAAAAGTGTCACTACTGCTAGTCAAAGTGGGAAGTCGATATGTCGATAATGACGACAATGCCACCAAGACTGATGCGAGCCATTTCCAGTTCAGACTAACAGTTCCAAGCTTAGACAAACCGAAAGCAGCCCAGGCGGCGGGACAAGAACCCCAACTGGAGTAGGACGAGCTTTGCGAACACCACCTGCTGCTGAAACAGCAACCAGCAGAGGGGTTGAGAACCTCCAAGCCAGGGGATAGTACTGATCTCCCGACTGCCTGGACATTGGCTCCTGCACTGGTTTCCCTCTGGTGATATGCAAGAACGTCGAGAGATCATATTTCTTTAAAGACTCAAATACTTAGTGCTGTAGGCACACGCAAACTGACACAAAGCATAGACAGCAAAGAAAGTTTTTTGAAACTAACGTTATTAAACCCTGACCCCTTGTCGAACGCTACTTGGAATGCGTCGATCCTGCGCGTGACACGTTTCTCTTAAAAAGACCCCTTGCAACCGGAAATAGCAAGATGACCACCAGCACATTAAGGCTAGGAGGCCAGCCTGCATATTCCCAGTCCTAATTGCATGGGCACAGTAACTACGACGCCCACCCGACCACCACCACTCCTCATGATCAGATGCCTGTTCCATCGTCTCTTACTCCGAAACACCCCGTTCACCAACACCCGCTCATCACTTTCAAATCGGTAATTGATAAGTGCTGGTCAGGACACGCGAGACATGTTTCTTACCGATTTTGATAGCCAAAATATTCAAGCCATCCTCTTTAACGAAGCCGATGGCTGCCAGCATATGGACGGGAACGCAAAGAAGTGTTTCCTGAAAAGAAAAACCCTCGCTCGATCAAAGATCGGATGCAAGTACGGCGTGACAAGGCTGTCTGCTCACAGATTATATCCTAGCACCAAAGCACCAATCAATTAGCCTGATCGATCAACCATTTGAAAACTGATATGGTAGGTGGATCAAACAAACTATCGATCTATGGGGGCAGCTGGTAACAGCTGATCAAGCGAACAACACTGATCATCAGAACCCCAAAACTTATTAGCACCAAGCCAGAGCTTATTCTTGGCCCAATACAAGCACCACAATTACTTGATTCGACTTGGCCAAAATTCTCAGACTATACGCGTTCAATATGAGGGTTGCATCGTGATCAGACGTGGTCGTTTTAGGGATTCGTTTTTCTTTCTAAAAAAATGACGTAAAATCAGATTCCGCATAAGAGCAACCCACTGGCCCAAGTACCTTAGCTTCATCAATGACGCGTAATATTTCTGTGCGTCCAGTCGGATCCATATCGGCTGGAATTTCTGGAATGATGCCAGCATACTAAAAAACCGAAAATACAGTACAGTACAAGAAAAATTTCATCCCTAAACTTTGCTTTACCTGCACATCAAACGGAATACAATTTTCGAATACATTTGCCGACGCGCTCGAACGCGCATTATGAGTCATTTCTAAAATCTTCGTTTAGCTTATTGTCGAATCTGTAATAAAAAATACAATACTAAGCATAAAAAACGGCAAAGAAACTTGGCGCCGAATTGACATGATAACCGTAATCTACCACTTTATTCATGGGGATCCGCTGCATGTATTTCACACAACGGTAGCACCAGACGAGTTCATACATGCATCAGTATCTCTTTCAAAATCGATTGTTAGAACTGTATGCTAGTTTACGTCGTGGACCCTTCAAAAATTGCCACAATCGATCACACGCACTGTCCACGCTCCAAACAGACCCCATCCCGATAAAGGTTCACAAAAAACAAGTACAATTTCGTTTGTTGTGCACAGTACACAACAAGAAGGAACTAAAAAGTGGATCAATACAGGTTCTACAGTTGCCAATTTGATGTTACAAACAGTTCAGTCAAACCAACGGCATAGTATATCCTAAGCCTAGCCTAAGATCATACACTATCCCATAGGCCTATTTCAAGTCACCTTCCGTCAGAGTTTACCTTTCAAATAGGCGATATGAAAGTACCAAACACAAGAAAAATTGCTTAGTAGTGGACATTCGCTTTCAGGCAAAATACTTCGAAGGACAAATATTCGAGCTTCTAGCAGACAACTGCTAGAAACTGTCTGCTGCGAGCGGCACAATCAAAACTGGTGACCAAGAATTTGAGCGAGCAGCTAACGACGATGAGCCGAGTCGCTTTGTCAGTATGCTATCTATAATTTGGACTGAAGTGTCATCGGTTCCTAAGTTGTAATTGGTACGTAGGTAAGCGATTACAGCCTCTATTAGCCAGCAACCACATGCTTACACAGTGTGCCGGAAATGTACTGGCTGGGTCCTCACATAGGTTCTGTGTCTTCAGGTTACATCACGCCCAATCAATCATTTTTTTACTGTATCATCGCGGAACTTTATAAAATCTGAATTGATATATGATGGCTCACGAACCAACGACGTCCGATATTTCGATCGATACGTGGACCGATGACGATTCTCGCTTATTCAATGAATTACGTCGTCGTCTCGAATCGAAAATGGACGAAATCGCTAAAACTTACGTCGATGCATCTACAAATACGGATATTTCCTTTTCAGCGGAGATTTCAAACAATGTCGATCAAATAGTTGGCATGTATTCGAACAATGGATTACATCAAATTCACGCCATGTTGGGTATGATATTATCAAAAGAGACAACGAAGAAATAATTACGCATTCGAACTTTTGACCACTTGAGCTTTTTGGTCTCTTATATCGAGATTTTAATTTTTTTGTCCATTCACATTTGACGCCCTCGTTCCCATTCTGAAAGATACCGACCTCTTTTCACAGAATCTCTCTTCCAGACAAAACCAAATCAACACCATTTTAATCCAAATTTCCGCTTTTTCTCACAAAAATTTCACGTGTGCCTTATGAGCAAGAAACCGTGACAGTCGTCTATAAATAAAAAACCATGCAAAGCCATAATAACCGTCAAATACGAAGTCGGAAACAATTCAAAAACCTACTCAAATTCCTGTGTATATAGAATGTAAAAAAGTTTTAAGAAAAAATGAACCCACCCAAATTCACGCAAAAATACTATTTATCGATTTAGACCACATTACGCCACTCCCATCGGCCGACTATCGACAACAAGGCAACAAAACTGTCCAACAATAAAAACTTGACGAACTCAACTCGAACCTGTTCTTCACACAATCCTGACTTGCCTTCCATCTTTACTTGCATCTTCGTTCCATTTAAAGTTCACCCGCATCGTGCTTGTGACCCTTCTCATCATCGTCATCTTCGTCATCACCTTCGCCTTCCATCGCTGCCTTATCCTGAAAGTTAAATAATCATGAACGATGATCCAAAAGACTCATAGAATGCCAGAAATCTTCACTCCACAAAATTCATCCCCAAAACATTGGAGCAACCAGGATTAGAACCCTATCTCTTCCACCTTGGTCGCGAGATCAATCGCTCTTTACCCATTATTATTCTTACCTCATCTGATGGGCCAGCGCCTTCTTTGCCGCCAGATTCGAGGAACTTCGAGAAACCTTCCAACGTTCGCTCGCCAGTGTAGTCAACGATCTACAAGAGTGAACACAACATAGTTGAATCATCTTTTTTGGCATCTGACCTCTTTTCCTTGAAACCAATCTCACGGGTCTAAATTCAGTACGTCTGGCCAAAACATGACTAAAATACACTGAAGACTTCTTAATATAAGCCAGTCAACTTAGAGAAACCTGCGATGACGAGCCATTCATTGATCGTTCCTGTTATTTCCCACATCATCAGTTCTCGACACCCACGCCCCTCTCTTAAGGACCACAGAGGAACCCTTTTCCCCAACAGCTCAAGTCACCAGACGGATAGGAGAACCTGGTTCCGTCATAAGCTCAAGTCAGACCCCCAGCACACCGTTCCTCACCTTGCTTGATCCAGCAGGGAAGAATTTGATGGTTGGGAACGAATGAATCTTAATATCCTCCAATTCGTTGGCCGTGGCATCCATCTTGGCGATCACGATCTTATCATCGTCCTTGTACTTCTCGCCCAACTGATCCCAGATCGGGGCTAATTGTTTGCAGTGTCCGCACCATGGGGCGTCTGAAACGACAGGTCATTAGCCTTATCCATCTCACACACCAATCCAGTCCGACCCGTGGCCTGGTGGGTCAGGCGTCTGTTACTCACACTAGGTGAGTGTTCGACGCGCATAACTGTGCTTGATGATGTGGTACACATGACCCCATTCCCACTAATACCCCTTATACTTACAAAATTCAACCAAAACGTTCTTGCCCGACTTTCGGACAGCTTCATCGAAGTTCTTCGATACTAAATACTTGACTGGTTTCTTGTCCCAATCGTCCGGGATATCTTCCGACAACAAATGGGGCTGAAATTAAACCAATGCTCATTCACTTTTCCTTCCTTCAACAAGTACTCTTCCTAGAACTTGCATGTTTCTAAACTGTTATATCTTCTTCTGCCACACCTTGCGTTTATTTACGCATCACGCGAGGGTTAAAATCGACGTAACGGCATGCATATAGCGCCAAGACCAAGCATCTATGATAATTGGCTTACCTTCAATTTCTTATCCAAATAATCCTGGGTGAACTTGGCCACATTGTCGATGGTGATATCCTTGAATTCGGGTTTGTATTTCGTCATGTCTTCTTCCAGAGAAATCAACCTAAAAAGCCGCAATCACTATTAGGCTAGTTTATTCCAAACCGAGCAACGACTAACGCATGTATCCTCTAACTTGAGGGGACCCACACCATCAACCTCCTATCCATCATATACATCTGGGCTGGAGCAAGACCTGACTGACCAAGCCCTGGCCTATTGTCCAGCCAGCCTACAGTGCTGTATGTAAACAAGTCATGCAACTCACTCACTCGACCCAAACCTGACCTGTCTCACATGCAATTAAATCAGGCTTAGGCGATCTGATCTAGTTCTTACCCCCCTAACCCAGCCGACATTGCCCGTACTTGCTACCTACCATGACCCAAAGACCAGCCCCAGTGGCAACACGCTTTCTCTGTCCAATTCACGCAGCCTTCCAATCCCCCCACTGCACATACCTCAACGACGGTACGTCGTCCTTCTTTAAACCAAAAAATTCCATGATCCTCACATTGTCCTCCACATCCGAGTTGATCAAAACGAACAAAATCTGAAACCGCATCTATTATTCCCCTGTTTTTCCCATATCCACCCGTGCCATCTTACCTTTCCCTTGAACTTATTCGCGGCACCCTTGAACGCGTCATAGATTGATTGGAAAGCATCCGAAGCCTTGCTGATAAACAACAAATTGTGCGATTTAATTTCACCACCGAACAATTTTCCAGCCGATTCTTGCGTGAATTCGTTGACCAAGGCCAAGCTGTTCACTGAAATCCAGGTCTTCAACGCCTTCGATTCATACTCGCCATCGTATTCAGCGCGACCATCATCAAACTGAAAGAAAATACTAGGATTGCGTCGGCAAAACAATTAAATAGAGTCCTACTCGCGAACGATGACAGAAAGCTTGCGGTCAGCTTTTCTGTTCAAGCATGGGCAAGAGAGGCTTGGTTAGGGGGGAGGGGGTAGGAGAGATGACCAAGATGAACGCTGGCCGCGAAGCGCAAAGGTTGTGGTGCGGGGGCCCGCCGGAGGCGAAAAATTACTGCTTTTTAATGCGCCTTTCAGCATTCTCCCGTTATGGAAGCTATTCTTCAAAATTTTTAGGTCAGCTTTGGGTCGGGTCGAGTGAGTGAGCTGTATGACTGTTTACATACAGTACTGTAGGCTGGCTGGACAATGGACCAGGGCTTGGTCTCGCATAGATATGGAAAAATGTACACGTCAGCGTAAAACCGTTTTATGGACACAGCAGTCGCGCGGTGGCGTGGATCCATCAATTGGACCTATATGGTACTAATATACAATGTAGACACGACGATCTAAAGCTCCCTGGGTATCTGCACCAGCCGTAGTCCCATATGATTCTGCCACACCTGCCGCTTATTACACCGATGCCACGTCACACTAACGGTGCTGTCACGTAAACCAGGGCCACGGCCGGTGAACCAGGGCTTGGTCAAGCCCTGGTCCATTGTCCAGCCCAGCCCAGATACAATTTGGTCGCTTTCGCTTCCTTCCTTGTCTTTCTTCCGAGGTGGGGGGCTGAGAGGAAGGGTTTAGTGTCCTGGCCCAACAGAGGGGGGCCTTGCCCACACTTGTTTCTGTTCCATGTGAGTATGTGCCCTGACAGTTTGAAAGGCTCGTACATTTAGGGCCCAGAAAAATTGGCAACCATCTTACTGCTTTCACTTCTGTCTAAACTCCCTGGGTCTCCCATCCGATTGTCTTACCTTCTTCAACAACAACACGCCATCCGAGCTAATCTTGTATTCCTTGTAGACTGCTTCATCTGAGGTGATACCGAATGGAGTGTCGTCCAACGCAGCTGCCACGTCCAAAAACGCCTTAGCCTTGTCGCTATCATCTTTCTGAAACATAAAAACGTATGCTCAGACATTCTTTCGATAGCACTTGACCATGAGTTTTCATCAACGTTTGAGTATGATGCAACATTTAGCACACAAGACGGCCATGTGCTACATTCCCATCATTCATTACCATACCAGTTCCGCTCCAATACCACCCCATTAAAGCTCAAGGCCGCTTCGTCTAGCCCTCAATGGCACCCTACAACACAAGCTATTCCCTGCCAATGTGCATCGCCCATTCATCTAGCCACTCATCCCCTACAGTAGCCACGTCTGCCAATCGTCATGTTTACCCTTCACTAAAAAGCGGCGTCACACTGCGCAGATCTTTTCACTGCCATTATATCACGTCCCAACACAAATGGTTCAACAATACGCGCCACAAGCACCGCTTGCCGCGCTCTTCCCATCCAAGGCCAAATACTCGCATAGATATGGAAAAATGTACACGTCAGTGTAAAACCGTTTTATGGACACAGCAGTCGCGCGGTGGCGTGGATCCATCAATTGGACCTATATGGTACTAATATACAATGTAGACACGACGATCTAAAGCTCCCTGGGAATCTACACCAGCCGTGGTCCCACATAATTCTGCCACACCTGCCGCCCATTACACCGATGGCACGTCACACAAACGATGCTGTAACGTAAAACTTATTCGACTGTGATTTCGTCATATTTCCGATAAAACATCAATTATTACGAGAAAAAATTGAATTCAGTTTAAAGTTATAAAAGCACTATATAAACCCACCACTCGACCACGCTTACAGTAACCCCACCATACTTTTCATTCTCCAGTTTCCATTTTTCTTATAGTGCCACAAAAATAGCACCCACCCACCCACAAATAGTCATGATGAAATTTCGGAGGCAAGAAAACCAGTTTCAATCCCTCAACAAGTTCACTCCGAGAGAAGTAGGACGGCCAACGCACGCCTTAAACTTCCAACAATGCATGCGCACTCGGCAGGCCCACCCGCAAGACAGGTCGCAACCAGTACTTTGCCTCCTATGACCTACACACTGCCGTGCCTGTCATAGGTAAGACTGCAAACCGTAGTACATACCTTGAAAAAGCCAATAACAACAACGTCGGCCGAATCTTGGAGCGCTTTAGCCTCGTCAACAGTCTTCAACGGTTTGGCAGCTGGACCAGTCTTCTTCTTGACCCATTGGATAATACTAGCTGCGTCGCGACCACCTACAACAAACATGTTCAGTCGGCGGTCAGCTAAACATTTTAGAAGGGACAATAAGACTGTTTGTCACCAAGCAACACACAGCAATGCAGGACTCGGGATAGAACTCCCGCTCCCACACACCACATACCCGTGTATTCGATGGGTTGACCATTGCGGAAGAATTTCAAAGTTGGATACCCGCGAACCGAAAATTGATCGCCCAATTTCGTTTCAACAGTGGCATCGACTTTTCCCAGTTTGATATCACTTTTCTCTTCTTTCAACGCCTTCGCCGCTTTGGCGTATTCTGGGGCCAACGCCTTGCAATGACCGCACCAAGGAGCGTCTAAAAATAAGCCATTAAATTCACCAACGATGTGTTTTTCAATGCATTTACATGCCAAATTAGTGAGCTACGGAAAGACACAAATAGCTTGATAATCAAAGGCTTATGAAGGTGCTGTTTCTCGAGAACTGAGCCGTTTCATGCTACTTTAAGATACACAGTCATTAGATATAACAGAGCGATTCTGCGGTTAAGCTCAATTGCACAATAGTTTAGAATCCGCTCGTAAAGATCAATAAGATCCATTACTTACAAAATTCCACCAAGATATATTGATTGTCCTTGACGGCGCCATCGAAATTTGCCGTGGTCAATACGAGAACATCATCCTCTTCAGTGATATCGGCTCCGTAAGCCAATGCCGCCAAAGCCAACACGAGTATGAGTTTCATTTTTTTAGAAAATCTGAAATGGCACGCACTTGTGAAGTGACACATTTTGGCAAGGACTGCAACCCAAAAAATGGGAGGGCCTGGAGTCAAAAGTTTCAAGACCGATTCGCATATTGCTTTGCAACTTTGTTTCCATAAAAGATACTGCTGGGCCTACCTAAGAAACACGACTCCTGTCCACAAAAGGGCACACGATCAAATCTTGTCAACCAAAAAAACGAGAAATGCGGACGGTGGAGACAATGCAATCAAGAAGATATTGTACTACCTTCTCGGCACTCGACCTATACGTACGACCACGTTCGTTGTGATACGTCGACAAAACGATCGACGTTGGCGTGGTGCTCGTTCGTCGTGGGAACATGCCATTGGTTGAAAATTATTCCCACCGCCAACACGACACGACACCTCTTTGCGCACATTTGCCTCACTTTATCGTTTAGCTGCCTATATCAAAATAAATTGCGTCATTGCAGTGCTCGGCAAGATTACTGTAAGCGCTACGATCGATGATCCCAACTGTATCGACAACTTCGCACAGCTGTACAGGTAGACATTTTTACTAATTTTTAGAAACGTGAAAACTTTCGGAAAAGTAAGTGTCTTGTAAGCTTTACAAAATTCTGCTTTTTTTTATTATTTTAACGGGCGGCACAAAATTTATGCTTACTGCGCTCTGCTCAGTGTCTCACGGCTTGTAACCTTCTAGGAGATAATCCAGCTAACTTTCATTTTCCATCACCGAAGTATTCGAATCTGCAGCATGGCGATGGAATCAGCTCGTGAAGCAGCTCATGCTGTGAGCGAATTCTTTCAAGGCAATCCATTTTCGACTCGTGTCGGACAGCAAATCGGTGAGGATTTTCTATGAAACCGTTTTGATCTTTTTTGCCGTTGAATGCGACATGTTTCGATTTTAGTTGTATGCGCATAACGCATCTTGCGTTTTTGCGCATACGATTAGAATAACTACAACTAAAACTTGCGTTTTGTTTGTTTATCATTTAATCCATATTTTTTTAATCCGGGAACTGCATTGTTTGCGGATTTGTTTTGCCAAAATAATACACAGAAACATGGTAATTTTATGGGTGTGTTGGTTGCCCACTTGTCTTACAAATTATCCCGAAACCTTTTTTGAACAAAAATGAAGGTACCTCAGAATTAAAAACACTTTAATCTTCAAACTCGCAATCCTTATTTCAGAGCAAGCAACCGATACGTCATTGGCCAGTGAAAATTGGGCGTTAAACATGGAAATTTGTGATTTGATCAATAGCACTGAAGAAGGGTAAGGGTTGCCGAAATTTGATTACAAATGACAGATTCGATCCAAACGGCCAGGACCCATTAACCAAAAGATCATCCCCGTTTTTTTCCTCGGTCAGCCATCTCCCTCCTACACCTGCCAGGTTTGACATGCCCTCTTATTGTTAGCAGGGTTTCATAATTCGCAAAAGTGGCAAGACCAGTTTCGGACAAAAGTTGATTTCTATTTTCTTAATTCTCTCCGTTGATGTATGCTATACCCGTAGAATAAAAAAGTCCGAATGGGCAGAATCTAAACTGAAATTTTTGTCCTTCACTGCTGTGACAGACCTTTCAAATCAATCCTAAAAAATAGAGGTCAAAGTTTCAGGTTGTCTTTGGTCTCTATTCCGGAAAACAGTCTTTACTGTTTGAATCTGCTCATCTCAAATTCATGCCCTGCCTAACTGACCATTTCAGTACCACTGTAAATCAAGTCTTTTCAAATCTGCATGTTTTCAGGCCTCGCGATGCGATTCGTGCAATTCGTAAACGTCTTCAAACCACGATGGGCAAGAATAATCAAACGGTTATGTTCACTTTGACCGTTCTGGAAACGTGTGTCAAAAATTGCGATTATCGATTGCATCAGTTAGTGGCTCAAAAAGAATTCGCGCAGGAATTGGTGAAATTGATCGGCCCTAAATATGATCCACCTCAAATTGTTCAAGAGAAAGTATTGGGATTGATTCAGGTATGTCGGCTGACCTTTGTAACCAAGCTTGGCAGGCGCAGGAGAGAATGTGGCTGGACAAAAACTCCGACTGGCTGCTGGAGCAAGGCAAGTCTCGCCTGCCGCTAAAAAACATCAACCTGACGGGTTGACGTTTTTCAGCCAGGGGAGATCAAAAATTCTCTCAGTCACCATGGCTCACCAGGCGCCAGGGTTACACTGGGATTGTGGAGGGGAGAATCAAGCATTTTTTACTCTTCACTCTTGAACCATTAACCTAGCGTTTAGTCCTTGGGGCAAGGTGCGCTTTTTGCATTTTCTCTAGTCTGTTGCGTCTCATGAATTTGCTCTCGCTGTCCTTACAGACCCTAACAAAACAATCATCAAAAAGAGGTCAAATCTTCAGGTTGTCTTGGGTCTCTCTATTTCAGGAAGCAGTCTTTGTTTGAATCCTCTCATCGCAAATTCATGCCTTGCCCAACTTTATACAGTGAGAAGCATGATCTTCTCTGATCATGAGCGTGTGCAGCCATCGTTTGCCGGTTTTGTTTACTCTTGCAATATGCGCATAAAATAGATTTTACCGTTCTAATTTGCCATTCGCCTGTTTTTTAGACCTGGGCTCATGCATTCCGTGAAAAACCTGGTTTGAACGGAGTTTGTGAAGTGTACGATGAATTGAAATCGAAAGGATTAGAATTCCCGACACTCGATCCGAATGCGGCACCTATTTTTGTCCAAGGCGAACAACACGCTGCTCACCCGGTGGCCCAACATCCGCATCCACCCGTCGTACCAGGTGCGATGCCCATCCCCGTGCATGGCATGCCTGTACCGGTGATAGAGCCAATCAATCCGAGCGCCGAGCAATTAGCAAAGTTACGAAGCGAATTGGATATTGTGGCTAATAATTTGAAAGTTTTGCGTGAAATGTTGACTGAATTGGCACCCGGACAAGAAGAGGCGGATGACTTGCAATTACTGCAAGAATTGTACGCCACGTGTCGACAAATGCAAATGCGAGTGTTGGAATTGTTGGAACGCGTATCGAATGAGGAAGTGACAAGTAAGTGCTGGAAATTTATAATTTTAGGAAGCAGGAAGTCAAAAAAATATTGAGGAATAGAAAGTGAATGTAAAGCATGAGCCCCGTCGAGGAGGGGAAAACAACTACCGATTGGATTACAGTCCAGTGTACTAGCTGTAGTGTAATAGTGCGGGTTCGATTCCCACTCGAGGCTCATGTCTTTCATTTTGGTTCTAAAGTTATCACGGCCAAACATGGCAAAGTGACTATGGAATCAGCAGTGATCAAATTATCATTTTTGAGTGCATAGCACTGGGTCAAATATATTTTATACTTTTCATGCACATGTAGGTGATCATCAGGCGTGTTTCAGATGGATGACTAACTGTGTATCGTGCTGTTACACTGCACTAAAACTGCGCGATTCAGACAGGGTTTCTGGTAGAACTTGCTCAGAGTTTGCCAAGTAGATGTGACTTTTCAAGTGCAGACGGGGCTGATAATTTTTAAGATTTGAAACTGATTGAAAATATGTAGTGGCTGGGCGATATCGATTGTAAATCTTGCACAGGCCTGCGACATACAGTACCATTCGATGCGAAAATGACTGTAGTTTAGAACGCTGCTGTCATCGGATCCATTTTCCTAACGACTGTCGTTTAAAATCAAAGTTTGCGGTTTGTCAGTCGCCAAAATTTGTTGGTGTTTATTTGGTCGAGTATAGTCTAAAAATAATACCGAAAGGGATTCGGCGCAATCCAGTCCAAATAACCCCGTCTGCACGCCTCCAGTAGGACCCAATCAGCCAGTAGGGTCCACTCTGGGTCGGGACTTACTAGTGAACGTCGCCAACCTTTAAGTCGAACTTTGCAAAACCGTAAATTGTAATCTGTTGCTTGGTGTTAAAGTAAGCTCTGAGCGAAATATTGGAAGCGTCTGGCCAACAGGTCACCAGTGTTCAGCCCCTACAGTCCCGCGAATTTTTGAATTTTTGTGGATTTGTAAAGTTCGACTTGACGGTTGACGATGTTAGAGGGGGAGCGGTAATGCACGCCAGACTGTCTTGGTTCTCTTAATGATTCTAGTGACCATCCTAGCATTGTCTGTTCCTCGTATATGGACATTGGGAGTTGGGTCTGTTCCGTGGACTTGGTTGGACGAAAGGTTGTCAAGTGTCTCCTGCATAGGAGTCCCATGGTCAAGCATTTACCCCGTATCTGAAGATAGTGGATTCAGAAGAAAAAAAACAAGTTGAAAACAAAACTAACACCACTTTCTATGTTGGGGTTGTTCTTAGGGCTGAATAGGTGGTTTATAAAACAAGTAACCTAGAATAGATTTTAGTTGGTGATTCAGATTGAGTAGTAATTATGTCGAGTTCTCATAAATAGTGATATATATACTATGTGATTAATCCATGCCACAGTATTTTTTGGTTGAACTAGAGGCTCGACTGGCAATCGATACTGTGCACGGAGCCTACAGCTGGAAACAGCACCCGTCAGGCCCCGCCAGAATGATGTTTCAGTCAAGAGTCAGGTCAGAAAAGTTGCATGGCTTCCCTGGATTCTTGGCCTGGTGCAGAAGCTCCATAGGTCACTCCCTGTAATATGGACCCGGACAAATTACTCAAAGGGCGAAAATTATTCGCGGGGTAAAAATTACGCAGATTTCGCGGGTTTTGATTTTCCACGAAAATTTTGCCCCGCGAATGGGTGTGTTAAAAGATGAAATTTTGAAGTCGCGCTTCTATGCCGTAGAAATAAGGCGCCTGCATCGGAAAAGAACACATTTTTGCTTTCTTGCGGCAGGCGAGGCGACGAAACGCGATAAGGGGTTGCCCATAAAGGATATCCGCAGTCAGGAGGGAAAGGCGTTGTAGGATTTTGGACAAAAACGAGCAAGAGCAGTGGTGGGGTCAACGAAGACAGGACGCCCGTTTCTGGGTTCTTTTTCACCCATTCTGGTCGGTCCAGGGTAGGGTCGATTTTTGGCCCTTTACCCGCGGACTGGGGGGCTTGTTAGTTGCTGGGATGCATGCCGGGCAAGGGCGCGTGTTAGTCGCAACCCCGCGACGTCGGTGGTTACCCCATGGGGCAACCATACCCAGCCAGTGCCCCGTGAAAGGACCCGGATTCGAGAGCCTCTCCTCGTTTATCGACCATGGAGGGATGAAGGGTGAGTTGCCCACCACCAGGTGTGCAAGGCGCACAGAGAACTTCATTAAGTTCTCAGACGGCCAGAGTTGAAGTCGCAGCCGACCGGTTTCCAGCTCTGCCAAGCAAACTGTGACACACCTTTTCTCCGCGACACCACCCAGGCGGTTCCGCTTCTGGGTTCTCCTCTATGCAGCTTTTCTGCGCGCAGCCCACACAGAGTACCCCGCACTATGAACATGGATGCTAATCGTTGGTTACTTCCAGCAATCTGGACTGGAAGCAGGCCTTGGATAGCAAAAACCCTTGCGAGCTGGCCCTGGAGCACACGGGACGCAATCCTGGCCAACCAAGGGCGAATTTTAACAGAGAGGTACCCTAAGCAAATGATGTTAGCGAGCATTGTAGTGCAAGCGAGTAGCTGTCAGTCTGAACTCTGACTTTCTTGCTTGCTTTTGCCCTTTTGATTGCAAGAGCTTCCCTTGCAGAATCGGTGGGTCTTTCAGGGGTCTTCGTTTCAGATGCGCTTTTGTGGTGGGTCCACTGCGAGGACAAATGACGGATATAATGGGGAAGGGGGTCAACAAGTTGAGAAATTATCCTTTTTGGGCAGTCTAAGATGCCATGTCATGACTGTAACAACAGTGTATAGCTCAAGTCCGTAGCTGCCATGCCATAATAAGCGTAAAAGTAATACCCATCACAGATATCGATAAATAGTAAATAGGTAGGAAAAGATATTTTGGTTGGGTGGGCGTGTTTTCTTGCTACAAAACCCTGTTTTGATTTGCAAGTGGGTGTCCTCCAGTCAAGCTTCCTCCATCCCATCACGAATGAGTGATCCAACGCTGACGCCCTTGGTGCCCTTTTCAGGTGAATTGCTTTTGATGAACGACGAGTTGAACAATGTGTTTGCCAAATACGATCGCTACATGGCCAATCGGCGTAAAGAGCAGGAGCAACGAGGGCAGGACACGGGGGCGTTGATCGATCTGGGCGGCGGATCGAGTAGCGCCGTCGACGGGGACTTTGCCAAGAAGATGGGCGAAATAAGTGAGTTTGACTGCGTGTTGGTTGGGTGCGGATGGAATCGGTCTCATTTTAGGCATAAGCAGTGGTGCGGCGCCAGGAGCTCAACATCAACCCGATTTGGTGGCGCCAGGAGGTGGATTGGTGACGGCGCCAGTGAAAGAAAGCGATGTCAAGGAAATGGAAGCTTGGTTGAAACAGCAGGGCGTAAGTGCTGCTGGTTTTATGTAGAAAAGAAAGGAAACGGTATTGTTTCAGGGCGCTGGCGGTGCGGCTGGACCAGCTGACAGTCAAGGTAAGGAGGCTGGTTGTGGGTCGCTATGCCCTGGTCAATTTTGTGAACAGTATTGTAGCTGAAGACTGTGATCCATATCTCCCAAACTAGCTGGGTCATGGGATGCTATGTCTGGTGTGCTAGGGTCACAAATTATCAATACTGTTCTCTAATGGCGCTGTAACCCCAATGAAAAGACTCACGATCAGTTTGAAACGTAAAGGAAGGAAGGAACTCAGGAAGTAGAAGCTATCTTCAGAATGGTGCAGCTGCTATCTTGTGCTGCATACAGCATCGGCCGATCCTGTTGAAAATCATCAGAGGGATGACATATTTAGCGCCTCGTTGTCACTGTCAGTCGGCCTATAGTCTACAGGGCATAGAACTGAACAGCGCCCAAAGCAGGATTCAGTACTGATTTGGGAGAAAAATAGGACTGGCGTTTCATGACGTAGCGTGCATCATTTCCTGGCAGATGAAGGGCGGAAAATTTATTGCCTAGTCCACCCATCGGATCGATTGGTGCTGCAGTGCCACTATACTTTTAGAATTTCAACAATTTTTAAATCAACGAGCCGAAGCTGGTTCAACATTGCCACCAACCCAGGCGCCTGGTCAGAGTCAACCGCAGTAGCGATTGATGCCCGCGACAAATTTGCATTTGGTTTCTCTGCTGTACTGTGCACTGGTCGTTCGACGTATGAATTTGCAATCATTCAAATTGAATCAATGGTTGTTGTGTACACGATGGTGAGCTATTTATTCTATGTCCGTCAAGTATGGGTCATATAAATTGCTTGCACATTTTTTGTGTTCTTTAAGTTTTGCCATTTTCCGAGTTTGTGTGATCTGATTTTGATGAATTCGAATAACTTTTGGAAGACTTTTTTAAGACGGATTGCATGTAGCGGGAACTTTAATTCAAGATAGATAATCTGATAAAATGTTCTATGCCGAAAAATATGCGCAAATTTGTAAGTTTGTCCCTTTTTCATGCGCGAAATGCTAAGAAAACGACGCCGAAAGATAATTGGCTGTTGCTGGGTAGGTACTCTCACTTTCCCGTAATTCCTCTGACAAAGCGCGCGAATTTTGAAATTTAAAATCAATTTAACCTTGCCCACCAAAAATCGCCGAATTGAGGCTGCTACGATGCGGTCGCCCTAAGGATGGGGCTGATAGAAGGGTATTGGATGTGCATAAAACGATGAGGTGCGTAATATGAAGAGCTGGGTTTAGTCCTGTCATTTCGTGTTTCTAATTTTTTATATGGTCTGTCATTTTTTCCGCAAATGTTGATGACACCGATTCTATGTGTTGTATATTTCCGAAGGATTGCAAAGTTTGATTCTGCTTACTATAAATATATTTTTCCCGTACTACTTGAATGAAAATTGTTTCTAGGCTTGAGTTATATATTGGCCAGAGTGCACAGGTGTCATTTGCGGTATATAGCCATTTTGGGAACATAGTGGGTGACATTGTCATCAATTATGCTTTTGCTAAATGTGGTTTCCGTAGTTTATTGAAAAATATGAAAAATTTAAAGGTTTAATTTTATACTCAAGAAATCCTGAGGGCATATGAGTGAAAAAAGGCTCTGTCTGGACACTGGAAATATCTGGTGAATTTTTCGAGTGATTGCTTTGTGTGAGTATTAGGGTTTTGTATTGTGAGTGAAGCACAATGTATTGGATGCTCAGATATGTATCAGCTATTTCTATTTTTTGCTTGCGTGATAAGGCTTTGAGGTATTAGCTGACTGACTTGATTGTGACCAGTGCACGTAAGCTGGCTCTTTGTCTGTTTCCATGGCTCTGGCTGTCGCCGTGCTCCTACTTTCCTTTTTATGACTAATAACAACGCCATTCTGGTTTCATGGAAATGCTACGAGGTTTCAAAAATTGCCCATATGCTACTGTGTTGTGTTCCAATTTTGCTATTGCACCAGATGGCATTTTTATGTTGCATATTGTCAATTAGTCTGCATTATGAAGGTAAGACTGATAACAATGTGCGTCTCTGGTGTTCTCACCTCATCACGAAACACCTATCAGTGCACTCGTAAATGAAGGCATACATGCGACATACTTCGCGTGGATTTCTTAGCGAAGTGGTCAGGTTTGCAGGAGACATAAAACGCTGCACGAAATGAAGTCCAGAGCTTGTTTCGCAGCCTCGCACCCCTGCTGGGCTTCACCCTGTTACGGGCCCTAAAGCAGTTTAGCACAGCACTCCAAGCGGCGTGGGTTCAAACCCCACTCAAGGCTAATGTTTTTTGTGCATATCTATGTAGTCCCTCCCTGGGGTAAGTGGGGAGAGAAAGAACAATGCCTGCCTTTCACTGTGGTCTGCCTCTGCCTCTAACTGTAAGCCTAAGCTATAGGAAACCCGCTGGTCAAATATGCGGACCCATATTCTACTGTGCAGTTTGGATGACGTTTTTGATCCATATATCCCAACCGATCAAAGTTTTGTAAAATCCCATTCCACCACCCTTGAAATCTGCTGATATTATGCTGGCCCTCCTGGCCTTTCCGTGGTCAAATTTGTGGACTCATGTGCTAGAGGACTGGGTCCACATTTTAGAAGGCGTTTTTTGATTGATATCCCCAAACTGATCAAATGTCGCGAAACCCCATCGTAGGGTTCTCGGGTGCCATGTCCCGCATGCTGGGGTCAAAATACTCCGAGTCCATCAAGCGATGCTCAAATGGCGCCGCAAAAAGCCCTCAGGAACTAGGCTTCATTTGAAACGTAGTACTGTAGTTTGTAGATCCGCGAAAACTATATCTTCTAGCACGGGCATCGCACAGTGGCCTGATGTTACTAACAGAGTGACAGAATTTAAGATATTTGAATTTTTCATTCAAAACAATTCTTGTTCGTATGTTCTTCGACAATGTTGAATTTATCTGTGAGGAAAGTCAAGAGCCATGATCCCACCTGGTCGCAGTTTTTGCAGGAGACCACCAGCATTTACATGTTCCATCGATATCGTGTGTCCACTAGCCAATATCTGTGTTGAGATGATACTGAGCAGAGTTGGGGGGGAGCTGCTTTTGCGCTGGTTGGACATTCCAAATGGTGGGACCTGCCAAGTGGTTTGGGTAGGCCTCTCAGTAAGGATAGGGCACAGGGTCTGTCTTGACTTTCACTGCTTTCCATCGGAGGCAGTGATACTGCCTTAGGAACTGCTTAGCCGTCCAAGATGCCAAAAGTCCCAAGAGTGCAGGGGGGGGGGGGTACTTATTTATGTTAATTTCAGAGTTATTCAAGTGCACAACCAATTGGCCAGGGAGGGGGCCACCATGTGCTCATTGATCCGGTGTCAGCTGTGATTGATCTGGTTAACTCTGGATTGAACATTTCAGATTCCGATTTGGCTTTTTTGCTAAAAATGACCTTTAAACTATTTAATCTCCCGAAAATCCATGAAAACCTGCTGAAATTTTGGCCTCGAGCCCTGGTGGAAGTCATCGAAGGGTCCCCAGTTACTGTGTACAAAACATTCTCAGAAGTGTATCGAATTTCCCCGCTGGTCAAATTTGCGGACTCACTCTACAATACACTGAGTGGTCCACACTTTAGATGACCTTTTATTAGTATTTCCCAGTCGGTCGAGATTTTGCGGAACCCCGTCCTAGGGACCTCAAGCTTATTGGGGTCAAAAATATTCGAAATCCAAGCCGCAATTTTTACGCAGCGGCGAAAAAAACATTCTCAGAAGTGTATCGACTTTGAACTCAAAGTACTGTGTTTTTGTAGGGCGGAAAAAACCATCTTCTAGCATGGGCATCAGTCACAGGGCTGCCAGCAGGGGGCAAGGGAGGGACCAGGATAGGAACAACCAAATGTTCTGATTTCACTTTTCTCATGAATTCGTTGAACCCAATGACAGTTTCTGGTATTTGAGAATTTAGTCAAAAACTTAGTCCAAAAAATTGCTCGATTTGCTACTAATTTTTGGCAAAACCTTTGACATGGATGGCGATTAGGAAAATCGAAAATCTATTGCTGAAGTCTGTTGATGTAGTTAACTGCTGCCAATAACGCCATTCGCCATGGCGCACACATCGACTCGACTGGTCAATTATCCAGCAGGTGTCCCCCAAACACTCGATTATAATCAAGTGGGCGGGGCTTACCACTGAGGTGGCCAATCACAGGAAACAGTTGGGCAGGTAAGAAAGCAAACCTACAGCTCTTTGCTGTGCCAGAAAAATGTTTACAAGCACTGAGAAAGGCGGTACGCAAAATATGCACTTCCCTTATTTCTCGCGGTCATCCCAGCTAATTCCGTTTCGACTCTTCCCCTTCGCACTTGAGTCGCTCTTTCCTTCCACTCCCGTTTTCCATATTTTTGCTCCCCTTCCAAACCCTAACGTCTCATTCAATAAGCCGCTGCCGCTTGCACTCGATAGGCCTAATTTTCGCCAACTCCTCGCCCTGCACTCTTGGCCCTCGCCACTCGCCCTGAAACCTGCCTTTCTTGTAGAGCCCGCCTCGGCAAAACACATCTTGGCTCAATAATCATCGACTTCCTGTTGAGCATGAGCAAACACACAGTACATGCTAACTGTAAGTAGTGACGTGCAGCGTAAACCCAAAATCAATCGGTCCTACTCCACTAGTTCATGTCCCCATAAAAGGAAAAGACGCTGATAACCTGATGCATCCAATAATAACCACCATCCACTCGTCACCAGCAACGTTGACCAAATAAGGGAAGACGCATCTCATCCACATGCCGCAACTGCTACCAGTCAGCTCTCCCACACCCATATAGGACACCGACAGAGAAAAGGCGAGCGGACAAAATGTAGAACTGTGGAAGACAGTCCACTTCAAAACTAAGGACAGCAAAAAATGAGGAAATGATACAATTAGTTGCCACAAAAATCACAAATTAGTCATTTCATGCAAAACTCTAAAAAAGGTCAATTGATGGCCCTATAATGACAAAGTCTTCCAAAAAAAGAAACGTGGCATCTCCTTTTCAAGAAATGCCATACGCCGATCAAGTCAAAATGCTTTAAATATAAATTTCCAATTTCTTGATCCCAAAACCTCAATGTTACAAATGTATTATTTGATTGATTATAAAACAAGGATCCTCTAAATAACCACGTTCAGCTACTGTTAATTTTCCTACTCAATCTGATACTGGCAGACCCGTCGAAAATCTACTTTTAAAGTGTTTCAGAGTACATGAAAAGACCGAAAAAGGCAAAATATTCCTAGCTAACAACCCAAAAAGGCCAAATAAAGGAATGGAAAACCCACAAAATGCAAATCAGGACTATTTCATCCACGTCAAATATGATCAAGACCCAAATAGGAACACATCCAATTCACTCAAGACCAAAAACGGGAATCTTCAAACTGATTACAAAAGGCAGATTTGGAAAATACGCACTCGAAAAATCGAGGAAATTGCAAATGGGACGAAAAAAGTATATTGCCATTATTGAAATGGGTAGGAATACAAGAAACATTGATCGCAAATCCACTTTGATAAATCGTAATCTCCTGCCATCCATCCGCTTAGCCTGGCCGATTCTCGATGGACGATAAGCTATTCCCAATCTTTTTTGATCTCTAAACTCCATTGCCAAGCTAACCATTCGTGGTTATCGTCATCGGTAAATAAGGATTTCACTTTGTATGTACCGCGATGGACCATGCCTAAAATACAGACGAGAAATTCCTCAAAAACAGCAACAACAAAAGAGTACTTACCAGACGGTGCTTCCTCGACAGGCGTCGTATAACTTTGGATTTCGGTCCGTGGTCCGTACGAGCCCAACATATATTCCTCCTTGTCCACTGAAAATGACATCGGCCATGAATTCAGCATTTTCGTGATCAGACAAGTTGGCCGATCGATCGCATGTAAAACCAAAACTGTCATTTCCTTACCCTGAACTCCCACGCGTGACACTTTTTGAATGTATTTCAAACCGGTTACGATTTCGCGTTGAACATGGAATTCGATACGTAAACGATATTGGCAGCCTTCTTTTATCGTGAACGTTTTCTTCTCAACATTGTTCACATCACCTGGAAAAACCAAAAAATAGAGCTTGAAAGCAAGAACTGTGACAGCAGTGGAAGAAAAAAGGTGGAATAGAAGAACCCTCTGAAAAGCATCTACTTACACAAATCCATCACAACGTCCGGACGCCCTTCTACTACCAAAACTAACTTTCGTACAAGCACATTTTTCGGATTCGATGCGTCTGGAAAAACCAAAAAGTTCAGTTTTCAGAACCGAAACCTATTTCAGTCGCTTTATCCACTTACCAATGACAACTTGCACGGCATCTTTGCCCAATCCCAAACTTGCTTTATACTTGACCAAACTTTCGTCTTCTTTATCCGTTTCTAAGATTTCTTGCAAAGATTTCTGAGCAGGTGCTTTATACAACGATTCCGCATTAGCACCGCTCGACGATTCGTCACCACCACCACTACTATTCTCAGGCGATACACGTTGGTCACTCATTCTTTATGGTTTGCACAGTAGAATTTGAACACTTAATAGGTAGACTTTCACCTATTCAAAAATTCGAAATGTGAATTTGAAAATCAAAAAATCTCGGCTTCAATTTTTTCCAATTCGACGGACAATTAAAACAAACCAAAAAAATCGATCCGATGAAAATGACACAGGCAAAAGATGAATCAAATGCGCCTAAAACACGTCGGGGCAGGGGCGGTGAAAGTATATGCGGACAGCTTTTATCTTTTCACTGCTACGCCAGCAGGCCGTTCAGCTAACCATCGAGGGGGAGCCTCGGAGGAAGTGATGAAAACGAAAAAAGGTTTCCAAACGCGCACTGTCTCTCGGTAAAATATTGTTTCAGACAAATCCTGTAATTACAAGAATTGTGATTTATGACGAGGATTGTAACGTAATTGCAATGCTAAACTTCGTTCCGAACTATTTTTTCGAGGAAAAATGTGAGATCCATGTAACTTTTTATTTGGCATTTTAATTCTTTGTCAGAGCATTATTGTCTTTGGCTAACAGAATAACTGTTCGAACAGCATTTTGCTCCCGCCCAAAATACCGAGATTCACATGTATCTCTAACTTTTTCAAATCAACACAGTTTAGCTGTCACTTTACACATCCCTGGTGAGATCATATGATTTCTTATTTTTCGGCATCTGATCATTTGAATGGAATTGGAACGCAAATTTTGTAAGTTAGCCGTGCAATGCAGAATTTCGAAATCATTTTGCTGTCGTCGTCGTATCGTAATCAAATTCGGATCAAATTTGCTCATTCTTCGTTTTCGTTTCCGTCTTTGGAATTCAGTTTTGTAGAATTAATTGTGGAAAATTCTAGCACGTAAGTTGCTGTTTGGTTTTCGCACAATAAAGTATTGTCTAGCTCTCGGCTCGCACGCAAGTTTCTGCGATACCATCGTGAAGAATAAGTTTTCCTGTTTCCGTCGGAACGGTGTAAAGTTTAAAAGTGTAAACAGCACAGTGAATTTTATGTTCGTACTTGGTATTCTGTTCCGATCGTCATCTTTGCCGTTTAGTGTTTCTCACGTAATTGTTTTGTTGTTTCAGATATTTCGCAGTTCAGTTTCGCCACTTCAACCGATTGCAGTGGATCGCGACTTCGCAATGTCCGGTTTGGGTGCGTATGGCGATGATAACGATGATTTAATCGATTTGGATAGCACGGGATCGTCAGCGTCGTCTCATCAGTCTTCAACGATGGTAACGCGCTCGAAAACGTCCAGCTCGGCGTCGACGACACGGGCTGCCGCTACTTCGATGGCATCCTCATCCAGTTTAAAATCGTCGGCGACTCCGGTCACAGTCGTTCATCAACAAACGCCAGTGGATAATCAAATGTCATTATTAAAGAAAGTCTCTTTGTCCTCGGAAGCGTTCCATTTTTGCCTAACGCAGTGTTTGTCGACTGAAGTGGAAGAAGTGATGGGCTTGCTAATCGGGAATGTGGACACTGACAGTGGTGAGTGAGTGAATAGTGATTTATTGACCTTTAACATTTGCTGACGCCTTGCGAATTCTCCTTTCAGGCATATGCCACGTGACTCATAGCCTACCGTTAAAACGTTTGGACAAGCGCAAGGATCGTGTGGAGATCGGCACGGAGCAATTGGCGTCTTCATTTTCGGTTGTGGAAGACCTGACTGCTAGTCGTAAAAAACAACAAGCGATTAGTAGCGGTGATGATCGGCAAGAAAACAACGGTCAAAACGAGTCGAATGCTCAAGTTCAGGTGGTCGGTTGGTATCATAGCCATCCGCATATTACTGTATTTCCATCGGATGTGGACATCGCTACTCATCACCAGTACCAATCGACCATGTCCCAACATTGGTTGGGTTTAATTTTTGGTGTGTTCAATTACGAAGATGCTCGCGCAATCAATCGATTCCAATTGATCGCTTTTCAATCGACCGAATCCTCGATGAGTGGCAGTCGATCGAACGGTGGCCGATTGAAACACGTTGTTGTGCCGATCGTGATCGAACCACGAACGAGTCCAATGTTTGACGAATGGTCATTAAGAAAGGCATCGATGCTGATCGATTTGTTATTGGAAGAAGAACACGAAGCGTTTCTTCATCATCAAGGAACGAATGGCCTCAAGGGCGAATGCATGGCTGGTCATTACAATGCTTGCGTGTACAGCAAAGCCGTGGCCAAGATTGTCACTTTATTGGGTGCTCCTTTGGTTGATGCACTGAAAGAGAGGAAGGAAGTAGCGGCAATGTGGAAATATGTCAAATAATTTCGAGTAACTAGAAGTCACATGCAAAAAGTGATTGATCGAGGTGCGGCAGATGCTTTATTTAGTAGAGCTACTATATATACCTGTGGGAGAAATGAAGTTTGGAGATTTGGCGACTTTTGGCTGAATTGGATAAAAACTTATGATGGTTGCGGCTTAATGTGGGTGGGGAAGATCTGTCAAAATCCAAAAAGAAAAGAGGAGATCGGATTCGAACCAGGGGCTCACATGCGCAATATGCAAATACATACAAGCCTGTGGCCAACCTGGAATGGCCTCTTGCCTGACCTGAAATAGACCCAGACAATTCCTATCGAATTTCAGCCTGCAGTAAACTGCACAGTAGGGTGGAAATCGAGCAATCCAATCGCGCCAGGAGCTGAAAATAATAGAGGAGGAACAACTAAGCTGGTGCACATCGGCTTGCAAAATAATTTTTTGTCTACCGAAAAGAATTGGAACCGGTAGGAGTCGAACTGGGAACCTTCGCGTTATAGCCGGAGTTAGTTGCTTGCTTGACGACTGCATGCAAGACCGAGCAATCCTAACATTAGACACAATAAGATGGCAAAAGTAGATGATTCTTAAGACAGCTATCCCAACCGTCAAACAAACTTTCAACATTCGACAGTCGAATTCAACAAAATACATAATTGCATTTTCGTCAAAAAATAAAACATGTCGGTTACACAAAGGTGCCATTCTTGGAGCCTCCATTGGCGCAACAGCCCCACTGTCCATCACCCATCTTCTTGTGGCCGATGACGCCGTCGACGTGGAATCCGCCACTGAGCTCGTGCTCGACGTCCGAGTCGTCGCCCATTTTCCCGTTCTTCTCGCCGGCCAGATCGTCCGTGCACAAATCTCTGTCCATTTTCCACAGCAGCAGTCGTTCGCGCATGCTCCTGGCCAACTCGGTGAATGCCTCTTCCACGTTGATGCCAGTCTTAGCACTCACTTCGAACAGGCTAATATTCATTTCGCTAGCTAATTTTTCCACGGTTGCGAAATCCACTTTTCTTTGTTGAGCATCGGGGCCACTCAAATCGCATTTATTACCAACTAACATAAGGACAGCATTTTGTGGTGCGTGCATACGAACCTCATTGAGCCAATAATTCTTCAAGTTATCGAAGGATCGGCGATCAGTGATGTCGTACACGATCATGACCCCGTGCGCCGAATGGTAGTAACTATTGTAGATGGTTCGATATCGCTCCATCCCCGCCGTGTCCCATAATTCCAATCGAATCCGATCACGATCCAATTTGATCGTTTTCAATTTGAAATCCACTCCCAACGTGGTCACGTGATCGTCACGAAAAGTATTCTCGGCGAATCGTAGAAGAATGCACGACTTGCCACAATTGTGATCGCCGATAATGACGATTTTGAACAGGTAATTATATTTGGACATGCTGATCAGGAATTGATCAATCAGGTCTCACGGTCCACTGATCAAATTAGATAAACGACGAATCAGTGCAAAGTGATTGGGCAATCGATAAAATCGACGAGCGAGATGACAGCGACTGGTCGAGATGGTACGCACTGATCGATTAGAGAAGGTGATCAGAATAATTAAATGTGTAGGCAATGATCATTTATCGATTCGATCGTCAACCGAAAAATGGCGAAATCAAAATTCACAATCAGATTCCGATGCAACAGCAAAAAGTAAAATCGATATCGGTCGATTACATCCGATGATAAAATTGTGATCAAAAATTTTAGAAATCGAACTGCCAGAGTACCCAACGTGTGAATTGATCGAAGATGATCGTGAGTTTTGCCGAATCGATCGAAGTCGTTACTCAAATCGATTGATCTGCTCCATTGATCGTTATGCCCAACTGAAAGTAAAGCTGAAAAGGGTGACAAAAGAGATACCCAATCACCGCACTGACACATTAAGCGGCAACTACGTAAAGCTGAAGTAGCATATTCTGCGCGGGTTGTGGTTAGAATGGGCGCGCCCTTCCCTGGTTAAACTTGGACTTGTAACCTTATTCCACTGTGCAGGGGCCACACTTTGGAGGGTGTCTCCCAAACTGATCAAAGTTTCGCGAAATCCCATCATAGGGTTCTCGGATACCATGTCCCGCGTTCTGGGGTCAAACACAATCGAAATCCATCAAACGGTGCTCGAATGGCACAAAAACCCTCCCAGATGTATTGACTTCGTTTGTACCGTGAAATACTGAAGTAGAACCGCGAGAACTAATTTCTAGCGCTGGCATCGTACAGCGGCTACTCGATGTTACCAATAGGGTGAACAGGGAAGGGTTAGCGTATTATACAATAGAGGTCAGCTACTTGGAGGGTTGGATTGGACGACTCTGTGAACCCCGCTCCAATCACCCAGATCACTCCTAAACGACCGAAAGTACTTTCAAGATCGCCCTCCTCGCCACCAGTCAGTGGCCATCGCCGCACTAGAAACTCTTAGAGATCGGCAAGGCGATGCCTGAGTCCAGACATCTTCAGCACAAGTGCCTACTCTTCATTCAACCAAGGCCAGAGACGGAAGGAAATGGCGAGTACTCGACGTGCATCTCGTCCATTCGTACTCTCTGAACAAGTCTCATTGAACCCGTCTCCAGCCGCTCATTCTTGCCAGAACAACACTCTTCAGCCCGCACCCATCTCGAAACTCGCTAAGCACTTGGTAAAGCTAGTTCTTACATTCAACTCGTGTTTATAAAAGAAATGAAAAATGTGCGCCTTTTGGCGGCGCCAGATGGTCAGAACACAGTTGATAGGAACAAATTCGAGCAGGAGTATTCTGTCACAATCAAGAAAATGGCTTCAGTGACCGTTTCAGCACCAGGATACTCTTTCTCCCATCCGCCTCCAGACCCCTTCCGCGTTCGACCCGCCCACCATCGCCCATTTCCTTCGTCAATCAAGCTCAGCTGGTGCAGTTTAGCCGTGCTAGAAAGCTAATACTAGCTCTAGCCCCTGGCTCCTTCTTCAACTAAAAGCTAGTAGAACTAGCGAAAAAGCCAAGCCTTGCTTACGAAAACTCGACGAGTAGGTTTCGCCAACATGAAAACCTAAACTGCAACTGCTTCCCCTTCTGGCCAAGGGCTAGGCCAAATTGAACTGGTCCTATGCACACACGAATGGACGGACGGGTCGGACGGAGAGAACCCCCATTTGCTCATCTCAAACTGAATCGCCGCGTGTTTTTTAACGCTTTGCCATCCAAATAAGGAGTTTTTCTAACAAAAAATCCAATCTAGCCAGCCAGACGAACAGGCGATCGGTGAAGAGTAAATGCAGACTGGTGCCATCCCAACATGCACTTACCAATATTGACAAAACAGGCGAGGCCCGAGCATCGTCTCGCCACAAAGGACGCGCAAGAGGCGTCGTTGACGAGTTTTCATCCTATCTCCCTCCCCCTAAACCCAACTTGTCCATCAGCCTACATGGCCCATACAAGGCAATCTATACTTTTATTCCCCTTTGTCCCTTCTCATGTCCAACCAAGCAAGCACCCATCGGCAAACTGATCTGTTTACACGTCCCCCACATTGCCTGAATTTTTTGTGCCAAACACAACCCCATTAGTCCGTTTTAGAAAACGAGTCTGAACTCATTGTCCAATTCTCACGAGACTAGAACGAAATTAAAAACGAAAGGAAACAGGACGAAGAAGAAAAAGTAGTTAGGAATGTAATCTTGGAATTGTCACGCCTAAACTGGAAAAGAGTAATCCAAGGCCAATGCAAACAACGGGGCATCGCCTCTGCCATGACTCAGGGCTCAAAATGAACGAGTCATGGAAAAGGAAAGGCGTTAGCGATTTGTCACCGCCAATGAAAATTGGTGAGTCAAGACATACAAGCAATGAATCTTGCACTGGTACAAAGTGACAAGCAGTACCAACACCTTCCCCCTTCCAACCCACGCCGCCAGTCGAAAGCCATTGTGATGTAAGTGGTCACTCGGCCGTGCCGCGCGTACCAGACAGGCGAGCCATTGGCCGAGTGCCGAGTTGCCCTTCGTACTGTGTCGTACAGTAGGGGCACAAAACTGACGTGAGCGCGAATACGAAACTGACCAGCGCAAATGTATGAGAGGTGCAGTGTAAAGAGTGTATCCTCTTGGTAAAGAGCATTATCTTTACACTGCACTGCAAAAGATGCGCCTAAATTATTGACTATCTCACCTGCCACGTCGAAATGCCATCCATCCTCCCTCCCAGCACACTGTCACCGTCCACTATCCGCCACCCAAGGTCGCTACTACAACACAACAGCATCATAGTCACCGACTGTCTAGCGGGCAGACACAAAATACATCATCCAAAAACCTATTCTCTTTTCATACAAACGCAAACGTCTGCTGGTGGCATGCGCCAGAGCGAGACTATGGACACGGCTGTTGATGACGAATCAATGCCGCCAGTCGCAAACGAATCTATACTGGATAAACTGGTTTTACCAAATTGGACAAGGCAGGCGACGACGGAGGAAACAACTGTTTCTTCGTTAGGCAGGGCAGACTGATTGAGGGTGGGGAAGGTGTCTGTCTTCTCATCGTCAGTAGAGTCCTCTTTGTTTTTTGTGCCTTCTTTGGACACATTAGAATGTACCTCACTTTTTGTTGTTACTGCGCACTGTATTAGAGGACACTTGCAGCCATGCACACAGTTATGCGGTAGCGTGGCGTGTACGAAAGGCATAACAAATGCGCTAAATCTGAAATACACGTTTGAACATTGTAGGCACAACTTAGTGCAGTGTCACTCTACAAAGCAGAAAGCCCCTTTTCATTAGGTACCAAGCGGGCTGGGCTCAGAAAACCATCACCAAAATTCTCCGAGGAGTTAGTGCCGTGGTGGATATGTAGCTGCAGCAGAACTTCCAGAACGTCGCAGCTGAGTATTCCTCTAAATTCGAGATGGATTCACCAAAGGCGCGGGTGCTCTCCTACCAGGGCAAAAAAGGCTACAAATGAGCCCGAAAGGAAGAAGGGGATGCGGCTAGTTCACCCACCTTATCCAAGTGGAGACATCGCAGACTAATCAGAGTGCATGGAGTCCAAGTGCATAAACCCGATCTGATGAGTTCGACCGCTGGGGCCACCATTGTGTCGTCAAATTATGAAAAGGAAGCCGTACTCCCAAATTTCCCTTCAAAGAAATAGCCGCTCTTTTCCAGCTGAGAGTCTGGTGGGTTAGGCGTCTGCCTCTCACGCCAGGTGCGCAGTTACGGGCGCGTGTTCGACTCGCGGGCCGGTAAATTATTTCTTGCAAAATGTGTTTCTTCACCCGCGAGTGCCCATAAGCGTTTGGTGATGTGGTAGAACAGGAACATGAACATGATGAACCATATCTGACGGCACGGCACCTTCTTATCTGCGGCTGCTCTCCCAGCGGCTCGACTTGAGCCAGTTGTTACGACAGACTTTGTGACAATCTGTCCGCGGGTCTACTCGTAATGCAACAATGAATAAGCAAGTCCGGCTTGTCACTGAAACATGCGCCATCCCCTTATAGCACAGTCTTTTATATCCTGGTCGACGCACTCTCTCATTGGTGAATATCCACCCTAAGAATTGAGGTACGACCCGACTTCAGGCCATCTCGACCTGCAGGTGGGGCCTCCACTGCCCGGATTGACATGTGGACGACCATTCAACGCTATGGTTGGTGCAGTTGGGAGGAACGGGGGAGACATTCATCGCCCCCTGTTTTTATGAAAGTTTACGATTCATGTATAAGATCAATTTCAGAATATGGTTGCGCGGCAAGGGATCCTTTAAAGACTGATATTGATCAATTAGAACGCGCTAATAGATGCGCACATAGGCTAGCATTTCCAGTTGCTATTCTGATGCCTTAGGTAAAGCTTGCTGGTCTACGCTTTATGACAGGAGGAAACGTTTGACATTGACTCAGTTTTATAAATTTTACCATGGTATTCATGATTTTAAACACGCCCGACTCGTTCACAAATCTGATTTTCGCGTTAGCGCTCGTACCTGTGAAGCCCATCATCTGGTTGTCCCCAGGAATTTTACTGACGATGAGTCTTATAAGCAAAGCTATATATTCGTCTTCGCTTTTATGGAATGCAGCGCCTTCTAAGACGGTTTGTGGAGGTTTTCCACGACTCGTCGCCTGGATGGACATTACGGGCAGCGGAATCCCCACTACCAATTAAAAAATTCCCACCTGCAGGCCGGGTTGGCCTGAAGTCGAGACGTACCTCAACTACTTGGGTGGATGTTCACCAGCAAGGAAGGGCGTCGAAATGGATATGAAAGAAGTTTGAAACATCAGTTCGACTGTGCGATAGGGAGATAGCGCTTGCTGCAAGGACAAGCAGGACCCATGCCGGACCAGGACCGAATTAATTGCTGCAGTACGAGTAGACCCATGCACAGTTTGTTACAACATTTGTCATAGCAACTGGCTCAAGTCGTGCCGCTGGGAGAGCAGCCGCAGATAAGAAGGTGCCGTCAGATATAGAGGGGCAGCCAACAAAAAAAAAGGCGGGGAGAGCGCGCAAAAATTGTCAAAACATCTTCTGTAAGTAGAGGAGCAAAATTTTTATTTTATTAGCGCGCACGCAAGCGCAAAAGGCATTTTTTTCGGGTGTGTTTGGCAAAAAAAAAGAGAGGGGGGGGAAAAGGGAGGGGGGGGGGGGGCCAAAAATGGGGGGGGATGGGAGAAAATTTTTGGTTGGGTGGGTGTTTTTCCGCCCGGTAAGAAGGGGGAAAAACCCCCCGGCTTTTGAAAATTTTTTTGGCTGCGAAGGCGGGGGCGGGCGCGAAAGCGGAAAACAAAAAAAGAGGCCGGCTTGCTCGTTGCTGTGCTTTGCTGTCCCCCGGAAGCAAAAACTTTGAACGATGTTTTCTCAAAACTGATTTTTTGACACTTGGTGCCTTTTGGCATATAGGTATCGAGATATGGGTGGAAAAGAGCGGATGGCGCTATTGCTTGCAGGGGAAATTTGAGAGCACGGCTTGGTTGTCATAATTTCACAAAACAGGGAACTGTGAGTGACTGTAGTGACTGTTTCAAATGTTGAATCACTTGCCTTTGCCAATGGAATCACCTGTAAACCAATAAATCAGTCGGTGTAGTGTACGTAGAAGAGATTTGACAATGATTCGGTCGAGTGGTGATTTATGTATTAATTTTTCCTGGCCCATAAACAATAAGTATAGTGTACGATTACTAGCTGACGATAGGAACTTGATACGTCCACAGGAGGTTAATATAGAATCTCTTTTCTTAGGGCCATATGTCGACATGTCTATCGTAGTATATAGCCTGCAAACAGGCAGCCCTGATATGGTCGTTTGTCTTGCAAAATATTGAGCAAGTTGATTCGAACACTAGCCGTTGTACGATTTTTCGACTTTGGGCTCACAGTTTTTCGTCTGTATCTGAATTTTGTGCAGAAATAGGCAAGTTTTCTGGCAGATTCAATGCGACGATGGCAAAGTGAAAGACTTTTGCCGATCCAACACAGCTTGGAGATGGTAGCGAGCATCTCGCAAATGCGAGATTAGAGTTGTGTTACATTGTCAATCTGTTTACACACAGTGCGCCAGCCGATCACCGAGATGCTTCCTGCTCATCTTTGAAACCTGTTTGAGAAATCATTTGTGCAGAATGCAGCCGAAAAGAACATCAATGTGCTGTGCACACTTGCAGAGGAGTCTTGAGGCATCGAGTCGCACGCGGGCCTGATTTCAATGCTTAAGTTCTGTCTGGCGCGATTTCACAGCTCGTATCATTTTTAAGGCGAGGTTGGAGGGAATAAGGAAATATACGATTTGGCCGTGGTTTACTGCAACAGCGCGGTAAGAGCGGAAGTGTTTTTCTGTTTTCTTTTCAGCAACTTGTGTGGCAGAGTGTTCGTTTCCGATCTTGTGTGGAGGCAGTGGATGCTGGGCTCGGTCTCACAGTTTCACTTGGCACTAGCACCGTGGTATTCGGGCAGATATAGGCACTGGCGGGAGAGAAGCGAGGCAGGGGTGGATGGAAAAATGGCTGCTTGCGGGTCGCGACAACTTGCTTGTTAGATCCAGGCAGAAGCGCAGTCTTTTCGATATCTCTCAAACGAGTGGACAGATGCCAGGCACCCGATACTGTGAGTTGGATAGCTGACACCCATCGCCCTGAGAACATGACAGTTCGAAAGCAGGGAATCCCCGGTCGATTAATTAGGCCGTTTGGTGGGGAGCTTGGACACTGCGTCGACCCTGAGGGAGTGGTCGGACAGGGCTGGTGCAAGTGCTCTAGGGACTATGTTGGCGGCCGTGGAGTGCGTTTGGTGATGTGGTTTGGTATGAGCATGGAGGCAGGACCTACTTGCATTCACACTGCTCTGGTGCTTTAGAGACAAGAGGAAGAAGTGTGCGATATTATGGACCAATGCTTCCAGTCGGTTTTCACGGTGGGAACTAGTCAATATTTCGATTAGGCTCGTTGATTATATGCGTGTGGGTTGGTGGACCAAGGGGGGGGAGGGCCCAAGCGTAGAGCCTGCACTGGATGACTAACAGGATTTGATGTTTTACTTGCACAAGACCTTGAGTTTACGTGAAGCGTACATGGTACTGGTCAGCCAGATATTTGCACTGATCGTGAGAAGCATTGAGGCGACTGTTAGACCACACCTTACCATCGTAAGACATGGCCAGTGTTCTATTTTGCCATCGCACAGTACTCTTTTGGGGACACGGGCGAGAAGTCAGTCGGGCAGGCAGGCGGGGGATGCGGCACAGAGTCTTACGATTAGAAGAGCGCACTGTCGCACTAGGGTGGAGAAAATCATATTTCAAAATGCCAACAACACCCATCGTCCATGTCAGGTTTCGGCGGCTCATGGACCAAGTACCACTTGTCTCCTGACTTCTGCCTCGTCTGATATGCCAGAAAGGATGGTCTCTCGCTGGGTTTGGTTCACTGCACATACTATAGTCAATATGTCGTCGACCTATTCGCCTAGCTCCCTGCAACCCGCCTGTCTGGATAAGAGGCGTCTGGCTGGCTGTACGTTGCTAGCCTTCGTCGGGACCTGGTTTGATATGGCTGGCATCGGGTGTTTTAGTCAATCCTGGTCGGCATCGGGACTAATGCATTTACCCGTTTACGGTCTTTGGCAGTACAACGCTGTAATGAGAGGAGTCTAATCTGCTTTATCAAGCCATCTATGCTCCTTTCGGGCTGCTTTCTATACCTGCATATAGTCAGATCGACTTTACACTTCCTTGGTGCTGTTGCCATTCGAAAAATATTTGACCTTCGCATTATCTGACGGGATCTCGTCATCCATACTTGGCACTGTCCGTTTATAATACTCCCCGCCCAAGTGCCAGTCAGCTGGCCGACTCAAATCGTGGCTTTGGCTGTTTCGGAATCTCGACCCCGCGGGTCATTTTTGCGAACCCATATTCTAACGTACAGGTGTCCACACTCTGATCGATATCCCCCAGCCGAGCAAAGTTTCTGGAAATCTCGTCGTAGGGTTCTCGGGTACCGTGTCTCGCATGCTAGGATCAAAAATTATCTCTCAAATGGGCTCAGATAAATCCAAATCGTACATCGTGTCAGTACATTTTCGTGCACAAAAACAGGGCAGGGACAGCATGGCCCCTATGGCATGCAGTCTATGCAAGCCAGCTTACCAACTGAACGTCCCCCTGAAAACCCTTCATTCATCCAGTACACGCTCAAATCCATATCATATCCTTACATGTTTACAGTGAATCGATAATCATTACACAATACTAAACGTATCTGGAAAAAATCTTGCAAGAAACATTTCTCTGAAGGGGTAAATACGTAGCCTATGGATCTGCTTCAAAAACCTGATATTCTCATTAGTACGAAACACAGTACACTTGGAAAATCGGATGAGAGAAACCAACAAAGCACATCGACCCGGCCAACACCGACCTTACCTTTTATTCTTCCTCAGCCAACTTTGTTTTGCTTCTTCTCTTCGACGCTGCTTTCCCAGCACGTCTTTTCGATATAGCCTTTCCTCGCTTCTTCGTGGCCACTTTCGATGCCAATATTTTCCTCGGACGGCGTCTACCGATTAAAGTATTGTTTTGAATTTCCTTCCTAGGCCGTAATTTGACCGTATCAACCACGTCTTGCAATCCACGATTTTTCATTTCTTTTTCCCATGCTTCAACATCGCGACGATATTTTTTACGTGCAAGCTTTTCACGTTTTTCATAAACTGATTTCTCTTCATTTGATAATCCACGCCACATTTCTCCTAATTTTGTACCACGAAATGTTATATTACTCGATGGCAATTCTTGTTCTCGATCTTTTCCTAGAGCGGTTAATCTAAAATAATCTTGTCCGCATTGTGGATGTTCATATGTTTCTTTCAATTGCCGTTGTTGACGACGCAAAGCGGTTACTCGTTTCGCTTGTAAACGACTCATTTCTTCCAAAACCACTTTACGAAATTCGTCCGAAGGCATTCTTAAAAATAAATCATCGTATTCTTTTTGTATGCGTTCCGATTCTGTTCGATAACGACTACGTTCATCTTCGCTCAATTTCTTCCATTGAGGACCCAATGCTTTCATTATCTCCAATATTTTTATTTCTTGTTTCTTTTCTTTCATTTCGTTCACTTTTTCCATCAGGAATAAATTATACGGTGTTGGACCACGTTTCGGCGAAATATTCACACCGGGCGTAATGGAAATTTGAATGCCAGGAATCGACGATATCGTTTGTTTCGTACTTGTCGTCGACGGCGCTGACGAAACAGCTAAACGACGAAAATTTCTTTGTTGTTGCCCGTGTTGCCCGATAAAGAAATAATTCGAATTACGAACTGTTGCAAAAATTAGTCGAGAAAACATTTCTGATTCTTTTGCTCGTTGAACAAATTCGGCAAAAGCTAACTTTAGTTCGAAATTTGAACGCAGAAAAGACAAGAAACGAGCAAAGCCCATTCTGTTTTGTTTAGTTTTGCACTGTATAGTAAACAATAGCGGTAAAATAAAGTTTCAGAATCAGTAGCTCCACAAATTCAACCGTCACTATGAGCTCCCAAAACGAATAAATCGTGGCGGTGTAACATAAAGTTGCCACTTCTCCATCAGTCGAGGCTCTTTCGCAAATCCGCGTAATCATCACCTATAAAAACCAAATACCCACTGAAACATGTTCATATTCACCTTTATGATTTTGCCCCACTGAAACATTTTCATATTCACCATCGATTTTTCAGCTTTCAACACCTACTGCACGAGCATGCCGCAATTTCAACGCGTGAGAAACACGCACAGTGGGGGCGTGGCTTCGAACGGCACAGCCAATCAGACTGGGCCCCGCAAGCATGCTGTTGCGGGGCTGTGTAGTAGGCCCGAGCGGTAATCTATTTGAACTTTAATTAGCAACCTCAGCAATTTAGTTTTGCATTATATTCAAAAATAACCCCAATGCACACCACTGCACACAAAATCCCAGAAAAACATATCAAAGCAATTGCCATAAACCGGAATGTATCCGTTTTCTTTCAAAAAATGTGAATTTTCAGCACAGGCACATCAATTGTAGTTTATAGCTCAAATTGTGATTACAAAAAAACCAAAAAGCTTGGAAGACTTCAAGAGTAGTATATAGGCCACGAATGCACTTTATGATCATGGGAAATGTTAGCTCAAGTCAAGACGCCTGCAAAAAAGTTGCATAAGCGAGCGCCGCACAGAAAAGAACCAAAATATGCATCATTTCCAAAAAACTACCGAATACATATCCCAATGAAAAACACTCCAAAAAAGCTTTCGACGCTGCAAATCACCCACTTTCCTGTTAATAGCCATTCGCACCGTTCCTTCGAAAAAGCACTCCACAAAAGTTGAAAAATTTCCAAGAAACAAAGACCAATTCAATGAAAACTCTTTTTTCTACCCTACTCATAAAGGAAGACACCGAAAATTGAAATTCGGCACAGCAACACAAATACCCCGGAATTAGGACGCAATAGGGCATGGCCACTTGCGGTCACTCGAGTAATACAATAAATCCATTCACACACAAAAGGTGCATTATTTCAAAAAATTGCAAAAAATGGTTAGTAGAAAATTCGTTGCATACGATTATGTCAATCAAAAGGCGAAATACCTCGAAGTCGGTTAGTCACCCTATAAGCCCAATCATTGTCTCAAAGGTGCAGTGCTGCCGCTGAGGATTATGGCATTTGTCCATTGGTCGGTGCATGGGAACCTAAAAGTCAGTTCTCTAATCAAGAATAGATGGCGCTCATTTTGAGAGACTTCGAAACAACTTAAAAACAGAGATTTCGAGAAATCTTGGTGCTCAAGGAGGAAAGACATGCAATAGTTGGGCGCCAAATGCGGGAAGGGTCAACTAGACCCACTTTTGACCCGAGATTTTGCTCACTAATCTTGGTGTTTGGGTACTGATGAAACACAGTGACACTTACCCATGGACACAGGTATTAGACACTGATGGTTCCTAAGACTAAATCTAGCCAAGCTGGATCCACAGTTCACGACTATTTAGCAGAACCACCCTCTGTCCCCCCATGGCCCCCTTATCTGCCCACCGGTGTGTCGTGACTACACAAACCACATAATCTATTTGAACTGGACAAGAATAGTGTCTCCTCCATTTCTCTATGCAGAAAGAACCCTTCGTCTCAAGCAGACCCCGCCACAGCAGTCCCTTACCGTCGCCAGCCAGCGATCCGTCTCGCGATCCGGCTGACCCGTCCGCAGTCATGGCTTCAATAGAACCTGTACGTGCCAGCAAATCCACATCGCTGCTACGTGCCCCGCCATACGTTACGCCGTGTCTCGACGGTTTCATTGGCTCGGCGCGTCTAAAATAATTCAAGTCTTGTAAACTAATCTCGGCCCATTCCAAATTCGTATCCGAGCAAACAAAGATTAACCACCACATGACTGATCATCACCATAGCTAGACATCGCAGCACTCCATTCTGCTGCCCCTAAAACATATAATTCTTGCTCACCTCGCACGATTCCTCAACGACTGATTCTCCTTGGTCAATGTCTCATTCGCCTCGGTCAAATCTTCCAATTCGCGTTGATATTTTCGGCATCGGGCTTGCACACGAGCCAATTCCTCTTCGTTCTCTTCCACTTGACGCTTCACCGCCTTCATCCTCGATTTCTCTTTGTCAACCTGCAAAGAGATACGTGCCAGGCAATTATCCACATGAGCACGCCAGCATCAGTATATAAAACAGGGTGGCTGACCAATACCCCCCCCCCCCGAAATTTTGCAATGGGAAACTATTAAGAAACCTGAGAATTGAGAAACCCCTTTTGGAAAACCATGAAGCATCACGACCGAAACATGATTTTGGCAGCTGACGGCCATCCCGTCCTGGCGAGCTTCTCGGACATTGTGCCACCTTATCGTTATGGAGGAGGAAATGGAGGAGACACTATTCTTGTCCACTTCAAATAGATTATGTGGTTTGTGTAGTCACGATACACCAGTGGCAAGATAAGAGGGCCATGGGGGACAGAGGGTGGTTCTGCTAAATAGTGGTACTGCATACCTCGCCCTTGAACTGATCTACGCGACGACGTTCATCCTCCAACTGAGCAGCCAAGTCGACTTGACGCTTTTCCAACTTTCGAACCACTCGAGCAGCAGACGCATGTTCACTACAAAAATTAATTCTTCAATGAATGCCCCCCCCCCCAAACAACATCCCTTCCCCCAGTTCCTTCTATTGCGCACCACCAAACGCCTCCCATATAATCAATCCATAAAACACTGAAAGGCCTCACTTCTGCTCAGAGTTCAACTGCTCCTCCAAGTTAGCAATTTTAGCTTCTAAAGCCGCGATTTGAGCCTTCGCACGCGTCTTAGCTGATGCTTCCAACTCAGCCAGCTTCGTCTTCAGTTCTTTGTTTTGGCGTTCGATAGCTAGACGATCGGATTCTAATTTCTGAGTAGCGGCGCGTTCGATCGATAAATCACTCGTCAGCTGCTCAACCTGAAAAAATATACGAGTAAACCAAATTTCAATACCATCTCCAACTTTTTTGTGACTCTATGCACTGCAAATGAACCAACGTTTCTTTTGGTTTCCAGTCTAAATACGTCAAATCCAAGGAATCACGGGCAACTGTTCCCGGGCGATTGTTCGCTGAGTAACTTTGTAAGGATTCTATTTTATGCGAAGATAAAGCAACACCCTCGGATTTAAAATTGTCGACAGAGAACCCTTATCCTTTCACTGGAAACACAAATCATGTCGGCAATACATTTTGAAAAACTAGTACCATCATCCGGGGTGACTTTGCCTGAGTTTTAGGGGCAAGCTCATGATTTCCTAACCCCATTGCTTGAGAGTCGCTCTGTGGTTTTAACTTAAAATAGCGGTAATTCCAGCCAGCCATTCGGCCACTGATTTTGCTTTAATCAATGGCTGTCCAGGGCCACCAGAATTGCTGATCTAATCATCCTCATCCTCTTCCTCTTCGATGTGCAACAAATGCCGAGCCCAGCCACTTCTTCTCTACTTTTCTCTGATTTGCCTGACCCCATGTTTAAAAAACCAAAGACCTCAGTAAAATTTAGCGAATACTTTGTATCTTGACCTTGGGAGTAGCTCAAGAAGTAAAATGCCTGGAACAGTACCCTTCTGTCGCAGTGAAAGAGACTAGGGGATGTGATAGCAGGTGCTCCACGATGCTTTGACTAGCCCATAATCCCAAGCTCAAACTACGTGTAGGCACAAGTACCTATGAAAGGAGAGATAGCAGCGTCTTGCAAAAGGCAGTGTACTGCATATACGATAAAGGTCACGAAACAACTTCCTCCAATTGACCAAAAATGCCCTGGCCTGGCGAACAATCGCCCGGATACCAAATAAAGTGACCATATCCCTCACCTGCATTTGTGCCTTCCTCCACTTGTCCGTCGACGTTTCATTGCTAGCCTGCTCTTCTTCCAACTCTTCTTCTAAACGGCGGATTTTGTCCTCCAGTCGACGACGTTCTTCCGATGTTAGCACGCTACAAAACAAACTCTCATGCTATAGTGCCCCACGACCACCCCTTGCATTAAGCCAATGCTTTGATTATTTTTCACGTACTCTAATATCTATCAGACTACCCCTTCTGCAGAGCCATTTTTCACTTCTTGTACTCTTTTCGCCTTCCACCTCCCAAGTACACATAACTATTCGCCTAGGTGAGGAGTAAACCCTGACCTTCGCACGTCGCTAGATCTTAATGAGCACAGATTAACAGGATCTTACGGTCGTTATTGTGGGCATCGTTGCGTACTCACAATCATCCATCCGACTCCAATCAGCATCAACATCCCACACTCTACTCACCCCTTAGCAGTGGTTCCTCTTAACTGTTCGCCCAATTCGTCTCTCTCCGCCTCAGCCTGCCGACGTCCGACCACGGCCGCGTCCAACTGATCTTGCAACGAGCGCATTTCCGATTCCAGCACATGGCACCGTTTCTCGGCTTCCCTCAACGATGACGCAGCTTCTTCGCGCGCTTGCCTGGCTTCCTCATTATCCCGTTGATACTCTTTCTGTTGAGCCTAAAAAAGAGAAATAAATTCTTTTCACAGTCAGAAATAGACCAAAAACCCCAGCACACTCATCTACTTTTTCAAACCACTAGTCAAACCAAGGCTTCAGCCCAATCCCAAACACCCAAAAACTTACACCTAGTTTCCTCAATTGTTTCAAATAATCCTCCTTCAATCGATTGGCCGAATCCAATTGCTGCTCCAAATCTAGCACTTGCGCCTCCAGCTTCTTCTTCGCATTTGCCGCACCGCCCTTCGAACGACGTTCATTTTCGATTTCTTCCTCCATATCTCGAACCTGTGAAAAAGACAACACAAAATCATCGAGTCCGACATTGTCCTGTCATCATCATTTAGAGCACAAGCTAAGTTTTTGCACCATGTTCGCTGTTTAATTCAGGCGTGGCTCTTCTTTTTCTCCTTCGCTCACTCTTAGGCATGCACAAATCGATAATCGATAAATATCTAAGCAGCCGCTCCTCAGTGGCCTCACCTTCTTCAACAAATGCCGACGTTTTTCTTCACTCTCGGCCTCTTTATTTTGTACCGCTCGCTCCATTTCGGCTTTGAGCGCGTTATAATTGACATCCATTCGCTCCTTGGCACTTTCGGCTTCTTGCAAAGCGTCTTCCATTTCTTCCACGCGAATACGTTGCTCCTCCAGCTGTTCCAACAAGGCACGTTTTGATTTCTCCAATTCGTGTACCTACAATATTTAGCACATCCCCAATGGCTCATAGCACGCGTGCGTACTACTGCTTTCTCAAAGTAACAATACTGTACTGTCTATACTGAATAACATATGGTCTCTGACAGCGAGCCATATTACACTAAACCCGTGTCATCAGCACTGCATTGTGTCGGACAATCCTTCCAAACATCAATATCTACTTCACTCCATTTTACCCATACTTACGTTTTTGCCGACATCATCCTTCGATGACAACAATTCCTCCAATTCCGTTTGCACAGTCCGTTTCTCTCTTTCCACATCCTCCAACTGAGCACGCACATCTTCTAATTCCTTGGTCATGGACAACACCTAAATTCCAAGACTTCTTCTCCCTCATTTAAACGTAGCCTCAACTAAAACACCTAACCTTCGTCTCCCGTTCTCGTAATTCTCGTCTAGAATTATCGCGTTCTTCTTCTATTTTCAAACATTTCATCTTCTCTTCTTCCAAACGTTGATCGAATTTAGCTTGTTTCTTTTCTAATTCACGCAAAGAAGCTCGAAGATTGTCCACCTCTACTATGGCATCGTCCAACTGAAACGTTAATGATTTTAGTGAGTAATCGGAAAGCCAAAATAAGATCAGCGTTGTTATCGGCCAAAAAATCAAGCTTCTATCACACCTCTTGCTGCAATTTCTTTTTCGATTTCTCCACTCGTTCCCGTGCCATTTCTGATTCCTGCACTTGCTTCTGGAACGATTCCAATTCTTTCTGACTCTTTCTCTTCAGTTCGTCCAATTGTTCAATCGATACTTCTTCCGACTTTTTCTTGGCATCTGCGTACTAAAAACATAAAAGATTACCACGAACAGTTTCCAAGCCCTCATATCGCTTTAAAGTTAGAACCTTATTTCAGCCAGAAAAGGTCTCCTCTCCCTTTCTCCGGTCAACAACCCCCCCTCCTGCACTTACCTGCTGCTGCAAAACAGCCAATTGTTTCTCCAATGTCTTCCTCTTTTCATCCGACTCCTCCAATTGGTCCTTCAATAAGTTGTTATCGCTTTCCAAAGCGCGCAGTTTCGATTGAGCCAGCAGTTTGTCGCGAGTTTCCTTGCCAAGGCTATCCTAAATAATACAACATCGATTCGTATAAACTCATCTGCCCAACCTGAACGAAACCACATAAGAAAATACAAAGCCTTTCTCTACTTTCCCACCTCTGGTCATACCACGTCGTCAACTGACAGAAAACCCAGTTAATGCCAGAAACTTTATAATCTTACCTGAGCTTCGACCAGTTGGCTTTCCAATCCGTCCACTTTCTTCGACAACAAAGTCGATTTATGTTCGGCTTCTTCCCATTGCTTGACAGTACTCTGCAATTCAGCCTAAAACACCCCGATGGTCATTAGCTTATATAAAAACCTTGCCAGTATAGATATCGTTGTTTCTCCAGACACAGGTGCAACAGCCAATCACTTAATTGCATGAAACTGCCCCCAATGTCTCAAGTTTTCTTTACACCCAGCCTCCGCTCGTCTGATCAGCAATCAAGTGGCTCAGGCCCATCCATCGGCGCAGCCTTACCTGAACCTTGACCATCCCTTCCACCGATTCGCCTTTTGTCTTCTCCAATTCGCTCAATCGCATTTGAGCTTCGGCAAGTTGCGATTCGGCTTGCTCTCGTCGTTTCTTAATTTCTTGTTTCGCAGCTTGAGTCGTTTTCAATTCATTGAATATTTCGTTCTTTTCCGACTCCAAAACTGATCTCGCTTTCTCCAATTGCTGTTTCAGCTTCTTCGCATTCTCCAGTTGTTCCGTCACTTCTTCCAGACGTTGAGAAAATTTATGCTTTTGCTCTTGCATAGCGTGCTCATGAGCTGCGGCCATTTCTTCAACCGCTTTCTAAAATAAAAGGAATAACGTGAATGTAACTCAATGCAAGAAAAACTGCATTTTCAATTCATCCCCACCAGGAACTCCCACAACGACCTTCTGTCTGTCGCTTCATCACAACCATCGACTAAACAAATTTTTCGCACCTGCTGTGTTACTGTTTCATTTCGTCTATTTTTCACCCCGTTTAACCCAAACTGTGATCGGGTCGATCTTTAGGATAAATCTGATTCACAGCCACCTGAATAATAACAGGAACACAACAAAAGCAAGTAGTCCTATCTAGAAAGGTGGGGTGAAAAAGGGGAGAACGACTATGCAGCCCGTCGCAGATTTTTCCCTAATTTAGCTCTAAAATTCTCATTCAGATTATCGAAACAAGTTTTTGATCCCCGACATCTTCCAGCCTTCTGTGAACCTTGCATCAATCCTGCGACTCACCTTCAGTTGAACATTCTCTTCGTCTCGTTTAGCTCTCAATTCTTGTTGAATATGTGTGTGCTCAGTCGATTCTTCCAATTCGGCTTTGATTGCTTCCAGTTCCTAAAACAACAGGTAATAGGGATCAACTGAAATCGCACGTTTTTGGCTGGAATACATATCAATGAACAAGAATTTCGAAAGCCCATACAGACAAAACCAATTTGCCATGGACTGCGTGCTTCCTGTTGTTCATCACCATGCGCACCCTCAACAGCAAAACGGTTCCTGTATTTCGAAGCAGGTTTCAAAAACCTTCAAGAAAGGTTCCATGCTGTCATATTCGACTTACAACTGTAACAGCTTGCTTAAGGCCACCTAGTTTTGGTCTGCCACCCCACTTTCACTCCCACAACCACTCACCTCCGCATAATCCCTTTTCTGTTTATCCGCCTTCAACTTGGCCTGCTTCTCCGTTTCCAAATCTTCCGACACTTCTTGCACGCGTGATTCCAATTCTCGAATCTGTTTTGCCAATGCCGATTTCGCACCACTCTCGTCGTCGCACCTAAGAAATGAAATCGTGCACAAATCTGCCTTCGAAACGCCAGCAACAACGTACCTCGTCAAAGCCACAGTCAACTCTTCTTCGCGTTTCGCCAATAATTGTTGCAATTCGTCTAATTTTTGTCTTTTTTCCATCAATTCCTCTTTCAAATCTGACAATTCCGATTCCAGTTTACGCTTGACTTTCTCCAGTTCTTGGCGAGCCTGTTATAGAATATTGGTCAGGATACAGGCCACATTATAAGACACGAATAAAGTATACTTGTCTTTCCCGAGCCAGCTGTTCTTCCAAATCGGCGATTTGCGCTTCGTATTTAGCTTTCAACTTTGACCAATGCTTGCTCTTGTCCTCTTCTTCGGCCAACTTCGATGTCAGCTCGACATTACGTTCTTCCAAAAACTTCTTCTCTTTCATGAGCTAAAAAGAGGCAAAGAAACGAACTGAATGCTGCGCCCCAAAATTTCATCGTAAATTTGCAAGTCGTACCTTTCCATGAGTATCTTCTGTAACGGCCAAACTTTCTTCCAATTTTTTCAATTTCTGATCCACTTGCATTTTATCCAGTTGAATTTTTTGACGCGTCTTCTCTTCTTCTTCGAGTCTAAGACAGAAAACATTAGAAACACAAGGGTTCCCATCGCACGCACCTCTACGAGTAACCCTCTCATTTTTTGGTGCATATCTCCGCTAGCATTACCCAGCCGGCCAAGTTCATGCAGACCCGCATCGACACATCTAGTACATCCCCCTACGTACCATTCATATTCAAATTCATTCTCCGCCCTACCCAATCCCGCTGCACTTCGCCTCTCACTTACAATTCCTCCAAATCCGACTTATTCACCAACAACTTCTTCCTTTCCTCCAACATCTTCTCCGATCGATCTTGCTCCTCGGCCAATCGCACCTCCAATTCTTGCATATGCTCCTCTAATTCTTGCTTTCGTTGACTCAAACGAGCGCGCATTTCGTCCGCTTCGGCGAACGCTTCCGATTCAGCTTGCAATTGTTCTTGCAGTATCGATTTCTCCTCATACAGCTACAAATTGAGCACTTTCAAAAAATCTAGTGGCCAAAGCTAAATCGGCTCATATATTCCTGAATTGGCATCTTTCCGAAAAGTGTCTTTGGTCAGAACCCCCAGGACCACTGGCAGGTGTCCGAAAGCGGATTACACATCAACGCACATGTAAGCGCAAACATGCCTTTTCACTTCCATTTTAATTTTGCTGCATTTTATTTGAGTATGCAATACGAGGTCTTGCAACCCAGTGAATCCAGCAGCTTTTTTAAGCCATAACATGCCCAATTCTACCATACTACTACAGTAATATGAAATTTTCTCGCTGTTTCTCAAACGTAATCCAATAAAGCCAAACTCCCCTGGCGATCGACATCTCATCTCCTAGAGCCATAATGTAGGATAAATCAATTCTCACCTGTTGCAACTTCTTCTCCATTTCCTTCACCCCAGTTTCTTGCCGTTGCAAATGGTCACGAAGCTGTCGCAGCTCTTCTTCCTTTTGCAGTAGCTTCTCTTCTTGATTTGTTACTGGCAACAATGGCTTGACCTAAAATAAAAATACTGCAGTTTGGCAGACGCAAAATTACGTCTCGGATCCCCTTCTCAACCAGCAGTGACGCTAAGCAAGGTAATATCGTCCTGCAACGCTTACATTGACACCATGGGTCCCTATAGTATTACATCCTCTAGCCTCGCCCCATCCTGCCTCGATCGTAGATCCCAGTATTCCCAGTCGCCACCAGCACCCTTCTCTACAACCTCACCTTGGTCAACAAACGCCACCACTGCCAATTCCTCAACTTCAAATAAGCCAAGCCATTGCGTTGCAAAACACGAATGGCCGTGAACTGCTGCAAACGTTTGTGATATTGCCTGAAAAACAATCGGGACGTTAAAGGACCTAGTATACCGCAGGCCGAAAGTGATCTTCCACAGTCCTATGCAGCTCTACTTCACCACGTCTAAGCTCTCGACTTCGCCGAACCCGTATTATCCCCCTGGGGATCAGGGCATACTTCCTCAACCTCGCTCAAGCTTCACTCACTTTTTCGCCAAATAAGCTCGACAATGAGCTTGGAAACGAATAATGACATCGGTTAATTTCTCGTCTCGTTTTTCTTCCAAGGTTGCTAACACCCCAGCACGCAAGAAGATTTTCGATTGACCGATGCGATACAAGCTCTTCTCCAATTCCAAAAAGGCTACCTAAAATCAACAGTTTCATTTTAATATCACCAAACTAATGGCGCAGCAAATCTACTGTACACAACAGGGGCCACTTTCACAATCACATAGGATCCTATGCGGCGATTATGGAACCGGCACCAGGGGCCAGTTTCACAATCAGCTAGTACATGTCCTAAATTTAGGATGGTCAAATCACAGTGATGTAGTATAGGACAAAGGATGTCCAGGGTGATTGTGAAACTGGGCTCGCATGCCTATGTCCGTCCCACTCACCATCTTTTTCACAGCCTCCTTTCCATCCATTATGCCTTTCGAAATGACGCCGGGCGTCAATATTTCATATCTACAAAATCAAATCATCACTCAATTCACTTCCAGTTAATCTCAAAACAAAATCTACACTCACCGATGTCTGAACTCTTGGAATGGCACGCGATTCGGGAATCCTTGTCGACAAATACGAATGCCTTCCAGCACGCCGTTGCATCGCAACTGTTCCAGAACCAATGGCGCCGAAATTTTGCCAGACTGAAAACAAGCCAAATGATGATACATATTGGTTATTTATGATGCACACTCTAATAGTTCCCCTAATATTTAAATCATGCGACCCTTCGTACAGCGGAGAACGCTCTATCACTCGGTATAACGGAGACCTGATTCTCTATCCCCACAAGCTTCAGCCTCCCGTCAACTCAAGGTGGTTTTAAAAATGGGCTACAGACCAAAAACTTGACCAGGGTTCAATCCTGCCCTCTGACAACTAGCCCATCGTACTTTCTACCCTAACTTTTTAAATTATGGTTTATCTTCTGTTTTCTGCCCATTCTCTCACCTCCATGGCCGCCCCACCCAATTAACCTACCCCCAGCACAACACCCACATTCATACAACTCACCTTCTTCTCATAATTCGGTATGATACAACGCACGAAATGAGGTGTCGTGTTATTCAGAGTGGCCATCAGACGACTCAACTGCTCCTTGTACAACTGACCCACAGTACGGAACATGCCACGTTTGGTGGCTGGTCGAGCACCGAATGGACTTTCGTTCACCTCCGCCGCCCCGTAAGCCGCAAATTCAGCTGTAAAAAAAACAAGAGAGCTTGGCTGCTAATGGAAAATCCAAGATGCTGCATTTGGTTCTATAGCAATAATTCCAGGGCGCGTTGATGGGCTGCACCGCACACACCGGAGGCACACTACAGCACCGTTTAATGAAACGCTATTCGTGATCACAATTATCAATCAGGACACATAGACGAAAAACTGAGTCTCCAGTGGGGCTAATCTTTCCTCTAACCCTTCCTGACAATAAAAAGATGTCCACGAGAGCAACTTTCATGGGTGTGTCTGCATTACTAGATATCTGCCTAAGTGGAAAAAATAGAAGCGCAAAACTTATGTCGCACCATGTACATCCTCTATCGACCGCGAGGCTAGCAGAGTACAGCATTAATGGTCCTCCTTGTCTTTCCACCAAGCTTTGCCTTCTGCTATCCCTCTCTACAGCGCTCCTTACACCGCCCTCAGTCCACTATCACTCACCATCCTTCCAAATATTCACCACGAACGGATCGGATGACGACTGCAACAATGCCACCACATTCTCGTTCAACGGATCCATATTCTTCAAAAGCCAATTCTCGACCACGTAATCCACTCGACCAGCATAATGAACGATAGCAACTTGGGCGGCCGATTTGAAATCGGGTACGACAAATTTTGGGTGCTCTTTGTGATGCACCTTCAATTTCTCCACATACGACTTATCGCTGGCTTTCGGGAACCAACATTCTTCGTCCAACAAGGCCAAGAAACCCATCGGCTGAAAAGCAACACCGCTTCAATCGATTCATTGGTCAGGTCACTTGTGTGTCGATCCTCTGATTTCTCCAGCTCTCTGTTCAGTGACTGTAAAACCTCCAATTCTTCAGGACCAGACATAGTATTCTCAGCCGCTGACCTCCCTCAGAAAAGAACGGCCAGAATATCACCCTTGGTTTCTTAGATCCTTTTTCCACATTCAACGGCAATCAGCTACAACTACTAATTGATCGTGTCCCAACCCACCGGCTTCTTCGACCCATTAAAGGACCTTTTGAATTGATGCCCACGATGACTGCGGTCAACACCTTCCACCCACATATCCTTACTTTTTCGATTAAATCAATCGTCGGTTGTAAATCCAAGCCGAAATCGATAAATTGCCAGTCGATACCTTCCCTTTGATACTCTTCTTGCTCCAAAATAAACATTCGATGATTGAACAATTGTTGCAATTTCTCATTCGTATAATTGATGCATAACTGTTCGAAACTATTCACATCGAAAATTTCGAATCCAGCGATATCCAATATTCCGATAAACGAAGTTCCAGGTCGTTTCGATCGATCCAACGATTTATTGATCCTATTTACCAACCACTTGAACATGCGTTCGTAGCACGCCTTCGCTGCTGCTTCCACGGAGAATTCAGCCTGTAATGTCATTGCAACATAAATTATCATTAGTCCCACAGATATAAGGGGGCTTTTACACTGCGCGTCTGGCAGTTCCGAACGATCATTGGCATCGTTTTTAAAAAAGCCATGAGAAATAGTGAAAAAGTAACGTTATACACTAGTTTATAAAGAAACAACGTCCGGCTTATATGATAATACGAAGTGTAAAGTAAAGTTAGTAAACTGCGTAATTCGGAATCAACATATCCGTGTACAAATATCTACAATTATCAAATTACTTCTATCCAAGTACCCCCCCCCCCCCCCACCGTAGTGACTCATTCAAAACCACTTTCTCCCAAGCAACCTCTCCTGAATCCAGCTAAGAGACATAGTCGACACTCCGTCTGTCCTTTCCATCCCAACTAAAGACCTTCCGTACTCAAACAACTCGCCGATTTTAGCCGACTCGACAACACGGGACAGACAAGTACCCTGACGCACCTGCTCCTTATTCTGCGATTTGTGCACGTAATCACGACCGACTTTGATTCTCGGGCGTAAAAGAGCCTTGGTCACTTCGGTCACTGGAAGCCCCATCAACTGGCACACTTTCTGAGCAACTGAAATAAAAAACAGCCAATTATGATTCCAATAATTGGTGATCAGGTGGTTCTACTGCACACGTTTCTACGCAACAATTTCTTCAGCACAACGCATCAGTTTCCCCATCACTTACCTGTATCATCTGGCAGAATCGCTTGGTCCGATTTCTTTTCATCTGTGAATTCCATATTGCCAAAATGCAACACAGCGCTGACGATGCGCAAAATGGCTAAAACAATCAAACGCAGTCAGCCAACAAACCACGGTTTCTTTTTCTGACTGTTATCATCGATGATCCTTCGATCAGTCCTGATCAATCGATACTAATCGATGAGTCACCGATATTTGTTTTTAGCTGCCTATATAACGCAGTTTCTTTAGAAAACGAAACCCCGCAAAGTATGCAGCATGCCATACTCTAAGGCTGATACTATCGCACACAACAGGTTCCTCACCCAAATTGATAACTCACCAGAAATTTCATCGTCTTGAAAATGCATAATTTGCATGGATCGAATCGTATTCTGGAATTCTTGTATATCGTCAACGCCAGGCAGTGCGATATACCCGTTCGACAAAAATCGATAACGTTTTATATCCTCCAGCAAAAACTGATCTAAATCGGAAACAACATCAGGTCATTTTCACCAAGAACTCACATCTTAATTTGAACGACCCCCACACCCGACTTACTTTTCTGCTGAGGCATCGTGCCTTGAAGTAGTTGATAGAAAATATGAAAACTACGTTCGTCTTTGGCTTGACGATTCGCACGACTCTTCTCCAACAAATAACTTTCAATATTGCCCCCACTAATAAAGCCAGATATGTCGAAGTTGATACGAATGAATTTGCCCTAAAAATAAATACATAAGGAAGGACTGAATTCAAAGTTTCAAGCAAAAACCTTGTTGAGTTCTTGCTGGAATTATTCAAGATCATTCAGTCAGACATATCAAAATGACTTTGCCTTATAAACTAAAAATTTCAATCAATCCCCGGCATTTACTTCGAGCCTATGGAATCCCGAATGCACCACTTCGTGATTACTTCGAGCAACCCCGAAATTGATCAACTTATCCGAAAGCATTTTACACATCAATGCTCAAGCATAGAAATGCCTTCTTACTTTCGTTTTTATATGGCTGCGTTTCATTTGAGCATGCAATATTCAGTACTGCAACCCAGTGAATCCGGCAGCGTCAAAAAGCGGTTTTCAAACGCCTGATCCTGGCCAGACATCCTTCCACCATCCACACATACACACCACTAGCGAGTAGGTTTGAGACAAGGACCCCACCGACCCTGCACATCCCTTCTCTCATCCCACAAAAAGTCATTCACTTACGAAACGTGAACTGTTGTCATTCTTGACTGTTTTCGCATTACCAAAGGCTTCCAAGATTGGATTTGCTTGCAATAATTGTTGTTCCAATTCGCCCTAAAACAGAACTAATTTTACATGGGCTTACAAAACATAAATTCAAGCCATCATCATTCATCAAGCCCGCCCGAATCGAAGAAATAGTAAATAAAAATAAGCACTTACCATGCCATCCGCGTTCCTTGGCGGCTAAAGCGTGCAAAACAAAACAAAAGCATGTTAGAAAAAAATAATTGCGAATAAAACGCCAAACCAAAAAAGCACACTATTCAAACTATATTAGACATGAAGCTGCCAATCAGTATTTTACGTTAACTAAACCATCCAGAGTCGAGCAAGCATTTCCTGCGTCTAGTCATGCAGTCCACATCGATCCACTATTCGTCATCCAGCCATAAGCACCAGGGCCAGTTTCACAATCCCCTAGGACATGTCCTGAACATCAGGACATCCTATTTGCCCAATCCAACATCATTGTCATTTGAATGCCCTAAATTTAGGACATGTCCTGCCTGATTGTGATGGTGGCCCCAGGTTACCTACCTAGTGAGCCATACAGCAAGCTCAGAGACCATCTCACCAGCTCCTGTTCTCATGTCCAACCCCAACCAACCACAAGCACATCCCCTCTAAAGGCTACCATTACCTTGACTGGTGTCGAAGCACCATGCTGCTTCGACAAACGAGTCACACCAGCCACGTGTGTCAAGTACTGGATAACCTTCTTCGTGTTCTCCGTCTTTCCAGCACCGGATTCGCCCCTGCAAGAATAAAAACAACAATCACTATGCTGGACACAGATCCATCTAGTTTTAGTTGACTCCAACCCCATATTATCGTGTGGCCAAAGAAATCGCAGTTGATTCTAAACCAATCAAACCTTCTCATTATCCTCATATCAAAGCCGAGCCACACCTAATATTTCCATTGCACTCAAACACTATCAAACTCATAGCGTTCGTTAGAAATCATTTTTTTGATCGGGACTTTAAAAGAGTGCTTTTTTCACTTTTTATTCGCTGTGGATGATTAAGAAGGTATCCGGGCAATTGTTCACGGGGTCAGTTTTTGCTGCATTTTAATTTGGGGTTATCTGTCATCATGACTTTGGAAATCCGGGATCGTCACCCTTTTACAAGCGTCAAAATCTGCATCTTCTAGCACAGTCAAATTATTTCACCTTCAGGTAATCTTCACCTTTTTATGAGCAACTTTAGTACTGTCATAAATAGGACGCCCTATTTTATTTGCACATCAAGCCCCTGCTGTACCTACCATGCAATATCGTGACTTTAACGGATCTGACGATCAGAAGGATCGTCAGATCTGTTGGAGAGTACAGAGATCTATTACTGACGTTCACGTGGCCTAGTGAGCTCACAAGATTTGTCTTGTCCATCACTGTGTTTTCGTGGTTGGCACGATCCATGTTTTCAGTTAAAATGAGCTGCATTTTTTCTGTCTGGCATTGGGCTGTTCGATTTTTAATCTTATCGTTAGTCTTGCATAAACCCCTGCCAAAGTAAACAGCGAAGTATTGCCCGTGATTTCCCTGAGTGGTTAGCAAATATAGACCCAAAAACTATATTTCCTTGAAATAATGTTTAGTGCAGTTATAATTGCATTCAAAATCAGGCAGGCAAACAAATCCCTCCCTTCCTCTTCATCATTTCAGTCGTCCGCCAAATTTTCTCCAGCTTCAATATCTGCAACATTCCCATGCTTTTGTTCCCCTTCTGAAACTCCTTCACAACATTCAATTCTTAACGAACTCTACAAACTCCGATATATCAGTCAACATTGCCACAGTCGGTATGGCGTAGTGCAATGCTAATCGGAGACCCCACCACTGATCCCATGATATCAAAAACACTTACGTGCACAAGATCGATTGATCTTCGCGTTCTAAAAAGTCAAAGAACCCTTATTGTCTCATCTTCACACCGATGCCCATCACTCACCTTGCAACATACTACGATAGGCATTGTCAGCCACGGCGAACACATGAGGCGGCACCTCGTTGCGTTTCTTGCCTTTGTACAAATCGATCACATTCTCCGTATAGATCGGCAATTTCTTGTACGGGTTTACCACCACACAAAACAAGCCCGAATAGGTCTATAACGAAAATAAACCCTTGCCTTCATTCCTGAACAGATTTTCAAGATTGCCAAAACGCACCATGAACACTTACGACTAATTAAGTGAAAGATAACTCCTAGGCCACATGGAAGGAAAAGCGTTTTATCCAGACCCAATGATGTGAATTATCCCTGGCAGGTGCCTTTGTCGCATATCTACTGATCGTGAGGCTTACTATCGCACACTGCATCCTTGGACGGCCCAAAGATCGATACATCCTCACTACCCAAGCAGGGGGCATCAAACCACTTCACTTGATGTTTCAGCTGTCTTTCCAATCCCCCTGTTCTCCCAGAGATCTCGGTTCCTCACAACTGTCACCGCCTGGGTGCAGCACTCACATCAACAACAGCGAGCGCACAGTTCCTTCGTCGAAAAATTCAAATTTGCAAAATAGGAAAATTACCCCGGCACCTAAACCTCGCCCATCCTATACTTGACGCCGCAAATCAGGACATTGCCAAATACTGTAAATTAAATCAACTTACGTAAATCAAATCCGAATAGTACCGTTCTTTCAAATTATGCAATACGGACGCTTCGTTCAAACACGTCAATTCGGCCATATCTTCCACCTTATCAAATTTAGGTGGATTCATTTTTTGCATATCATCTTCGCTCACAGTGATTCTTTTCCCCGAATCCACTAATTCGACTATTAATTGCTTCGAGTCGGACGTCTGATTTTTTCCATCTTTTTTCGTACCAACTTGTTCCTCTTTGATACTGGCTGCCACGAATCCTTGCGTTTCGTGAGGTACCCAAACGAGGCGTTTCTGAGCCCATGCAGCTTCAACTTGCGGGTCATTGACACTAGCACGCTTCGCGATCAAATATTGCAAGTCCTCATTTTCCGTCGAAGACGACTGATTCGCTACTTTAGAAGACGAAACGTGATTTCGTTGTTGCTTGGCCATTTCAAGCCGTCAAACGGCTGTTCTGAAAAGGAAAACATTATCGTTAGCCAATTCCATTCCCCTTCTATCTTCCGACTACATGCACAATGCCATCAGAACCAACACGCCAAACCCGTTCCCTACAGTATCTATCCACCCTCAGCTATCAGCAGCTGTACTGTAACCTATCGGAAAGTGCACTGAACTAGCACACCACACAATACTGCAGGCTGACAACTCCGTCAGTCCCAGTCACGCCAACTACCGTCTCATCACAAAGCATACGTACAAACGCAGTATGCAAATTCACCTTACTCCAAGTGCTTACTCAGCCAGCACACATTCCAGCACCTAGTCACCAGCCAACTAACTGGTGGGTAGACCGAGGCATTTGCCCTTCCTTATCACCGAGTATGAAACACAGCGTGTGTATGCTAAATGCGAAGAACAAAAAGCAAAAAAACCGAGAATAATGGCACGGTAATACAAAAGGAAGAAGTGATTGATCGCAAAGACTGCTCATACAAAGTATGTGGACCATGGTGGAATTTGTAACAGACGCAAGGGTGTGATACACATGACTGCGATTTTTGCCATGACAGAAGCACACTGTCACCACCACGCCAAAGATAGGCGTGAAGCGGGGTAGCGTTAGTTCGGGATCGCCCCTCCAGAACCCGATCCCGATAAAAAATGGTCGGGATTGAATGTTGTGAAGATGTGTGAAGAAGGGGAAGGGAAGAGGGAGGAATCGGGAAGGGAGTGTTCCAGAAAGGTAAGCTGGAAAAACTTTGGTGGATGATATAACTGGTAAAGAGGAAGGAAGGGATTTGGTTGCTAATTGGTGAATAATTCTAGATCTTTTTGCTTGCATGATTTTGAATGCCATGGTGAATACTGCGCATAAAAGTTTTTAGCTCTATATTTGCTGGCTACTTGGGACGGGCTGTAGGTTACCTACATCCAATTAAAAGTGAAAAAAAACACTTAGTAAAAATCCCGATCCCGAAAAAAGTGATCCCGAACGAACGCTAAATCGGGGTCAGTGCAGCCTCGATCAAGACTGAATCAGGACCGCGATCAGGATTTTTTGCATTCTTTGCGTGTAAGCCGCCTATTTTCCTCACTGAAGCACACGAGCATAAACACGCCCAAGTACACAAAAGTAGCTGAGCCATGCCAGCTTCCACCTACCCGCAGGATTGCGCAGAGCTGCTACAGCCCATGACTCACACAGTACCTTCCAGCCTAGCGCGCATTCGCCTTGTTATTTATGCAGAACCCACATGCCTAAACGTCGGGATCGGGACCACGACCTATCGTTAGATCATGCCCAATAAGTTATTTTCTAAGTGAGTCGTTTTCATGCTCTGTAAAGAGCTAGGCAAATATTCGAGTGTAAAGTGAAGACCACACTACCTCCCATAATAAGATTTTTTGCTCCATTTTTATGGAGGCTCGCAGTGATAAAAAAGTCTTGGAAAACTGGGTTTTACTAAGCCTTTTTTCCAGAGCCCCAAACGCAAAACACCACGCCATCAGATCTGTGAAACCCTTGGCCCGCCCGGGGCAAACTAGAGGCTGGACTCACCTCATGCCGAGTTTATTGACAACGAAACCACAAGGGCCGTACAGACTATCAATTCGGGGAGAGACCGCACGTTTTGGCCGTACGCGGCATTCTGACCGACCTGGGTGGGGTGGGGTCAAAGTGCTCAAGCAGTTCAGGCCAGGACCTCAAGACCGATCAGTCCTTAAGCTATGCCTGCAAGCCAAAGCGACCTCGATCTCGTGTCTGGCCCTGACTTATCGTTAGGAGAGGCAAACCGATTTCCAAAACAGTTCACTGATGAATGCGGAGATCACCTGGACGCTGATGAAACCAGTTTACGTTGAAGTTGTGCAGCCAACGCAAAGGAGAAAATGCCAAGGATAAGACCGATTCTCCACTTTTGCAACGCCTGTTGTCTAAACTATAAAGATAAGGAACAGTAGGCGAATTGATTGCACCTCGGACTGCCCATTCCATCCTTCTGCAGAACGCGGGACTAGTCACAAAATAAACAAGAAACAGAAATTCGCGCGTAGTATTGAATCAGTGCAGCAAAACTGGATGGCTTGGTCTTTACGAAAAAGCTAAAGGATATCCAAAACACCATTTCAAATAAGCGCGCGTAACGCTATTCCGTTGTTGTGAAAAAGCTATTCACACGTTATTTTTTTGCTCAAAACGCCACCACCAGTCTGAGGTACATCGCTTAGCTTTGGTTTTATACCAAATTCAAAGAAAACCTCCTCATCCCAACTGACCTCAATTTACGCCAAAACCCTTCCTGCACAAGTTTGAGTGCGGAAGAAAAATCTTTTTCTGATTAGCGAAAAACCAGAAAAATGTCAACATTTTCTGGCGTGTTAACGTTAAGACATGATTCACTGAGAACAAAACATCTAGAGCGCGACATTTCTGAAAAGTTTACACGTACTGCACTACTTTTAAAAAAGCCATTCGCAGCGAACAATAAGAAAGGAATTCGACATGGGGAAGTACTAAAGACAAAGTGTGAATTGAAACTTCAAAGTAATTTTACCTACTAAAAACAAACGCCTACTTTGAAACTTCACACTCAGACAGGCAAAAAGTCTCTCGCTCACTTTCCGTTACCAAATTTCGACAAATCAAAATCACGACTTGGACGGTCCACTTTCCCTCTTGATGACTCTTTCGCACGTCTCGTATTGACCGAATTGCGAACGCCTGCCAGCCAGCCCGCCGAAAGGACACAACGAACGCGTGGACGCTTTTTTTTAAAGTCGAAAATGGACGGCCGAAAAAGAAAAGAAGCGCGCAAGTTGAAAAGAGAAGGCAGGCAGGCAACCAAAACAAAACAAAATGAAAATGTGGATAAATTCGAGGAGACAATGGCGTACGTCGTGCGAATCCTGTTCCGCACACTTGGGAAACACCTTACTGCTTATTGCAAATTAGATACAAAAGCGGAAAATTCAAAATTTGAATTTCATGACCGCGAAGAGAAAAAAATGAGTTCACTTTATTGCGTGTGGACAATGTCTAAAATCATCTACTGATAGAAATTTTTATTTTTCGACAACCAACCACCCAAAATGGACTTCTCATAAAATCAAGATACCAAGCATAAAACTGGTTTTTTGAGTATATCGCGCCCATAATGGCAAATTTTTTCTAAATTTGAAACATTTAGCTCTTTTGAGTTCGTAAAAATCAGCAGTGAGAAGATCTTTAAAAGAAGTAATGGCTATGTCTCAAGAATCAAGAAACCAAAAAACTTGACATTTGAAAAAGCAGTTTTCAAAAGCGTGATAAAATCTAAAACTTTTAAAAAATTCAAAAATTTAAAGTCTTAATGATGACCAAATAAAAATATCCAAAAAGATTAACCAAAGATTGCACGCTACAATAAAATTCTTCAAAAAAAAGATTGCACGTGCTTTGAGTCACACTTTTGAGAAAGGAAATCAGTCATAGAATTTTAGAATCACTCAAGACACCCTAAAACAGATGAAAGCTACGGTGAGTATGGCGCAATATTCTGCCAGATCGAGGTCGAGATGGCATGTTTTGACCCAACTGTGCTCATTGGTGTGGTTGTGGTGGCTGCTGTCCCATTTGTGGTTGGCCAACCTGGGGCTGACCGACTGGTTGTCCAGGCTGTGCTTGGCCACTCGGGGCCTGTGGGACTGGTTGTCCTGCTTGATGTGCCTGTTGTGGCACTTGCTGTTGGACCCACTGTTGCTGTTGTTGAGTCTGCTGTGGTTGTCCTTGTTGGACTGGCTGTCCTTGACCAGCGTGTTGCTGATATTGGTGACCCGCGCCTTGGGATTGTTGGAATTGTTGCTGCTGGTTCGCGTGTGGTTGTGGCTGTCCTTGGGCATATTGACCTTGCGGCAGCTGCTGGTATTGTCCAGGCTGTGGATACTGTCCAGGTTGAGGTGGGTACTGTCCGGGTTGCGGGTATTGCCCAGGCTGGGGATACTGTCCGTGTTGTTGGTACTGTCCGGGTTGTGGGTATTGCCCAGGCTGGGGGTATTGACCAGGTTGTGGGTATTGACCGGGTTGTGGGTACTGCCCAGGCTGCGGATACTGCCCATAGGGTGGGCCCATGTTTGGCATGGGCACTCCATTGGCCTTTGCCCACTCAGCGGCGAATGCTCGTAAGTCTTCTTCCGAATACACTTTCTTCTTGTCCAATGTTTCCCATCCTTCGTCGTCATTGAAATCTGGTTTTTTCGCATCAGCCAGGAATTCGTCCTATTCAGTAAAATATGATTATATGACGTATTGCAACATCAGAGCGGCATATCTCCTGCCCCGCCCCTCAGCCCTGCCCCGCTCCACCTATGCCCAGCTGGACAAACTAAGCATATGAGCACTCTACGAGCGACAAAGCCGAGCGCTTTTTGATGTTCCCCAAATCTCAGGCATTTTGGGTCCTACCGTTTGCCATGCTGCTGAATCCCGCCTTTGCGTTCCCAGGGGCAGGAATTGCTCGATTTCCTTGCATGTCAACTTACCATACTAATGACCCCATCCTTATTCGAGTCCAGTTCTTTCATCACATGTTCTCGCATTCTGGCCATTTCTTCATCCCTGAAACCAAGACAACACTAAAAGCAGAAACGACCCCAGCATAGTTGCAACTCACCTTTGCCTCATGTCGTCATCGGGATTATTCTTATCATAGACTTTATCAAGTTCCTTCTGGAACAAGGCTTCCAGCTCACCAATGTCCAAAACACCATCACCAGTCAAATCGTGCAATTGGAAAAAGGTTTTTGGGTCGAAACTGTCTTTGGGCAATTTGTCCACACCTTCCCACACTTCTTCCAACTGGGCTTTGCTACCCTGAAAATAAGTCAGGGTTCAAATCCCACCCATTCCATCCAGAAAATCGCTTTTTTCTTTGAAAGTCTACGTTTTAATTTTAGAAACTGTAGGATCTGCTGTAAGTACGCTGGAATCTTACGGGGTGTTTCAAATCGGGATGTTTCTGATGCCTCTTTTCAGCCTCCTCGCGTTCTTTGGTTGCATTCAGTCGTTCCTCTTCGGTCATATTGGCCAATTTTTGTCGAAATTCCAATTCTTTTTCCATTTCATATTCTTTATATTCTTCGCGTCTTTTTGCATCTAATTCTTCTAAATCTTTGGTTGTCTAAAATTAGCGAGTACATTAGTTGATTTTAACAATTTTCAATCTGTGGTATATTTACAAAAAGTGCTCGATCAATCGATTAATAGCGAGAAAAATCGATATTTTCTCACCTTATGAATCAATTTCCTCAAATCATCTTTTTCAAATGTATCCAAATTTTCATGATCTAAATGACTGGGCATGACCAAATTGTGCACGCCATTTTCTCGTTCCATTTGTTCCCGCAATGCCTGACGTAATCGATCGATTTCGCGTCGTTTGATTTCGTTCAACTTCGATCGAACATCGTGATGCAAGAAATCTAATTCTTCAGCTATTTTTCCACTCTAAAAAAGAGCAGAATTCGATGTCGTGCAGGAGTTGACGAACCAGGACAGCTGAGGTTTCAAATAATTCACTTTAAACTTTTCGCACGCTTCCAGTGCAATAGATTCTTAATTCTTTTTTATGGATCGCCACGCAGGATCCATAGATATTCAACTGACATAGTAACAGTAAGGGCAAAGCGCGTTAGACTGCGGGCTGAAGTTCAAAGCTGCCTCAAATTTCTTATCATCTCTCAGAGATAAGACAGCTATCAATCAGGACATACTTACAAAAACTTAAGGTCTGAGGAGGAGTCGAACCCGTTCCTCTGGACACCCATGCATTCTAACACACTACCAGTGTTGCACCATCACCGCTGTAGACAGTCGTGAAGAAACCAGAAGAGGATATGAGTCGGCTGTGATACTGTAACTCGTGGATAGGTGAAGGAAGTTGGACACTGCTGTGCACACAGAATACGGTGCTTAGGGAACTGGTGATGGGGGTCTCGAGTTTTTAACCCAAATAAACAACAGATGCTGCTATGGAAAACATAGATGCAGGCCCTACCCTCCAGTCCCCTTCCATCTCAGGACCCCTCGCAGTCCTAAATGCCGCAAATACTCGAATATCCGAGGCCATAGCCATATGACCAAAGTAAACCTATGAACTAAACTATAACAGGAGAGGCGCAGCTACAGCCTGGGGTATTATGACTTCACATGGGCCCGAGGCACACATTGGACATAATTTGGCAAGGGACAGGTGACATGGGCGCGAGGTTCGCATGGAACAATATTTGAAGGGAAATTAAAATGTGCAACTCATTTTGCCAAAGAAGTTCTCCAAAAGAACTTACTTTTTTATTTACAAAATGAGCGCGGACACCCTTGCATTACATCAGAAACATCCTGGCATGGTGTCCATGGGGCGGGCTATTCGCATGCTCTCGCACAAGTACCCCACATTACCAGCCAGGGGGGCTATTCGAGGGGAATAATTAATCACATGGGTCCTTGGAGGAAAAACAAATGAGTATTTATTTAATATTCTATACTGTAATTGCGATTCCAAGCCAAAACTGTCCCTGTTAAGGGAGCAGTCGCAGTCAGCTTTGGACTGCGGTCACCATTTTTAATTGTACTAGCAATTAGTGCAAGAGCTGAAATTCAAATCTTTGGCTCACAGAGAGCTGAATAATAAAAATTTCTATGCATTTTTCAAAAAAGCTTGAAAAATTCTGTAATAATTTCTTATCTTACCTTTACATCCTCCGGATTAGCCTTTTCTAATTTCGCTCGAAAATCAGGATCCGATTCCAAAACTTGTACCACTTCTTGTAAGTATCGTTCGTATTCCAAATTGTAAAACTAGAAAGCACAATTTTTAAAATGCTACAAAAAGCAACCTGATTTTGAAATACAAAAAAGTTATTTTTTGGCAACTTCATTTAAGTTCGATTTTTAATTACGAAGTTTGCAATTAAGCGCTAAAAAATATTTTCAATCGAAACAGATGTGTTATCGATTGATCAGAAATCAAGTATATCTGGGGGCTTGCATTTCTGATCACTGATCAAGGATTTCCGATTATATCAATAAGTTTGTCTGGTCTGATCGATAGATCAGCCTGATCAGTCTGATGTATCGATCTGTCCAGAAATCAGTGCCCACTGATAGGAAACACGAAGAAACAGGCAGCAGGGCAAGCCCAAAAGACAGACCCTTCAAGATCTGATCGTGAAAAAACCACATTGGCTACGATTTCGCTCCCTGACAGAAATTTCTTCTGATCAAAGAAAAATCGATCGCAGATTTTACCGATCGATCGATATCTAAACCTTTCCTAGATGCCTGGCTGATATGGCTAGCAAAGTTTCGTGTTTTTTAGATCATAAATGACCTGAATCTATTTCTGACATGGACATAAAGTACAGTACTCTTACTCACAGCAGGGTCATCAGGTCCTCCTTGTTCTCCATTTGGTGGCGGAGCAGGTGGTTTTTGGTCAACAGGGGGTGCCGGGCACAGTTTGACTAATAATAAAGTAATAACCAGGAGATATAAAGAATTTGAACATGATATCGATAACGACATGATTAAATAATATTATAGAGTCGGTTTCAGTCTAAAAGAGACGAGAGACTATGATTTCGAAGGCTTAGAAATGGAAAATGGACATTTGTAATAGCGTACATTTGTAAAAGGAGAAAAGCTTTTAGTGTGTCGGCTAAAACTACCAATTCCCAGTTTTCTTCCGCCCCCAAATGCAGGATTTAAAATCATAAAACTTATTCAACTTTCTGCGCGCAGCCTCCCCTTTCCTTCCGCATTAGGCAAGCAACCGCAATCCAAATATGGCCCGTCCCACATCCGTTGGTACACGTGGAAGTTTGTCGTGCCAGCTGCCACCTGTTGGCCGCCCTGCTACCACTAGCTATCCACCTAGCTTCCACATTCACGGCTAACAGAATAAATTGCGAGTAAGCTTCCACACTGAGGACCAGTTTTCAGTCACCCAGAACATCCGCTGGTGCTGGTGGGGTGATTTGGTGGTTGCAACTAGCTGACACTCAAAGCGTCGTTGACGGAAGCATGAGTAGTCGGAGTTTGTGTACCCGCAGTGCCGCTGTCACCTTAGCCTACAGTAGACCTGGACCGAGATGGCATGGTTTGTCAGCTAGGTGCTATTTAGTGATGGCTATGCAAGAAAGGGGCAACAGAGTCACATCAATGTCAGTGCCTTCACACAAGCTGCAGGTGTCAAATTATCCTGTCATCGTGTATCATATTTGCATGTACCTTTGACTTGCATGTTCCAGCGACACCTTTCATTGTTAGCCGTGTTACAAGCCACCAGCCAGCTGCCACGCAGTGCACACATCCAACACAATGACCTTTTATGGCTCTCTGACATGCATGTCTGCTAGAAAAGGCGGGAGCAATTACGCGTAATTTGCATGGGTCAAAGTGCATGCCGTAGGGCTGGCCTAAAATCTGGGACCTGTTCTTTTAAATTTCCATAATTTTTGGCCAAAGTGGGAATATGGAAACTATTCCTAAAAAACCAAAGCCAGCGTGAGTTTTTTATGTAAGAATATAATAAATTTCTTTGTATTTAAAATATTTAAGTGAAAGTTACGAAGTATGCCAAAAAATCGCAACGTACTTATTAAAACGAACGACACATCGACCAACACTTGGAATGGTTGTGGGATCTGGTTTATCCGATCTGGCCGACTCCATAGAACAAGCAGTCGTGGTCAGTTATAAGGACATACCCGGTTTCCCTATTCCAACTGGTGAGTGGGTGCCTGCGCTAATCTGACATCCACCATGTCACTCGCAGTGTTCTAACCTTCCTATCTCACGAGGACACGATCATCCTGCCTAGTCTCAAATCCCGTACCGCGAATAGTTACATATGTCTCAGCCCCAGAAACAATTCCCCCCCCCCCCCCTCGGCATCCAACAATTACGCTAGCAGCCCCTAATCCAGGCCGCGCTCCGTCGCAATGATTTTTCAAATACCCTTGAAGTCAAGCTTACCTGTCCTAACCATCGGTTCAGTTCCAAGATCACTTCAGTTAAGCTTGCCGCAACTTCGAGCCGCTCACAGTTAGCGCTCGATACGAATTTTTCGAAGCGGGTTGCCGCTGCACGTGCCCCATCCTGATGACCTCTCCACATGCCACATGCTGATTATGCCCATGCTTGCTGCTATTTTTGCCCTTCCTGGACATCTCATGGGCACAATTTATGACTGAACCTTACCTGGCGGGGTTCTAGCTAGCAGGTCTTTTTGAAAATCTTTGCGATCACTCTTCTGTTATTTTCAAGCTCAAGAACAAGACAAAGGCTTGCTCACAGTTCAATTTTTTAAAACTTTTTTGGGCCAAAGCCTGGTTTTGCCAGGTCAAATCTAATAATTCAGCGATGTGCGGGGACCAGCATACACCGCAGTGTCCATCTGTGCATCTCCACTAGGAGCACCTCCACGCGAGGGCATCCTGGAACAGGCACAGACTTTCATGCTTTGGGCTATAGCTATGGCAGTGGGCTATGGCCATGTGACCCCGCTGGTGTTTGACAGCCGAGACTGCCCTCGTTTGGCTTCGTCTCTGACAATACTGGGTGAGTCATCCACGGCCTGGCGTACAGGGCCAGCTGGGAGGGGGGGTATGGGCCGCAAGCCGACCTCCATCACGCCGGGAATTGAACCGGAGGCGAGTCCAGCCACTCGCTCTCAAGCAATACGCAGAGACGAATGCCCATGCCGAATGCCGAACCGCCTTGCACACCACTGCGGCCGCTGCTCACAGTCCGTGGTTCAACAGCCTAACTGCTCTAAAAGTATTCCTACCAAGATCTGCGGGGACTCGAGCCGCTGTCGCTGTCTTCATGTCGCGAAGCAACAGATGGCCCCATAAAAAGGTGACGCAGAGAGCAAGCGACTCTTTTCGCTTTTGCATAGACTTAGCGACCAAGGATGCGGGGCAGTGCCAATGAGGTGGATGAACTTCCTTCAGCACAGAGTAGACGAGAGATGGGACACTCATTTTGATAGGTTCGTTGGCGTCATTAGATGGTCTGGCATCTTACGATTAGAGCAGCAGCTGCAGATACCAACTTATATTGATAGGACAGTGTCCGAAAAGGACAGGAATGTCAGTTGCAGAGAGGTACGAATCGGTCCCACTACTGGCCTACAAACACGCAGCCGACCTTGTCATTCGACAACATTACGATCAACAGGCACGGTAGCTGCCTGTTTAGCCCAGCCACACAGACGTGCAATGTTAAGCGGGCAACTTTGCCCGTCAATAACTCGACAAGAAATCAACAAAAGGGCACAAAATTTTGGGGATGAGCTTTGTTTGCCATGGCCAATAATCGTGCAAAATTTTGTTGGAAATGGCTTAGCCGTTCTTGAGATCCAAAATGCACGTTTTGCTGTTCCAGAGATGACGACGGAAGACGACGACGACGACGACGACGACGAAGTACTTAAGTCCTGTCCACAGCAATAACCACTGAAGCTACGGACAAAAGAGTTGGCTTTTCTGAAAGCTCTCATGGCGCGAAGTATTCTTTTGAGGGTGTGATTTTAAGATTCGAGCTAATTAATTCTTTGTGCTCGAAAAACTGGATTTTAACGCATACCACCAGCAGGCGGAATATTTTTCTTAGCCGTGCGGCGCCCGTAAGTGCTGTTTCTCTAAGCCGTAGTTACCCTCCGTTAAAATTACTTGCCGAGACGAGTGTTCTGTCCTGTTTAGTTTGGTTGAACTTTTTGTTTTAGTTCGGTGGATTAGTTGGCTTTTTTTTATTGATTTGATTTCTAAGCCAAAAGTTTTTGAAAAATCCTCTCGCGATCCACTGAACATTCTTTGTAGCAAAGAATATTTGTCGCGTAACTGGAGCCCGTTTGCAACCAGAAAATAACTCGAATGTTGGTTTTCTTTGCTGGCGCAAGCGACACAGCCGGCAATGGAGTGCTTTTTAAGAGTTTGAAAACCCCCCGCCTATCAACAGCCGCATTAGTTTGCTGTTTAGCCCAGGCACTCTGGAACTTATGCGCAGTAGGCCACAGTCACAGAACATTACGTGCGAACCTTCTTTGTACGAAATTTGCGTCAGCTCAGGAGGGACCTGACGACAAATTTCTTTCATCTATTCTGAATTCCTAGCCCTAGGTGCGAAAAAGTATCATTATTTCTAAAAAAATCTGTTATCAGACAACAAAAAGGTTAGCCCAGCCACCCTACTATAAACAAATGCAAGGCAAACGAGGTTGGCTGGGCTCCTGCGGTGGCGTTTTAGGAAAATTGTGATCAAATAGGATTGCTACTGTCACTAAAAAAGTGTAAGAGGGCGTCCCCTACCCTAGCCACTTCATTCAGGGAATAGAGAGATGGAAACACAAGCGCTGATGGTCGTTCTAGTGCTGAAGGTTGTACGGCCAAAGCTATTAGCATGCTGGCTCCACAGAAGCTGCATTTCCGGTTCTAGTATCACTGGGTTGGCGCTAGACATACAGTACTCGTGCTGTCACGGCGGATGCACCCTTAATGCAGCAAGTCCTCTCTGTTCCCCAAGTGAGTTCGAGGTAACAGAAGGGGATCGTATTCAAAAACTCCAAACTTCTGTACTTACTCCAAAATACGAATAAGTGTGATGTGGGTACTAGCCTTTTGTGAAAAACAGGATGAAATCCCGCAGAGAGTCGACCCCACGACTCCATGAGGTACCAAGTACATCACAGAGACATACGTTGTGGGTGAGTGTGGGAAAACGATTGTGAGCCTCGCCCTGAAGGCAACATGAAAAAAAACGCCCACATAAGTATCCCACTTAAGCATGTGCCGCCGAGGGAGCCCAGCCAACCCCGTTTTCCGCGCATTTGGTTGTAGTAGGGTGGCTGGGCTAACCTTTTTGTTGTCTGATAACAGATTTTTTTAGAAATAATGATATCGATCCCCGCACGCGTTTCGCCTTGCGTACGAGTATGCGATCATGATCATTGAGGCTTCAAATCCCACGCTGTGAATAGAAAAGTACAATATTCAATCCCATACACAAATATATGCTCGCCCAGCAAACACACTGTCAACTTAGTCACCCAACAACATTACGCTAGCAGCCCCTAATCCACACCACACCCCGTTGCAATGAGTTTTCAAATACCCTTGAAGTCAAGCTTGCCTGTCGCGACTGTCGGTTCAGTTCCAAAATAACTTCAGTTGAGCTTGCCTCAACTTCGAGCCGCTCACAGTTAGCGCTCGATACTAATTTTTTGAAGCGGGTTCCCGCTGCCTTATTGTGAATATCGCCCTGCTCGATGCTGCTGCTCTGCTGCCTTTCCGCTTTCCGGCCATCTCATGGGCACAACTTATGACTACGCTAAACTCGTCTCAAACCCCACCAGCCCATGAATCGTTTTGATCATTTCTTTCATTTTCAATCGGAGAACAGGAGTCGGACTGGCCGAATCGTCGGACAGGTCACAGACCTTTTTAAAAAAATTTTTGAGCTGAAGCACGTTTTTCCTGTAGCTTTAAAATTGTGACAAAGTTTTGCCATTCTGGCAAGTCAAGTTTTTGCCTCCAGCTGGCAGCAGTCAAACCTTCCAAACAAGGCTGTGCGGGGACCAGCATACAGCAGCGTCCCTCTGCGTGCCTCCATTAGGAGCACCTGCTCGCGAGGGCATCCCGGACCTGGACTGCACACCGACTTCCTTCTACGATGGGCGGGTGGGCTTCGAAGCAGCCGCGACTGTCTCCTCGTTTGGCTTCCGTCTCTCCACTCAAAGTACCTCGGCGGTACCGAGTGAGTCACTTGCGGCCTGGCGTGCAAGGTCAGCGAGGTTTTATGGTTGGCAAACCGCCCTCCGTTACCAGGGATCGAACCTGAGACGACCCCATCCACTCGCTCCCAAGCAATACGGAGAAACAAACGCTAAACTGCTGCATAGCGACCGTTGCTGCTGGTCCACGGTTACTACCAAACTATTCAAAAAGTACTCCTATAAAGCTCTGTCGGGACTAGAGCCAGTGCAGTGAGGTGGATGACTTCCCTCAGCACAACGTAGACGACAGACGCCAGATAGGAAACTCATTTTGGTAGGTTCATTGCCGTCTGGCAGCAGAGTTGGAGGCAAACTTGTCCACAATCTCTTCATGGCGCAGCTGATCGATGATCGCTTGGAGCAGCAGCTGCAGATACCAATTTATCATCGATAGAACAGTGTCTGACCAGCAATGTCAGTTGCACATAAAAATGCACGAGTCGGTGTCATTACTCCCCATCTGGTCGTTCGACAACACTACGCTATCACTCCACGCACCCCGCTCCAATGATTTTTCAGATACTCTTCAAGTCAAGCTTGCCCGTGCGGTTCCAAATCGATGAGGTTAAGCTTGTCTCAACTTCTAGCCTCTCGCGATTAGAGCTCGAGTCAAAATTTTTTGAAGCGGGGTTCCGCTGTCAGATCATGCGTGGGGAGGCCGTGCCATGGTTGTCTTTGAGATCTTCTGATCGTGAGCCCAGTTTGTGGTCAAGTAGTTTAGGCGCCTGCTTTCCTCGGTGCGCTTATCCCAGCGAAAGTTCGGCCCGCGGCCGGGTAAATCGCTTCTGTGTTCCATCACCGTTTGGGATGCGGGAAAACCAGACGAGAATTTTTGGTCTGTCGGAAAGTGCAAATGCTGCCCAACTTATCGGACCTATCTTGTGTGTTGAAGTGTATACTAGGTGCTTTTTTGCTTTTTTTATGCCAGGCTCGTTGACATAGTTATCATTTTTAGCTCTCGGACACAAAGGTCGATTAGTCTTTGGCATATTAGGTGGTAAATGCGTGGTGTGCATGCAAGGCAGAGTGCACACCTACGAAGGCTATCATCCAAACGAGGTAAGCCAAGAGCTTATGGACTTGAAAGTTTCCCTTGCACCCAATAATTTTTTGCGATGTGACCACTGCGCTTGGTTGGCAATGGTGAGTGGAAAAGAGTAATGAATCTGTCCTAAGCTGGTTTCAGCTGCGGGGGTAGTCGTTTTTGTATTGGCCCAGTGTAGGAGCACTAGTGTATACAAAACCTCCGACTGGGGCAAGGTAAGTCTTGCGACTATACCTACGGCTAAACATCAACCCGAAGGTTTCGCAGTCAGGGGAACCTCCCACTCGCCATGGTCTACCAGGCGCCGCCTACGAGTGGCCGAGTTTCGCCAGGCTACTGCACTAACAAAAGCCGGATCACAATTTCATCCAGGGACGGGTTCTAGTCACCATCACGAATTTCCAACAATTTTTCCGCACATTCTCGCAAAAATTCTTCACGATCACTTTCATGCATGTATTTTATTCTGGAGCTACAATACCCTTTCCGACATTTCAGTGCACACTACCAATTCGTGTCATGAAACTGCTTGGCGTCGAGATTTTGCTCTTGTCTAACGCAGCTGGCAGTCTGAACAATGATTTTCGATTAGGCGACATAATGGTCATTACTGATCACATCTGCTTACCGGCCATAACTGGAGTGAACCCGCTAACCGGAGTCAATGATGAAAGGTAACGAAGATATCGACTTTCGAGTTCTCTCTCGAAATTTTGTTCCGAAATGTCGCATCAAGTTACTTTTCTGCTCACGCTTTTGGCTATGAGAACGTTATTTTGCACCCGTCTATCGACCGAGGGTCAAGTGGGGGATGCAGAAGAGGATTTACGGCATCGACCTGCTGTGACAAGAGCCGGATTAGGACCTAATGAGGGACCACAAATTATTCTCGACAGCGAACGATTTCTGTTTCTGATCACGCAGACACGATTCATTCGTGATCATCACCCACTAAAGGGTCAAATTTGTCCGCCTTAGACTTGCTAGAACGCGGGAAAAATGACAAGAGTACATAGTTTGATAAAATCAATCAGCAGTTGCACCATTCCACTAATTTCGTTGCAGTCGCAAATGGCTTTAACTTTTAGATTTGGTATTCGATTTCCGGACATGGCCAATTGCTACAATCCTAATTACGTGGAATTAGTGAAATTAAGCGCAGCACATTTGAATATGGGCTGGCGCATGCGGCAAGGTATCTATATCATGATAGCTGGCCCCGCCTATGCCACTCACGCTGAAAGTCGGTTTTTGAAAATGTGCGGAGCCGATGCTGTTGGTAAGTAGAGAGGCTGAATGAGCTGACACGTCTGTAAGCTAATATGAGCTGAAATTTGATGAGTGGCACTGTTAGTGTGCTGTCATGACTAAGCTACAGTATGACCACACTATTGTCGATTATAATAATAATCGTACTGCAGGGACGCTGTCTCCATGCTGAATATACAGTAGGACGGAGTGACAGAGTGAACACTTCGTGTGTGGTAATGGTCTGCTGGGGCGATATAAATCTCTACTTTTTTTTCAGGCATGAGTAACTGTTTGGAAGTGATGGTGGCACGACACTGCGGTATGCGAGTATTGGCCATGTGTGTCATTACTGATGTGTAAGTATCGCAATGTTTTCCGTGTTGCCCATGGCAGCAAATATGAACGAAGAATGCAATCTCGCACAAAATATCAATCCGCACTTGCATCTTCCAGCTGACTTGAGGTTACAAAAACTTGATGAAGGTTGACTGGCTAGCCATCGTCTGCTAATCCTCTTTAGAAAATCTCGTTAGCATGAGCATAGGTCCAACTCAATCGCTTTCTTTAGATTCAATCACAACGATAAGACCCCGACTGAAATGCGCTTGCACGAAGAGATCATTGATGCCAGCGAACGGGCAGTGGCTGATTTGAGAAAGCTATTATTAAATGTTATTCCAAAGTTATGAAACCAGCATTAATCGTTTTGCGAGTTAGTTTCACGAGGTTTAAAGTTAATTTTAATTTTCACTTCCACTTCAGCTTTTTGTTAGTGCAATACGCTGTTTATAAGATTTTTAGCTGTCTCTTTTATTTATCGCGATTTTTGATCTCATTTTTGGGCGTTACGTCTCTAGTTTTCGGGGACACTATGGAGCCGTGTTGATTGAGTGATAGCTTGCTTATAGATCAGTGGGGGTTTAGAGCACGAGTCGTCGCTGTAAAATTTGATTTTTTGTCGTACGTTGTTTGAAAATTTTTAAATTTTGCATTTTCGTCGTTCCAGTAGTACTGAATTTTCGTCTGGCCTATTCCGTGACGGACTTTGACATTATCTATTCGAAGTGCTATCATACTGTGAGCCATTGTTATTCAAGAAACCGATTAGGTAAGATAAAAGTAGAGTGTGCCACAAATGAGTATAATTATACATAATTGATTTTAATTAAACATATTTGCATCCAGTGATAATATGATAACGGGAAATTTTGAATTTTTTATGCATTGCATCGCTAATGATTACATCTGAAATAAGCCACTGTACTGTAACTTAGGCCATGGCATACTTTGGTTTATTGTCTCTGCGCTGTGAACTTATTGCACTGATTGTACTTTCTTCATTGTCAATTTTTGTGTCATAGAAAAATTAGTGACTTTACTCTTAAACATGCTCTAATGTGCGGTGCGGAATCTCACTTCGAGGCATACTGTAAGTTTTGTGTTCATGCGTGTGATGCTGTTGGAGAAGCAGCAGAAGGCCTTCAATGATTTCGTTGCAGTCTCAACTAAACTGTCCGAGTGAATAAAAACTTTGCACAGGAGCAGCATTTTAAGTCCAACAAGACGCTTTGCAGTTTGCAGCCTGATACAACTAATGTTAGTGGCCCAGTTTTGCACAGATATCCTTACACCGCACCCCACCCTTTACTTCTACCTCATTATGCCTAAAAGCCCTCTAAGTTTTTACTTTTGGAACTTGCCACTGAAATCAGGTTCGAGTTAATTGCATTTCCAAAACTTCATTTCCCACAAATCGAATAAACTTGCCGTGGAAAATTTCACTCATGGCTTTCTCTTTAATTATTTTGACACAACTAAAATTACCCAATGCCAGTGCATAACGGATCACCCATTAGGCACACACCAATTCCCAATGCGCCGAGCACGAGGCAGTCAAGAAACGAGTATAAACTCGCAAAACTACCACTTCACCCGTCCCTACCATAATAAGAATTAACAGTCAGGAGCTCGCATTGACGTCAATGGCGCTGGTTTTGATCCTGCTCTGATCTAGTCTGGCTCGGATTCGCTTGGTTATAAAGTACTTTGCCAAACAAAACTGACGAAACTGCTATACAATCAAAAATTATTGCGCATGCGTGCGTGAAAAACTGCGCCGTACCTGCTGGACGATTGCGCTGTGAAAACTAAGGTCTGACGATCAGATAGTAGAGAGGGCATATTCTAATCTTTACTGTGTTTTTTGACACAGCGATTTTTTAATAAAAAAAGCGCTGCACATAAAAAATGACATATTTCCTACGGGTAACACATATCACAACATCAAGGCATGGAACGAAATTGAACATGGGTTTGACAATATTGGGCACACGGGTATGGATTCGACTCATGAACTGAATGGGTGCTATATCATGTATACAGTGCATAGTGACTGAAACATTGCATATTGCTTACAATAGTACACACAGTTTGCGTACCTGATTAGTGGTTAAAAATTCGCCCCGCTTGATTTCTAAATCTTGAGTCATAAAAATCTTTATCCCACTTCAAAGGCAGTTGACAAAAAAGTAATCGGAGCCTAAATTTTTGCATAACTAAAATCAACCAGATTGCTATCATAGATGCTTCCTAAACCCCACAGATAATAGGAACCTAATCGAGGATTCTAAAATTTATACAAGACATCCAGTAAATCTTACTATCAAGTTAAATTGTTCGAAAAATAATTTTTAGTTCAGATCTCCAGAAATTCTGAAACTTCTCAAAACTTGAAATATTCCCTAGCTATAAAATTTAAAAAACTTTTGAATCGCGAAAATGACCATCACCTGAAAATCAGCATCCTAATTACTCAAACGCCAGCGCACCGTTTACGAAAGTTAAAAATTTGGAAGAAACTATAAAAATGCAGAAGCAGCCCGTCTTCGATTTAGTGAATTTGTACAGCACTGGTCCAACATGGAAGAGTAATTCCAATTTCGTACAGTACACAAGGCGATGAGGGGAGAGAATATGTGTGCTGGCGGGGATTATGGTTGGACACCTTTATGGTGGCACATCATGGCGACGAACTCTAAAACAAAATGTGAATGTACTCCAAAATATGACCCTTGAGAAAGAGTCGAGCCCCCGTCGTTGGGCATTGCCATCCCAGCGCAACAAACGCACTGCACATGTCTGTGCACCCAGCGTGAACGGATGCTTATGAAAAGCTGACTCATTCTAGCTCTTTCAAGGCAGGCTTATCCCACTGCTATTTAAAGATTGACAGCCCAAAGCACCAAGCCTTGGTGAGCAATGGAAACTGCGAGTACACTACGGACCCCCAAAAAATGTCTCGAGGTCACTTACCATCAAAATTAATGACACAGTCAGAATTTTTGTCTGCTTCATACACGATCTTCTGTATGTCGTCATCGTCGACATCGTGACCCATTTTAATAAAGGCATCTTTTAATTCGCGACTAGTTAAATATCCGTCACCATCCAAGTCCAACTCGGCGAAAACCTGTAGAATACAGTATGAGCATACGGACTGCCCAGAGGTTTGCCCAAGCATATTTACCGCTTTCAAAGACAACTGTAAGGGATTGGCACGTGAAATGGCACAAAATTCTGAAAGCAAAAATGCACATCAGGCGATTGATGCTGTAAATTTCCATTAAAAACTGTACTAAATGCAAAAGCTGAGTGTATAGCGCAGGAACGAGTTCAAAGCTTTGTAGCTCCAATGTTTATGCTGATTTTTTTGTGTTCCGCAAATTAGATTATGCTCTGATCGTTAGAGCATGCGCTTTGACTTTGGCTAGAATACGATGGTCATTGAGATTTTGAGACGGCACACAGAAGGGTTCGAATCCTTGTCATTCCATTCATTATGTGTTCATGTTCGAAGTTTTCTATCCGATAGCTCAAAATATTTTTACCCAGTATCAATGTTCTATGACCAGTGATACGAGACCAGTGACCACCGAGTGAGCATACCGCCGAGTGGTGGTAAAATAAGGACACGTACAGGATTTCAGTCAGAGTGGCCTAGCCTAAGCTCACCTTCGAAACTGATTTTTCCATCGCCGTTCATATCAGCAGCTCTGAACATGGCCTTAATCTCCTCTTCGAGTGGTTGCTGGCCCATGTTTGACATGACTTGTCTCAGTTCATGCTCTTCAATGAAACCATCACCGTCGATGTCAAATTGCTTGAATACACCGTACAAATCTGCAAAATAGTTATGTATATTACGGATGGCACAAATCAATCAATTGTGTAGCACGTACCCGCATCCGTGGCATTTTGTTTATTTGTCAGCTAAAAGACAAGAATTTTAATTGCACAAGGCGAGAAAAAAAGGAATGAAAACTCATATGTTTTTCAGATTTTCACACCGGCAGGTCGTATTTTGCAGATACTGCTGGTGCGCGCTGGCAGAAAAGGACTTCACCTTGTACGTACACCACAGAGCAGCAGAGCACCAAAATTTCAAAAAGCATTGCTGGCATTTTTATACACTTTACGCCAATTCACTGCAACTGTATTGATGACTGCAAAATTCAGCTCATAATCGCAGCATGGCCAACAAAAACAATTGTAGTCAGCAGGATTTGAACCATGGTCATTGCTACTTAAAAATGGGCGCACCAACCACACAAAACAGCACTTTTAAAAACAGCGACAAGGCTTGGCAAAGCCGTGCAATTTAGAAAGATCGACCAGAAAATCTGGGGCCCCACAAAAATCTTGGCTCTCACAGAATTACGGCAAATGCAAATTAGGACATTTGCGACAGCCCAAAATATAGGGATCCGCTGGGACTCGAGCCCGCACCACCCGTATTCAAAATCATTTTCTCAATCATAATTTCAAATTTCAAGCAATCCACTTGGGTCGAAAATGTATGAAAAAAAAAGCTGCACTTACACTAGTCACGACTTTTTTCTTCCCTCCACTGGTCGGTCCGTTTTCATGTTGCTTTGAATTGCCGCAACAATTTCCCATTCTGTTTTATCCCAAAGGTATTCGGTTGAAAAATTTTCTTTGTTGAAGATTCAATTACTGATAAAATTGATAAATCCAAAAACGAATGCTAAAAGATTAATATCAAGTGATTCTGTGGCTAACGTTTTGATGCAAAACTTTGCAATGCTAACGGCAAACACGAAAAAAACTAACTTAGGCTCTCTTTTATTCAATCAATGCCCTAATGCTGGACTTAGTTCTGGCTTTAGACGAGGCTAGGCGAGGTGGGACTAAAAAGAGGGGAGGAGCAAAAATGGTCGTTCAAGTAGAAAGAAATTTGTCGACACAAAAATCGTGTGCGTCAAGTAAAGAGAGCAAAGTTACGGACAGGCTCAAGTCGGGAAACGAAGCCGACGAATTAAAAGACAAGCGAAAAAGGTATCGAGCCCGTATATGGACAAGAAGAAGATGTCAGTCAGTGAGGAAGGACTAGTCCATTGGCCTTTCTCTCTTCAAGATTTTTCTACTCGAAGCGATTATTTCGTTTTACGCATAGCCAGTTCACTAATGCACTAGTCACTCTCCAGACGAGCATCCTTTTCCTTCCTTGGGGAATGGCAGTTAGCGTGCATGATAGACTCGGACCAACCGCCCGAGTGCCTTGCCCCCTGCGCATCATACATAAGACCAGTTTAATTCTCTATGCCCAAATATGGATGGATGCACAAACTAACTACTCCCCTAAACTAACTACTGTCGCACAGTCTCTTTCGATCGCATTTTTGATGCAAGAAATGGAAAAACGTACACTCGCGAAGAAAACGAGTTTTGGTGGAAGGCAGCATAGTTGAATAAGCAAAAGAGAAGAATGAGAATGTACAATATGCGAGTAAAGAATAGGTAAATTATCTAAAAACTCTCATCACTCTCCTCCTCTCCGTGTCTTGCTAACGGTGGTTTCAACTGCTTGACAGCGTCAAGGTAACGAAAAACTAGTTTTCGACTATACTTTTGATTGACGATGTCAAAGTCTCCTAAAAAGGTCGATACGAGTGCTGGCCCTACTCAAATCGGGCAGCAATGAAAGACAGTGATGAGTCAAGGGATCGCACAGACGCGTACTAAATATTCAAGTAGGTAGATTTCAATCGCGTGAGACCACTCCATGCAGGAAAAGGGAATGCGGGACCTTCGCCCATTCATTTCTTATTTATGCAATGAGATAGATGGTATCGATTTCAGAATGTGTGGGCGTCGGGCAGCGGGTGTGAAGGAATAACAAATCTTTCAGAAAAGTACCTAGCTAAATACTGTCAATCAGTACGTGCGGCACACAGTCGATTTCAAGCGTTGCTAGGTAAGTTGATTGAAGAACGAAAACATGCAGCATAATGAAAGGAACCTAGTAATTACCAAATGCGAACAATGCTGTGTCAGTATCGGTTGTGCATATGCCAATACCAGTTTTGATTCCATTTTGGCATCTTGCCTGCCAGACTGGGATTGCCGCGTGTCCCCCTTTGGTGTAAAAGAAGGCAAGTTTTGCGCAAGGGGTTGCCTCAGATGCAAGAGGGGATTCAGGATCAACGCCTTGGCCGCCTCGCCATCAGCTCAACGCAATAAAATTCTTACCCCACTTAGTTTCTTTAAAAACTGAACTTCCAAGCAGATAGGCAACATTAAGTTATATCAGGCTCACTTCGATCAGTTAGGTTCAGGTTCACTTGGTGACAAATTAATGCTATGAAAATGGGGAAAATGCCTGCAAAGAGTGCCTATTTCTGACGAACATAGCTCGAGCAGCAAGAAGAGGATTCAGAGAAAACGAGCAGATGGGTCAAATTCAGCAAAGTCATGTTGTGTTTGAGGATCGTCACGACAGAAGATGCGATTTGATGTGCATGCGGTCTGGGCGGATTGAAGAAAGATCCTGTCTGACTACTGCCTGATCACAATTCCACTCTTTTAATGAACGCTGATTTATTTTCGCGGACAGGACAGGTAAATTCTGGCCTGTCACTGGTGTCGCTGCAAGTAAATGTTGCATGACTATGAGTGTCTAACATGCTGTACTGCGTTTTTCCCACGATCGGTAGGCAAGCAGTACCGAATGCAAAGCACCTAGCATCCCGGGATCCTTCAAAAAGTAATAGGACGGGAATGACATAGGCTACGAAGTGTCTGATGACATAAACAGCAATGTCTGCATGAAGTTAGTGTCAAGTCTACAGCCTTGACTATCACCCCAGAACGTGCCATCTTTTTCTGACTCTCCAGCAAATAGTTGTAGTAGTTTGTATATATAGTATGTCACTGACCACCACCGCGACCGATTCGGTGATGTTTTAGTTGAGGGCAAATGTGAAATGGCCTAAAATTGGATGGAAAGGGACCGAAATTCTTGCCGCTCTCCACACTATGATTAAGACGCCTCATCGGAACAACATTTATGATTAGATTTAAAAGGTTCCAGGAGAGACGAGAATCCGAAGATGGTCTGGTCTGAGTGCCCAGTGCAGTGACCCTCCCTTGTAATGGCCGTGCCACACCATGCTAAATCTAAACATCGCCAAACACCACCAAGATGTAATCCTTCTCTTTTAATGTCGGATCATCCAATGGATTGACAATGCCAAACAACCCAATCCCGGGTGTGTCACGACCTGAAACTCACGGCCGGTTCGGATCCGATCCGATCCGAACCGAAAAATCACCATCCGAAAATTCGGATCGGATCATCCGCTCTGAACCATCCGATCGTACATTCAATGGTTTCTGAAATCACCAGGAGCAAACAACGAACTACCGCGCAATTTTTCTCCACTCACTCTATAATGTAATGAATGAGATGAAATCAATATTCTGCATTGATCCTTCCATTTTTAGCTCATAACTATAGTTACAAGTCGTCATCTCATTATTATTATTTGAGACCAGATATTGATGACTCACACGCAAGGGAGCATCGCCAACCTTCAAGTCGAACTTTACGAAACAGAAACTCCTAATTTGTTGATTGTTCCCAGGCGCAAAAGAAAGGTTTCTGCAAAATATCAGAGACGTCTGGCCAACTGATAAGCGATGGTCTAAAGTTCTAAAAATTTTTGAATTCTTGATATAAGGAACCCGAGCGTTGAGATAAACACGCAGGGTTCATTCCAAACTCGCTTTTGGGTTTTGGGTTTTGGGCTTCGATTTTGAGTTTCGGTTTCGGGTTTTCTCTCAAAAACCCTAAAAAATCCAGAAGAATTTTAAAAATTCCTGGGGATTAGGCACTGACCACTGCTGACCAGTTGGCCAGATGAATATATTTTTCAAAGAGCTCTTTTACACCTGGAAACAAATCGCAATTTTTAGTTTTATTAAGTTCGATGCAACGGTTTGCAAGATTGCCTTTCCAGATTTTGCAAATGTTTGGAGATGGACGAGAGAAATATTAGTGAGGAGTGGAGACAAAGTGGAAATATCTGTTTTTCATTTAAAAAGATTGAAGTTGTGGTTGCAGTCATTTCTAAGCAGCATGGATCTTCTTTACTTTATCAGCTTTTAAAGTAGACCCATGATGAGCAGTGTGCTTGAGAAGGGCTGCTTGTGTCATGTCACTATGATAATAAGTACTGTGTGTTTATCATGGGGGGGAGCCTTTCGAAAATGTTCATGCGTCATTCATTGTCGGAAAAAATTACAAATTTTTCACGTGATCCGATGCGATCCGGTCGTGACCTGGAAGGGTTTACGCACTTGTATGTACAGCAGTCTATCGCAGTTAGTGATTAACTACAGCAGCTTCTGTTGAAGTGGCGGGTCAAGTGCATCTTCTGACGACTTACTGCACCACCAAAGTCTATCCTGGGCTTTAGCATGCTCATATGTATTTACTGTAGGTATTCTCGGGGAGGCCACCGAGCATGCGCTCTGTCCTTTGTAGGAATTTCCGTGTGCGACATTCGGTTTGCAACTGATGTGACCTGGATCACAGAACAAGCATTAGGGGAGGGGCAGCGGCTGCTTTTTAAAATGTTGGAGTACGGTCGGTCTACACATTGACTGTAAATTTTCGTTCATCATTTGCTCACTATTGCAAATAGATACAACCAAACTGAACTGGCAAACGCACGTTTAGCTCTGTAGCATACATTTGCGCATACGAGTATACACAGAAAGGAAGCACATTCTTGAACGCTACCACCAAAGCACTGAGATCATAGTTCCAATGGATTCCATAGACACGTAAACGTCGCACGACAGGATCAACTATCCGGCTCCATTTTTATAACTGTACTAAATTTCGCAGGATTTTCTTCAACGTGGCAGACAATTCTTAGATTGTTTTACAATGCAGAATTGCCGATCTCCAATGCGCATGAGCTTCGATAACAACGCCTTCACGGTTAACGGCGCAAGGGTGGCTTAAGAACACCGGCCACGGAAGCCCCGCAGCCACTCAAAAAATTCCCATCGAACTCGCCGTGGATACGACGGCTCGAAGTAGAGACGTACCTCAACAGTATGGGTAATAACCGCCGATATTTTCGCCAGCTGCCAACCAAAGGTAACGCTGAAACATCGAATGGCCTGGTTGCGGGTGAGGCTTATTGATTTTTCTGGCCTCCTGTGCGTAGAAGCACCCCCATGTGTGTTCGTGGCGTCCGACTCACAATGACAAGGGATCGAATTTGTGTCTTTCTGGTTTGGGGTTTGGGTTTTGACTCTACTGCACATAGGCATACACACGTGCCAAAAGCCCGCGCAGGCGTGATTTGATCAGTTAAAGGCATGTGTCTTGAAAAAAATTCTATTCTAATCAGTTAATTTTCGCGCACATTCTGCCTGAGCATCTTATACTGTCTGCTAAGCTGCGCCAACATGCGCCGGCGACAATAAATGGATGGAAGGTGCAACGAGAGAAGAAGGATGGTCGTGAGTGAATTGTTTGATATATCTAGTTGAGACTAATTCTGATTCAAGACATTTTCAAGAGAATGGCCGGTGAAGGATATTTGCCCGGAACAGCTAGTTTGATCGACGAATTGGATAGTAAGTCCAGAGATTTCGATTTGTGTCACGTTGAGCTGTATTTCAACAAAACATATAAGGTACTGTGCATCCGGCCGGATACATTGCAGCTCCCCCGGTTTATCAAAGACAGCTTTAGTTCACAGGTTCGTAGGCTCAAAGACATTCGAGTCCCCACCTACAATGAAAGCAAAATGTAATGAAAAATTTGAATGAACCGTTTCGAAATTGAGTAGGTACATACACTAATTTAATGGAAGTCTGAAAAGAACCTGCCTGTTCTGGAACCTTACAATACCAGCGGACTGGATTGTAGATGCAATATAAGCCATAGCTTATGAGGAGTCGAATTGTGCGATTATACTAAATACTTTATAAGGCTCCTTTTAGAAAAGCTATTGGTCGTTCTGCGAGATGGACGAACGTTGATAGGTTATTTGAGAAGCATCGATCAATTTGGTGAGCAAATGAGGGAATTAGCTGCTGCATACCTGTCTCGATATCTCTGATATTGTGCTGGAATCGCGCAATTTTAGAAGTCGAAATTATTATACATTATTCTCTTTCAACTTTTTAACTGCAAGCATGTTGCTTTGACGGTTTTCTGCAAGCTGTTTAATTTGTTCTTTGACCGAAAAATTACGGTTCTTTAGCGGAGAACTAGTGCTGTACTGTCTTTTATTTCAAAGGTCCTTCTATTTTAACTTTATGCATGCTTGCAACCGTAGAATCAAAGACTTTTTATGAGCATGATTTTATATTTTCTTTTCAGCTAATCTCGTTTTGCACAATACCATCGAGCGAATACATGTCGGAAAACGATTTGGTGACATTCCACGTGGAATTTTCATTGTTCGCGGAGAAAATGTGGTTTTGCTAGGCGATATTGTAAGTGCCCATTTTGGCCATGATATATAGTGGGATGTTAAATAACCATTGCACGTTTTCAATTTCGTTTTCTAGGATTTAGAAAAAGAGCAAAATCAAAATTTACAACAAGTCACTATTGAAGAGATTTTAGAATTTCAACGCGCCGAACAGCAAGCAAAACAAAGATTGGAGGAACGTCGGAATAAAGCTTTAACCGAGCGTGGATTACAACCACACGTACCCGACACCTGGCAAGAAGATGTGTATTGATCGATTGGGTATGGGTTTTGGTTGTTCTTTACATACCATACTTGAGTTTGGTAAGTTAAGTTTGCTATAACTTTTTCATATGTTTTTTCAAGTAAAGTGATCAGTTGTAACGATATCCTTTTGTCGAGTGGACAGCGATAGTTGGTGACTCGTGCTAATATCTGCGATGGTTAATATGTTTTTAAAATACGTTTACGTAAATTTATTGTCTTTTTACCCAGTCCCATCTACAGTATCGATATTTCGTGTTCAGCTCGGCACCCGGTGCAATGTCGACGGTCCTTTACTCGTCCAACTCTTTGCAGCATCAAGTTAAAGCTGTGCTATGCCTGTGTTACAGCTGGTTTTCTTGCCAATACCAGCATCAGCTGATCTAACGAGGGGCAATTCGGGTCTCACTCCGATCGTGCTCCTGCATCAGCTGGAGCGGCAAAGCAAAGTTTTCGCACATTATCTGCTTGGAATCATTGTGCTAAGCATACTGCGATAAGCAAGGATGTCCATGCCGCTTTGGAGAGAGGAAATAATTCAGTTTGGGGAGGGGGTGCGCAGTTACGTCATCACTGCTAAAGAGATCCAGGCCCAAAGATCGGATCGGCTTATGCCAGCTACAATGTACAGTATGTTTAAGTTATTCAAGTTCAAGTTTCTCAATTCATTGTTTTCATGCAGTTTTTATTCAGGTTTGATAGATTGTGATAATTCTGGCACTAGCATACCCTGCCCATCAAATGGCCATACAAAACATGATCTTGGTCGGTTGCAGAAGTGCAGATAAACTGCCGATATACGCTGAATTCTGAGACAACAGTTAAACCATCTACCGGCTTACATTGGACCAGTATCTCTATCTTCTTGTAAAACAGAATCGTTTGTAGCTGTCATTGTCTGACCGTGGTCGACCGATCGGAAGTGTGTGATCGAAAAGACCCATAATATTTGGTTTTGACTCATCAAGTACCCACGCAATCGCTGCAACACAAAAGTTTTATGTTGCGAATCCCCAACATACTTTATGCTGTGCACTGATGACAAAAGGAGCAACGAGCTTACTTTTAAAATTCCCTGCGATAAGCGGGTCTCCTTCCATTTCTAAATATTTCCCGTGAAATCCTGTGAAAACTGTTGGCGACGGCTTTGCTGGATTTATACTTGTGACCCAGGCGTGAGCGTACTGTATTGGAGAGCTGGTGAGAGCCTGAATTCTGAGAAGAGAACAAGGCGGGCTGCAGCCGCGTGCCCGATCGCTTGGCGGTTAGGTTTGGTGGCATGTGCCCGCCAAAGCCAAAGCCGTATAAGTCCGGCTTTCGGGTTGCCGTATCCTCCAGCGCAGCACTAAACCCGGTGTATGCGCACTCGAGGATAAAGGGACGCGTTACACAGAAACCTTGACTGAATGGCAGACACATAATCCTAAGTCACTAGGCTGCAAGCCAGACTGAGTGTTTCTTTTTGAAATTTTTTGCCGAAGCTCGTTTTGCTTATAGCCAGCCAGCAGTTAAAAGCGAGGCTGTGCGGGGACCAGGCTGTGAGTAGGTGCAAGAACACAGGTAGGCACCAGCGATGGCGCAAGTGCTTGTGCCGCTGCAGACTGGACATTCAATTAGCAAAAAATTCATGAAATGAAACTGGGAAAGGTTACATGTGGTTTGATGCGCCTTCGGAGCAGGCCAGTCCAGGCTGACAAAAGGTGATCAAGAAAGATCCTGCCTGGCTACTGGCTGGTCACATGTACTCGCGGTTTTAGGGCTGACAAGTAGACCATGACAACTAGCCTCATTTATGTCACCAGCTTGGGGAAGGTGGCTGCTAGAAAATGCTCACATCTGCAGCTCTTGCATAGTGGATATTTCAGGGACTGTGTTGTGAAAAATGTTATTATACTTGCAGGACAGGTCTCTCTTTCAATTGCGCAATCTCCTACTCAGACTGGAATTTTGATGAATGTGCAGCTTCGCGAGACCTTCTAGCAGCAAGAGGGCACAACGAAAATGTTTTGAGTGCCGATGCATGGAATTTATGTCCATAAATATTAGTAGCTTTGTTGAATTGAAGATGAATTGGTGATTCATCCAATGGATGGAATTTTGGTCTGCGCTGGAGTTTGGTGAGCACTGGTGTTCTCGTGCTGCAGATGTTCTCCACATATCCTCAGATCATCCATCAGAGCCGAGGCAGAATTGGGCGAGGAGTCTAGGTAACATATGCTCGGAAAGTTGGACACACAACAGGTATAGTAACAGATAATATTTTCAGTTTCCGTACAGGAAAACTTTTTTCTCTCGGTCAGTCCCTGTTGGGGCATATTCTAAAATCAGTGTTTTAGCTCTTTGTCGTGAGTCAGTGAGTCGTGAGGTTCTGCCGTCTGTCAGATTGCCCAAGAACTGAGATATGCAACTTCAGACAGGAAAATTGTAATGACAACTATTTGAAGCTGAAACTGTTCATGAGAGTTGGCTCAGTCTTATGATTTATACATGAGAGAATGATCTATTTGTTGCGTGTATGAGCGTGGACAAACATTTGTCGATGTGTCCACGCTAGTCTTTGCTTTTGGAACGCACCCGCATTGTCTTTCTGTTGCCGCTTGTCGGTGCAGAGTCGATAGGACAGGACAATCTTCTTTTCCTGATCTATATTACCTTGTGCATAACCTAGTCTTTTATTATTGTATACAATGCTTGTTAGGTACAGCGCCCAGTGAACTCTGGGGCTCAAAGCTAAAACGCTGTAATTTCATAAACTTGTTATCTGGTCCATAATAAAGCATTTGGAAGCCGTGAAACAAGCTTCCTCTAAAGTCCTTAAGCCATTGTGCAAAAAATGATAATTTTGCCCGAGTGGACCTCCTTCTGAGGACCCTACAGCAATTTTGGGCAATACGTGGTCAAAATCAATGCCAGAAGGCACCAGCAGTGATGTTACCCTGTCGTTTGAGCATATTGCTGGATCCCCCGCTCTCACGCAGCTCCAGATCGGCGTTGTGATCTATCGGGTCCATACATACATACCTACATACATAGGTGACGCGGACACATTTCTGCCCATAGAAGGATGACCAGTGAAGATTTTGAAAAGATTTTTTGGTACACACCTTCCCAACTTGTCCCTCATATCCATACCAAATTTCATCAGGGTTTTTGCCTCACGGTCTTAGAGTTATAGCGAAAATAAAAAACCAGGTCGGGATTTTCGCTCTCGCACGCCTAGTATGAGTGGAGCCCGAACGGATAGAGATTTTGGAAATTCCTTCGAAAGAACTTAATCTACTATAAAGTTACGCTAAGAAAGAAAATTTCATTGCCTTACGACATCAGGCTGTTGAGATATCGTTGTTGGTGTGGCACATGTCTGAGATCCATGGGGGACGCTACCGGGCCCCCATGGATCTCAGACTTGGAAGCAGTTGATTTGTCCTCTCTGGAATAAGACTCCATCTGTGGGCTCTCCAGAAAGAAATCATAATTTGAACTCTCCAACAGACATACAGTACTCGAGTATTATACACACCCTGATATCGGGACAGGGTCGCGGTTGTGCAGCAGTTTAGCGTTCGTCTCCTCGTATTGCTTGGTAGCGAGAGTCTGGGGTCGTCCTGGGCTCGATCCCCGGTGACGGAGGTCGGTTTGCGAACAAGCAGCCCTCGCTGACCTTCACGCCAGACAGTAAATGACTCACCGTTGTGGAGGTCCAAGTGGAGAGACGGAAGTCAAACGAACAGGCTGTGTACTGGGTTCACAGTCCACCCGCCATCGTCAGAGGAAGTCGCTCGTGGTACGGTGCACGGCTTAGCAGCGGAAACCCGCTTCAGAAAATTAGTATCGAGCGCTGACTGTGAGCGGCTCGAAGTTGAGACAAGCTCAACTGAACCTGAAGTTGATTTGGAACTGAACCGACAGGATGACAGGCGAGCCTGACTTTAAGGGTATTTGAATAATCATTGTGACGGAGTGTGGCGTACATTAGAGGTAGGGTAATGTTGTTGGGTGACGAGGTTGACAGTGTGTTATGCACGGTTCATAAAATATGGGACTGAATTGTACATACTTTCTATTCGCAGCGTGGGATTTGAGCTTAATGATCGTATGATAATGATCGTATGCATCGTGCCGTGGTGGGTTAGGCGTCTGCGTCTGTCGCGACGGAGCGCGATGGATTTCAAGGCTCACATTACAGCCCAGGAGAAGCATGGTCGATTTGTGACTTTACGGTGTGATTCTTTCCTTTTTATGCTTAGTTCGCTATCCTGTGGCTCATTCTCTTCGTTCTGTCTCCGACCAGATTGGTCGCCTGTTCATCTTTGTCCGTAAAAGACAGTGTAACGAAGCTGTGATATCTTCCGGTCTCTCTCTTCCGGCCGACCTGAGCAGTCGGTTCTCTCGTCGCTCTCTTCAACTACGCTTCTACAACGCCGCTCTCGCTACAGCGTCTCACGCCAGGAGCGCAGTTACGGGCGAGTGTTCGACTCGCGTGCCGGTAAATCGTTTCGTGTGAAATGTGTCCCTTCACCCTCGCATAAGCGTTTGATGATGTGGTAAAACATGAGCATGATGAACATGAAGGCATTTTGGTTGGCTCTAGTTGCCGAACAAATCAATGGCCTTCGATGGAAAGAATGCCGAATGTCCGGACGGTTCCCCTTGGGCATAGACGATATAAGCGGCGTCCACATTGCACCTCGGCTGATCGGCTGCCGAGCTAACCGAGCCAGCCGAGCTGTCAGCTGAGCTGACGTCTGTTCACATTGCATGCCTCGGTTGGCTCAGTTTGCGGCTTGCCGTCATCTCAGCTCGGCTGGGTCGTTCACATTAGAAGACGTGACGCTGCGCAAAACATTCTGTCTGCTTTTTCGGCGGTCTCGGCTGAGGAACTCGGTTTTTGCTAGGCTCGCAGAAAGTTTCTCCAGAAGCAAGACTACTGCAGAGAATTATCATCGTCAAAATCAAAAGAATAAAAGTAAAATATTGCTGCCATCGGTCTGCAGAACGAAGAGCAGTACATGACCTCTGCACAACCTGTTGCATCATATCTTTAGCTCACATAGGGTATCAGGTCGACAGCTCTATCTTTAATGATCAGAATGAGAAGGAACAGTAGTGGAACAAAATCAGTAACAGTTTTTCTGGGGTTGGTTCTACTACTGCCATTTTTAGTAATACGCTAATCGATGCATATGATGCACATATGCTGGGCAATTCTACTGTAGTTGCTCGTTTCTAAATTCAATTTGCGTGCCTTCTGTAAATGTGGAATCACACTATTTCTAGCGCGCTTCCTCGAGACCGTTTCTCTCATCCTGTTTTGGATTAAAATGCCAAATTTGACACCTCAGTCCCACACGTTCTTGTGGCACACAAATGATGCCGACTTGCATCAGACTCCACCCGCGTTTTTTCTAAATTTCCCTGGTTTAAACCCTGAAGTTCTCGACATACATCGCCCTACCTCGAGTTCTCGAGCCGCTAGAACCAATACACCGTTTTCTAAGTTCACAATAATTCAATAATTTCAACATAATCCATACTTTAATCGAAATTTGCACTTTCCGGCTGACAACTCCAGAACGATTGTTCCAAGCTCGGCTGGCTCGGCTGGAAAAGTTGAATTATCATCGTCTTTTCAACTTTTCCGGCCGAGCTGGCTGAACCTTGTGAGCCGCAGACCAAGATAAATATAAACATTCCAGCTGAGCCAGACAAGCTGAACCCCGCCAGGCACAAGCCGAGCCAGCCACAAACCCAGCTGACCGCGGGCTGATCGTGAGCTGGCTGAGCTGATAGTCGCAATGTGAACGACCTCTAAGCTGACACGCTCGGCTGGCTCGGCAGCCGAGGTGCAATGTTGACGGCCCTATAGTGCTCATTTGTACGCATGGACAGGGTAAATGACACAACGTATTGGCGGGGACGTACGTCAGGAATCGTCGGTCTCTCACGAACAAGTGGCCAGGGTAGTTAAATTTCCGAATTTTTGTAATCCTTGAAATTGCTTCTAGTGGTGGCAAATTCAATTTCGAGGTTACCTTGCGAGTGTGGAGATAATGAAGGGCCAATGTCAACTAGCACATGCAGTGAGAAGACATAGCAGCCTGGTTTCGTGATATGTCCACTGGTTCATGCAGTCCGGATGTACAAGGACAAGAACTCGAAATGTGAGAATTTTTCAGCTCAATAGAGTTCTATTTAACCACCGAAGCTGGCTGTGCGCAAAACTGACACGAACTTTTGACCGTATAGAGCAAGAATTTTGCCAGTGATCCGTCTCATCGTCAGCGAAATCCTCATTTGTAGGGGCTCGACTCAGGGGTATAAACTACTGTAGGTGTGATACTGCAGTAGTGAAGGGAGCTTGTAGAATTTCAAACAGATCAGGTGTGTATCTTTCTGCACAAAAGTGTCCATTATGACCCACTGGATTGCAGGCCAAAATTAGCACATTTGTTACTAGCAAAGAAATAAAAAAACACAATAATAAAAAGAAAAACTGGTCCGCAAAATGCGCTCTATGGTTAACGTGACGTTAATCCTATCCTCATGAGACGTTTTCATCCCAGGAATAAATCGGGCTTCTATGGGATTTCAAAGAGGCCCGCTTTAGTGCACCCCATTTTTATTATATATCTTTTATAGCAAGGTAAATACTCCCATGGTTTAGGCTGGCCTCAAGGAAATACTGTATGGATATTATGCATAGCAGATCAAATGATTTGTCAGCCGAATCAGGAAAACCAATAATGATAATTTGCCGATTCTGATCTTGCGGGGAGGGATTACATCACTTCTCTGAAGGGAATACTACGTGGAATCGTTCAAATTGCAGAGTGCCAGCAAGCATCCGGTGCCAGACTTACTATTCACTCACTTTCAGAGACCCTGACTCACCTATGTACAGTAAAGTGGGGGTATACAGCACAAGCCCTGGTCGAGTTTTTCACACCCTGTCACTGCCTTTATCCCACTTCACTAATTTACACCACGAGTTCAGCGCGAACTCGCATTTGCCTTCATTCTGCTCCTCCCCGTCGTTGCAGGATGAATGTAAGAATGTGTAACTCGGCTGTGCCCCGCCTGCCCAAAGATGCGCATCATTCTTGAACAAACAAGCCCCCTCTTGGCTTGGTCTAGCGCTAATTTTCTCGCGTAAATAGCCTCTTTAATTCGCGCTTCCTTTATTGCTGGCTCTCAGTTGGTCGGCGGGTTGTTGTCGGCCATTTGCTCGTCATTTTATTGTTTACCGCTCTTCTCGGCTCGTCTTGGATGGCCAGTCGGCATTTTGAGTGAAACGGGGACACGACGAAGCGACGAGTCTCTGCTCGTTATCGCATATTCCTTTGGTCATTTTCTCGCCTTTCTATTTGCGCCAGACGCCTTTTATGGAAACGGCAGCCACCAGTCGAGTCGAAGGCGACGTGTGACAAGCATGTGCCAGTGTCATATGGAAATATGGTCAATTGCGCGTGCTTGCTTAGCCGCCTGAACCTTATAGCGCGCATCATTTTCTCGATAGCCACTGGTCAGTAACTCGATCACATAAGACGCTGGCAAATGATGAACGAATAACACCCCGCCTAACAAATATGAAGGCCTTGTAAATTGATTGTTTTGTTGATCGAGACTATTCATTGGCTGCGTTTCGACGAGTTTGCCTAATCGACTTTTTCTTGTCGGAATTTGGTGGAACTGGGAGTAGATGGGTCGAGGACTAGCCTGATTATGGTGGCGCTCATTGTTAAGCGGAATTCATCAGAACCGACGAGAGATGGGGTGTTTTGATGGATTATCTGCATGATTCTTGGTTGAATCGCCAATATAGTTTGCCAAGAAAGGAATGTGCTTGGTTTCATGTTGTTTCTGGTTGAAAATTCAAATTTTGCGCTGTCCTGCGGTGAGTGAGGTACTGAAGATATTTTTGTGGTTCACAGTACAGTCTGAAAGTCCCGCCGATGATGCGAGCTGGCTTTGTGCATTTTTAAAAAACCTTTAGCCTCGTGCATTTTTCCATAAATAAGTCGATGTGAGAAAGTTGTCGAGCATACTTAGACCAAAGTCTTATCCTTCAAGGTTTAGTAAGACCAGGATGTGATTGAAATCACGATTACAGAGCACGCTCTGCTGTTGCTCAAAGAATTCAAATTTCATAAAACAGACAGCAGCATCCCAGGGACGATGTTTGTTTCACGCTGCTACCTCCCTTGCTCAAACATGATGTTGGGTACTCGCTACTTTTAGCTCTGATTTCCCTGAAAATTATGAAAAATGCTGGGAAAATTTCAATCGGTGGCGCTTTGATGCAAAAACTGATGGCAGGGACGCAGAAAGAAGACCTTACACTGATTTTATGTCCTCTAACTGATCAACCTGCCCGCTCTGTCAAAATAACGTTGCCAGCTTGCATCAGGTTGTCGAATAAATTCCACCGCAGCATCTCACTTGTCCTCAGAGGGTACAAAAATGAGTCTCATGGATATTTAGGTTCTAAAGCCCTGGACAAGACCCCCTGTTACTAACATAAAATAGCAGCTGTACTGTACTGTTCCCGTGCTAGAAGATAGTTCTTCCCGCTCTCCAAAGCCACAATTTTTTACATTTCAAACGAACCTTATAGCGCGTATCGTTTTCTACGCATCCATTATGTACTACTCGATCGCATAAGACGATGAATAAATAACACCTCGCCTAATGAAACTATGAAGGCCTTGTAACTTGATTGTTTTGTTTGTCTAGACCCATCAGGAAGTCTGTATACTCCCAAAATGTTTGGCGGCGCCATTTGAAACCGCGGTATGGACTTTGATACTTCTTTGACCCCATCTTGCTGGACATGGTACCCAACCTGCGATGGAATTTCGCGAAAATTTGATCGTGTTCAGATCATATATTGATCAAAAACGTCATTATATGGATTCCTGATTAAAATAAAATATATTAAAATATGGATTTCTGTATCGCCCTAAAATTTAACCAGTTCCAGACTTGGGTCATCAGTAGACCCCGGATCGGGTTAGGAACTTTCGGGTCGGGTTGACCCGACCTGTGGGGTTGAACCCGACCTGATCCGGTGTCTAGTCATCAGCACCATCAACACTCATTCGAGCCCGTTATTTCATATTTCCCAGCCATCAACCCTTCACGTATGTCTTAGTTATAACATTTCAGTCTATCCCTACTAATTTTTTATTCATATATCGGTTTAGCCTCCTCTCCCCTGTTATACAGTTGAGACATACTGTATGGCGGCGATTTTGAATATTCTGCTTCTCACTACTTTTATGCTACGTTTGCGTTCCAAATGATTTTGCAGGTTGTGCCAAGTTGCTTCGGAAATGCTGGGTTGTCAGCAATAATAAACATTCTTAGTCACCACCGTTTGACTCAGCCCTTGATTTCTAATTCGGCACAATTCGTCCACTCTGCTCGCTTATTCACTCGTCCTAGCGTCAAGTCGAATATAAATCCTGCTCTTACACTTCTACTCCGTTCTCTACGTATTAAGCCTAAAGACTAGAAATCCCCAGTATAACAAAAATCCTCTCTCGCCCATTTTCCATACATGACCATTTCTAAAGGCGCACATTTTGCGCTCTTTGCTTGAAGAAAATTAATTCTCAATTGGCCAATGCGCGTCCTCTTTCGCCCTAGCCACCCTCAAAACTATGAAGCATAGAAAGAGGGAGAAAGAATGGGATGGCATCGGAGTGGGTGTGTGCACAAATCAATTGATGCGCTCTTTAAAAGAATTTAGGCGACTTCAAAATGGGGCTGGGGAAGGGAATTGAAGAAATGAGTAGAAATGAACCAAGTGGTGGCTAGAGAGCTAGAGGCTCTTTTCTTACCCCTCTACCATTCTTGTTGTCGTGTGAATCTTTTAGTAACGTGATTAAAATTCTAAATGGATGCTTCATGTCAAAGAGGTCTTTATGCCGCACAGTTCATCGTATTCTTCGGCATAGGTGAAGGTATCGTTAAAAATATGTTTCGGGGAGCCTTTTTATTTAAGGTAAAAACCCACAGTAGTGGTTGACTGTCACTTTCTAAATCATGGAAATCGGATAACTCTTGCAGAAATATTTAAAGTAGTAGCTGTGAGCCTATACCTACCCTCATGTGCCTGCTTGCACAGGAATTCTATCACTGCAGAAAAATAAGTCTTCGACCCAAGAAGGATTCCAATAGTTTCTCCAAGTTCTGTCTCCCATTCTGAGGCAAGTTCAGAATTCAAGATGAGAACCCACATTCGCTAGCAAACTGCTCGCCTTTTTCGACCCCTAAGGACAACGATTTTTCATCTCTTCCATTATTGTAACCATACAAATGATCATCGCTTCTACACCGCCTCCCCAGAACCTTTTTCTGGCGATGCCCTCGTTTTAGCCGCATTTTCTGGCGTCTCTCCTAACATCTTTTTTCTCGCTTTTCTATCGGATTGCAGTTTGTGTAATTTGAGTGTTTTAGCGACGTTTAGATTTTCGAGGTTGATCTAGAAGAGCAATGCCGAAGAGGAGGCATTTCGAGGAAGGGGTGGTGAGGAGTTTAAGAACACTGTGTTTTTTGGCTTCTTTGATATCCCATAGATTTTTCTGGCGGAGAGGCTTGATGCGTCAGCTAACGTGCCTCCAGTGAGCACATTTTTTAGGTACGCTATTGAAGGAGATTCTAAGGGATAAGGAAAATGATAGGGAAGGAGGACACAGAGTGTTATCAAGTGCTTTGGTTATGAAGTTTTTCAAAACTTGAACGGTTTTTGAATTGCAAAAGATTTCTGCTGGGTGCACGAAAAATTTGTAGGAATGGAGAGTTCAATATTTGCTAAAGTGTTGCTTCTGAGCATTTTTAGTCACTGCTGTTAGATATGCAAACTGCAATGAACTTTCTTGTGTACAAGCTAGTGACCTTTCCTAACTTTTCGAAGTTCTCTTTTAGCTTCCAAAACGTTCAATCTTTAAATTGGGTGCCATTGGATTGGATTTTCACCGCACAATGGAAAAAAGAAAGCCGTAAGTAAATTTACCCCAGAAAATCTATTTTTCTACTCGTTTCTTCCTGGGCTTTGAAGTAGTTTGGAAAAGGGAAGTTTCGAAAAACTTTCCAAACTAAGAAACTTTGCGAGAGGAAAACAGGAAAAGTGGTGTGCAAAAAGGGGGCTAGGCGTGCGGTGTAGAAGTAAGCTAAGCGGCAGTGAGCGATTTATTGAGTTGGTCAAATGGATTTAGAGGAAAAATTTTTGGTGGAAGAATGGATAGTGGAGGCTAAAGACTGGTTTACGGCTCGAGTTGGTGGAAACAGCGCCCCACGGTATGGAGTATTTCTGGTATTAATTTTTTAATTCCTGGGTTAGATATGTACGTTTTTGAGGTGAGTAATAGAGGGGACTAAAAAAGATCCGTACTATGACGGGTTCTATCTTGCGCCTGCCTCATCACACAACACTTCGTGGTGCCTCGGCTTTTTATAACCAATGCAGCAGGGTTGGCAATCAAGCTTTATTGTGACCTGTCCTGAGCCGCCCATGTTTATTTTTCATATATCTTTCAAAAGGTTAATACAAATCTCAGAAGTAATGTGCGGAAGGATAGTCTCGTTGACGATGCAGTTGCGAGCAAATTTTTACTCGAATTTTATATAAATGGCATCCTGGGTTGAGTCAGAAAAGTGATGACAATGACGCCTTTTTACTGCGAGTTTTTGACGGTGTCTCCGCTAAATGACGAAGTCTCCTGACGATGTCTCGTGACAGATGCTGGAAGTCAAAAACACGTGGCACCATCGGATTGTTTGGGGAGATGCTGTATGGACCGTTCATAAAAAGCATTGGCATTTGCGATTGCGACCTAAAAAAAGACCCGTGCAAGTCCATAAGAGTAATACTTCCCTTATCCTATGTATCCTGAGTACTTTCAGGGGGCTATTTTCCAGAAAAACCTACCAGGTCTGCATGCTGCTCATCCAAGTTTCGAAGGTCGCTTCGTTGGGCCTTGGCTTCTAATCACGAATGAAACCAGGTTGACATTCAAACATATGTTGCACTACTTACAGCAGGGCTATCATGGCCAGCAGGACAGGTTTTGTTGTTGGAGCTATCTATCAAGTCGAAGCTGACTGGCACTATAAGCTTCTTTCTCTCAACGATGGTGATTCTTGCATCGAACCGGCGGCAGCAATTTGATCATTTTAGCTTCGTCCCCTTGCCAGCCTGAAGTACAGTCGTGCACCTGATATAAGTCCATCCACCTATCGATTACTGTCCGCGGGAGTGGGCAGAAGTTTGTAAAACCTTTGTATGCCATCCGCTGGGAGCACATTCTTCGAGCCAGCGAGTGACCAAATCACGGAGATGAACCTGTGGTTTTTCTTGGTCCTAAATTCTTTTTATATCAAGACAATAAGTAACAGAAGTGAGCATAAAATGACAGATACGAGTATGTAATCCCTTAGCTGGGGTAACTCTATCTTATAACACAGGGCTAAATCACTGCATCTGGACAACACGCCATTGTGATGCGAAATCGTTACGTTGGCTCATTGTTTGATAGGCTGGATATTCTAGTTCCGAAATCGAAATCGATCACACGGTTTTCAAATGATTCTTCTATAACCTGCGAAAGGTGCATAAAATCAATCGTACAAAAGGAAGATTTGTTTCCGGACGTGCAAGTCCAGCGTGCAGTTTCAGCTTGATGCTGCTGATAGTCCTACGAAAGCTATCACAGTTGTACCTCGCACAAGCCACTGACCACAGCAGGTCACTGATCACACATTTCTGGATCCATTACTAGGGATTAGATAGAACTGATAAGAGCTGATAAAGTGTTTGTCAATCACCTTATCAACCGCGCCTCGTCCTCGCTTCGACTAGCTTAGATTCAACCAAAAGCCATGCTCTCGCCTGGAATGATAATACGATATCACTCCGAAAATCTCAGTGTTGACAAAAAATGTCTCTAATTCATGCTAGAGCACTATTTTTCTTGGTTAGACATTGCATAAGCTAGGCAAAATCAAAAAAATTTGTGGCTGGATCATGTTGGAGTGATCGCTGATCAGCTTCGTGCTACCATCACTGAGACTGGCACACAAAAATTGAGCTATTTTGACGCATTCGTTGTCTTACAGGCCATAAAACTAATAAAAGGCGCGCAGAAATGTCAAATACTGTAAGTACGGGGGAAGAGCGACTTTATGCTACAAATAAGCCATATTGTGGTGAGCACTGGGTGGACAATTGGTCTATTGTGGCTATTGCGCGTCCACCAACGACGTGCTGACGTGGCCCCCCCCCCCCCCAACACAAGCTTATCTCATCCACCAGCTCAATTACTTGTCCCATGCGCACCCTGCCCTCACTTTTGACCAGCTTAGCAAGGATTCAATCAAAAGCCATTTTCTCGCCCCCTCTCATCCCTGGTATTGGTCGGTGCCTGTCTGAAATTGTTGCCTATTTGTTTCGTTTCTTGTTCAAAAGACGCCACGCCAGTTGGTTTCTTGCAATCATCAAAATCCTGTCGCCTTTGCTTTACTCCCACTGCCAACTGCCCGATTGGTCTCTGCCCGCCGGCGCCAGCCGCCACGCCAGCAATAGCCGACTAGCTAGTTACTAGTCGAGTGCAATGGTTGAGATTTTCAATCATTTTACTCGAGGCAGTCGAGTTTTCAAAATAGGACGTGTACGAGCCCAGACACTGCTGGAATGAAGTTCAGTCAATTTGGAATCTGTTTTTAGGATTTGACTACTTTTCGATACTTTGTGTCATTGAATTAGCGAATTTGAGAAAATGAGTTGCCTAGGGTGCCAGTCAATGGCACTGCTTAGACCCTACCAAACGGGTTTTTAACTCGGTTGAGCTGGGAGGGGTGGAAAATATGTGTCTAGGAGCGTCGGAGAGGGATGAGGGATGAACCATTTGTACACAAGTCAACACCATTTTTCTAAAATTGATTAAAAAATTTTTCAATTTGATAAAATCTATATGCAGCTGTTGTTTATTTGTTTATATCTCGCGGGACCTCTCAGACACATAGCCAGTTATTGACGTAATATATCCAACCTTGCTCCATCCCCTAAGCGGCTGCTTGGATCTGGGTTGCGTGGCTTCCAAGGCTGTCCCACACAACACCACACCGCTTGCTTCATTTATCAAATCGACCAAAATTGTTTCTCTTTCAGACATACCGACCGACCAACACGAGCACGGCTGGCCTCCTGCACATTTCCAAGGCGATAAACGAGTGAGGAGTCGTAAAATGGATTCTCGCCTCTTTAACTCGTCCCCAGCCCCAGTCCCCTCTGGTGGCTATTCTTAATTCAACATACATAGTGCCATAAGCCGTATTCTAAGAAACCCGTGCTAGCTTGGCCAATGGTCGAGATCGATATTCCGTGCGCGAGGAAATTCTCAAACGGACAATCAACTTTGTCATGGACAGTTACCCCCCCCCCCCCCGTCAAAGCTTGTTAACATCATTTTCACCAAATGCTCTTCAAACCATGCTGGCCAAGGGGAGACCGGACCAGACCAGGCGTCACCCCGGTATGGCCAGCCTTATTCGGAGTACTCGCCTTGCGTAATATGCGCGCGGGCGCTGTGCTATCATCGAGGGCCCAGTACGTAATTCATGCGGGCCCAGCCCAGGAGAAGCCATGCCTATTCATTTTCCAAAAGACGATGACTGTGTCCTGTTCAGTGCCGGAAAATCGTTTTCTGGCGATGGGGAAGCAGGTGCCGTCATTCACCTCCTTACCTGGCTGGCAGCGTGCTAGACGTCCATTAGGCCATTTGTAAGTCGAAGCCCTGTTGGTTGCTCGGGTGCCCACCCGATTAGGCCGTTGGTCATTTTCTGCCCCTTCTTCTTAGCCCAGGCGTCAATGGCCCGTATCTATTGTCCGAGGCGGGCGCGTTTATTGACTCGGACAGGAATGTTGTCGCGGTGTCCACTTACCTACCTGCTTGCACCCCCCCGTCTTGGTTTCTTACTTTCTTGTATTTATATAAGGCGGGAGTAAGGAGGAAGCTGTGGTCCAAATATGGAAAGTATGTTTGTCGTGTACCTCGTCGTGTCTTACATGGAATGTGTTTATGGTTTAGCTTAGCTTACTCATTACACTGCCCACCCGATTGGTGGTGGTCACCATACAGGGTGCGGTGCTGGGCGGATATGAGTCTTTGCCTCGGTCTAATTACATTTTTTCGTTTTACCACCCGTCTCGGCCCTCCAAACGTGTTATGTCATCATTTTGACTACGAGGCTGGCCCATGCCTAGGCTCGGCAGCGGCTAGCACTCAACTAGGCCCAAACATAGCGCTGGTCCGGGTCCGCAATTTAGCCGCGTAATTAGCCGTCTGATGCGCATTACACGCGACAAGGCGGCCGAGCCTAAATGAAATTATGCCAATGGTCTTATTTTGTTTATGATTCGATAGTGGCCGTGTCCCGCACCCACCAGTCCCCCGTGATGGTTAGCTAGGTAGATTAGCTGCTCCAATTTCTTCAACGTTCCACGTTGATCCACACCAAAACCAATGACCCGTTCCAATGTCCACATTCAATGCCAAGTGTTTGCTTGGTTTTTTCCATCATAGAGTGCGCGGCGGGCGAAGAAAGTTTTTTTGGTTTTTATTGGGTTAGTCTGGATTTGGAAATGGAGACGAAGTGATTTGGTGAAGTGAAGGGGGATTAGGATGAGTGGACTTGTTGCATTGTGGATGTTCTTGTGCGCAATCAGATGACTTGGGTTCAGAAATGCTGGATATTTCGGTCTTGCAAAAATGTAGGCGTATATCCGCTATCTTCTAGGAAACAGCCACCTCGCCCGTTCTTTGAGGCTCAAAAACCATCATTTTAAGCGTTGCCCGGATCTGGTCCAATAATAGGTTTTAAGGTATCCCTCAATTTTCGGTGAGTTTCAAATTTTACTCTTCAAATTTTTCTTCATGCTGGGCGGGCGCCTTTTTTTTTGGCATAGCAGTAAAAGCTTTTACAGTCGAGCCCCTCCTCACAATTCATGTTGGCATTGTGCGGAGGAGTTCCGGTTCGGTTTTGAATTATATTTGAAACCTGATTGTTTCACCTAGTCAAAATCGCGAGTTTGGTTTGTATCATAATACCTGCTTGTGTACTTTAGTTTGTAGAAACTAGCTCAGTACGGTCAAAAATGCTGACCACTAATAAAAATCGCTCATCGCATGGCCGTTCTTACTTCTATTTAGTGGTACCACCCTGGCCATGGTCTATTTCTCCAGTCGTAATTGTTTGGCGTAAAAGGCGGCAAATTGATGACACGAGTACCGGCTTGAACGAGGGCACTGTTGTCCACCTCTGCTTTCCAGCCATATTTAGAAACCATGCATTGGAAAGCTACCCGTTAGGAAAGAGTGCCTAGATGTAAAAGAGGGAAAAAAATGGTGGTAGGACGAAGAAGAAAGGGCGGGTAGGGCAAGTTCGTAGTGGCTGATGGTGGATTGAATGAGAAGCCATTAGGGAGGAAACGACAGAGATTAGGACAGTGCCCTTGTTGCGTGTGCTGTAACTATTTTATTTGAGGTTGGGGTGCCGAATGAGCACCTGATGGTGGTGCTAGTTGTTTTGGGACAAAGTGGGAAGTTGCCAGTTATGTTTCTGTGGACTGGAGTATACATTGAGGAGGCGGCTAAGGAAACTTATTTGCCCCAAGGGTGTTATGTCAGCACCCATACGCACATATTCAAGGATGCCTGCTTCTAGAAGAAGGGTAGGCGATGTTCGCGGCAACACAAAATTCGTCTTCTTCAACAGTTACAAGTGGCCAGTAGGCTATCGCAACTCCAGTGTAAGGTACCTAATGGATCGGCGCGTTTGTAGGTGGTCTGTGGATTGTGTGTCAAAGTAAGTGGAAGAATGTAGTGCGAAGTGATCAGACCAAATGACCAACTGCTGTTGGACGTATTCGTTGCTGAAGGTCGATCTAGGCAGATGAAGAGAGGAAAGTTTACAGAGAAAGCAATCTTGAGTAAATGAAAACGGAAGAAGTGAGTGAGTGGACATGTGTTGAAGGGTGGCCTATGAGCGATGAGAATAGTAGTGCTAGGATTCGAGATGGTCGAATAGGTCTATGCTGCTTGCTATTCACGTCTGATAAGGCAAAGCCAGCCAGTGTGTTTGCGTATACAGTATATATGTGATAGCAGCCGTCTAATCGCTAACTGGTCTTCTGTACTTTTTTTTGACAGCTCAAAGTTTTAATTCAGTAATCTCATGAAGATTCGAATGTAGGAATTACAACTCCTTTTTCCAATGTTTTAGCTAATATACACGAAATTGCGGAGGGCAGTTGCAGTTTTGCCTTTTTCATCGCAAGCCAAGTCAACAACTGCGAAAGTTATACAGAATTTGCTTCCTAATAAAATTTCTAATAGAAACATCTGCAGTAGCCTTTAGCCGGAACCACTCAGTTTCTTCATGCTCAGGCTCAGTTTTTTCAACGGCAAATATTGATTACTTTCAGCAAAAATCCCCCCTCCCACCAACTTGTCACCTCAGACCAGCTGGCCACATCTAATTTTCTAATAAGGCATTTCACTCGTATTTTCTCCTCGTCCATCAAGTGCGTGTCATTACGCTTTTCTGGGTCACTGACGCCCGGTCCATTCCCATTTGCTCATGATTCATTTTCTCCTCCCCGAACATCTGCTCGCTTGAATGCCTAAAAAAGGATACGCTCCTCAATGGGACCCGTCCGGGCAATGGGCTCGACCAGGCCACCATCATGTCACGTCGAGGTCGATTAGACACTCGATTTTTTCCGTCTTTTGCCTATTGTTCTTTGAGAAGAGGATGAGACAAGATTGGTCAGATTCGATTAGCTCATCCTCGTTTGTCTTTCGGCTCAGTTCGATTATGCCATTACACGCATTAGGCGAGGTAATGACACCGAGTTTCATAATGCCATCGCTAGAGCGCCTAATTATGTGTCGCGCGATCCTCTGGTGATCGCCGGGCGATGACTTACTGTAAAAGATCTTAGAGGTGGCAACGCAACGCGCGATGATCTCTATTACAGCAGCAACAAGGCGTGACCTGGTTTTCGTAGGTCCTAGACTGTTAGAACTTCTCTTGCATAGTGGGCTGAACCAGTATTTGCTTGCAACCGGCTTGGGATCCAACCGGGTCCACTATGCAAGCATGGACTATGCCTCCTCATCAAACACAATCAGAAGTTTAGGCAGTGTATAAAATATAGGTTCCCTTTCTTGAGCCAGCCAGAGCAGAGCTAAGAATAAGATCTGTGCCAATCTACGTGGACGTGTACCGCAAGCAGAGAGCTACTGTAGAGAATTTGCATGGACTTTCTGCTTTGCAGAGAATAAGGCAATGCTCTTGTCAAAGTGCACAACAGAAGTTCATGTTATCAGCATCCTTCACCTCCACTAACTTGATTTTCAGGCTCGTACTATTCCATTTTCAAAAAAGGCCTAAAAATTTTATTTTGCTTCAACATGTGTCGCAAATTGGGCATTTCATGGTTGATGGCTCGGACTTGTGGATATGCGTGGGGGTCGAGTACCTCATTTACCGTCAACAATTATGTTTTCGCATGGATTACTTCGCATTTTTTGCTTCGTTTCGTATTTGGCTCATTTTTCTCGCGAGTGCTGCTGAAAAGATTTTTTATTTATGGAAATGATGAATGGGGGCTCGAAATCGAGCGGATCGCTGATGCTGAACCGACGTTAGGGTATGAAAGGGAAGGATTTGCGGGTCGGTTGGTTGACAGGACAATCTGTTGCGCCTTTTAGTATTTTTGTGAGGTTGATTTAGAGGGATTGGAATCTGGTGTTTTTGAGCTGAAATGCGATTTTTGTGTTTGAACAGGAGGCTGATCGATTGAATGAGCAATCGATAGGGTCTTGATTGGTTGATGTAGTTGATCCACTGCTCACTTGTCTTTTCCGGTCCTCTAATCGAACCACTGACTAATTTGATAGCCCTGTTTTTCTACATTCTGCTGTGCATTTTGACCGTGAATCTAAGAATAGCCCTAAACTTTGCATTCTCGTCAAAGAATTTGTATGAAATTCAAGAAAACACATTTTTCAACTGTCCATTTTTCATTTACCTTTTCATAGCTCACCTTTTCAACCCGGCTCGCACTAACATCACACCTTTCCTCTGTCTGCAATTGTCGGCGCGTTTCTTTTTTATCCTGCTCACACTCTAGCTCGCACATCAGCCATGCTTATTTGTTCTCTTTTCATTTTCGGTCTCTTTCTCAATAGCTGACGGGAGGGAACTGAGTAACCCAGCTCGCACTATGTAGAACGGCAGCACTCCTCGAAGTCGGAGGTGTGAAGGTCGCGATCGAACCAGAGAGGGGCTCGGCGAGCATTGTCCTCCTCCCTAACTTTATTCCACACTTGCCATTTTCGAGAGTCGAGTCGAGTTCAATGAGCGAATTTCTAATTTGATGCGATCTGGCCAGCTGATTCGTCGGATAGCATTTGGAAATGACAGCTCTATAGTTTGGGTCTAGTCATTGTCTAGTCGAGTTGTTGGTCTGGCCTAGACACCTTCTGTGCCTCCTGGAGACCCAGCGGAGTTAACTAGTATCTACATGTATTATCCATTGAACATCTGCTTGTCGAGTATGATCAGTGTTCGCGTCATTCATTTCGCCCGTTTTGCCATCGAGTTTATCTTCATTTGTTTTCCTGTGTAGCGTTTCTTGGCGCGAGGTGGTATGGCGATTTAGATGGAGAATATCGCGCTGATTTTGCTGTGCGACATGGCTTGGTGGAGGATTATGATGGTATCTGTTCAGAACTAATGCTAGAGAGTTGTTCTGGAGCTGCTTGGGTGTCGTGGTCATTGATCGCGAGGGAGAAGACGAAGACAATGGCTGGGGTTCTGATCAGGGCCGGTTTGGTGGGACAGGAGAAACGGATTATAGATTTCAATCGATTAATGGGTAAAATGTGCTAAAAACCACTTGTCCTTTTGTCGTGGAGGAAATTCATTTCAAAATCATGTCAGTTGGACAGTCCAGACCCACAACATTAGCCCGTGTGTACAACATAAATGTGTCGGTTAGAAATATAAATAAGTTAAACTGAGTCAGTTTACTCGACGGCTTGATATCATGAGCATTCTGTTGGATCAACCGTTCATGCTGTACCTATGTCTGTTTTGCCATGTCTCAAAAACCCCAATCGATCAGTGGTTCTGAGGTAGCTCCTAAAAACCAGAGCACTTTGGCGCATCAGTTACGTGTCTATCTATGCTTCAAGAAAGGCACGCATCTTGCTCTTAGCAATTGCTGTAGCGCTTGATCAGCCAAAGGGCCTTTTGTGAGCCTTTTTCACCAGTGCTTTGAGGTTTCTCTTCGTTTTTATTAGCTGCCGTATATAATATTGCGCCTACTTCGGACTTCTTCTTCGTCATCCTTTCGTGATCCATTCGCGGCTTAACTACATTCAGATCTTATCGCTGTTAGAATTTTGATGAACAAGGCTGATGAAAATGTCTGACAATTTCTTGTCTTTGCAGCCATAGCTGCTTCCGACACTGCTGATCAATCATGATCGATCATACTTGATCATTGACAGACCTGCCATCAATTGTGATCCTATTCAATTGGCGGCGTCGGCCGTTAATTGACTGCATGATCGCTGATCTGATTTGATTTTAAATCACTGAAGTCGATGGTCGCAGGGAAATAGCAAAAAATCGGACTTTGAATTTTGACTCTTCGATTTACGAATATCGAAAATTTATATCACAAGGTGTTGAAGTTTACGGAACTATGCCAAACCGGATTGGAATCAGTCACGATTGGATTTTACTTGTGATAGCTTGGATGACAGGTGAGTGCAATTTTCGATTACTCTGTGCCCAATGAATGAAATTAGGATGATCAAAAAATCGCTTTATAAGTGCTTTAAAAGGACTCTAATCAGACACACTGATTTCACGCGTCTACAATTTTTTACCTGTGGTTTTTTTTAACAATGCAGTTTACCTTGCTGACCATGGGTGGTCAAGGGGCGATAATGTACTGCTGTACACATGTACGGAACTGCGCATAATCGAAACGTTTTGATGCATTAAATTTTGAAAATAAACAGTTTGTCACACAATAATGCAAAAAGTATGTAATGAAAACTCGCACTTACTATCTGAAGATAACAGAAGTCCGTCATCACGTTTCATCTCTCTGCGATGTGTATCATCAGTTATACAATTCTGGCAGCTTTTTGGTCTCTCCCCTCACTGTTCTTTCTCGTCCTGGAGCTAAATGGTCAAGCCCTGCTTTCTCTTACGAACTAGGAAAGGACGGCACATTCGCTTTACGACGACCGATATGCGCGTATATCCCAGTTAGGGAGGCACTTTTTGTGAAATTGGTGGAATGACATTATTTGGTACTTGGAAGCCGTGCAAAGGAAATAAATTTACACTTACAGTACAAAAGATTTTGAAAATGAGATGGTTTGCGGAGGTGCTTACTCGTTAGCTTGTAAACGGCGAACTAAATAAGTAATATTTAGAGATGTCCCCTAACTGTAAACTGGCATAAAAAGTGAAGACGATGTCTGAGATTCGAATTATAAGTTTTACAATCTGCTTATAAAATTTTGACCAGTGGATATCAGAGCATGGTGCTGAATAACTGAGAGTTCACAAAAAATTTGATTGTACTGTAGGCCAACAGCCGTTCTGCTGAAATGACTTTTTATAATTTTATTAACCATCTTTGAAACGGTCTATGGAGCAGAACATGATTTCATCGCACTGATAAATAGTTTGAAAATCAGTGATTCCATGTTTTTTTTCTTGCGCATCCAGCTGCTTTTAGTTCTGTAATCAAACACCTTACATAACACAGAAAGCAGGTATAGGCGTACTATGGCGCCAGCAGGCAACCATCTTGTACGGCAGGTCTCTCACAATCAGAAACTGTCAGGCATAGACCACACCTCCTTCATTCTAGGACTGCCAGAAATGAGGACCGGACCTTGCTAATGTGTCATTCGTATCATAATTGACACCCATAGTGGATTTCTGTGATTGACGCTGCTAAGCCCGCAGAGTGAAGTCAGAATAAACTTAAACTAACGGTAATAAAAGAAGTACGCCCGAAGGCAGCAGGCTATTTTCTAGTTGTTCATTATACATTGGAAATGGGCAGCGTTCTGTCACGTCTTGTCATCTACTTGCTTTTCTCTCTCCCGCATAGCCTACCTAGATATTTTTCTCTTCCACTCCTTCCCTCTGTCCAGCTTTTTTAAAACTCCCTACCCCGGTTCCAAAAACAGGAGCTGATGGGACGATAGAGCGCGTTTTCGAAGAAGAACAAGCGCCCACAAAATTATAGCGATGCAATTTTTTTTACCCAAAAATAACTCGCCCATTTGTTTTGATTGGATGACTAAAATTTTTGGCCATATATAGTTAATATACGCCCTCGGGACCGTAGTGGTGCTTTCTGGACCATATTTGACTCATCTGCTTTGAGGATCTTCGTTGATGAGCGCCCGTCAATGGACCATTCGAAGGCTGGGCATCTGCGCCACAGGTCATCCGGAGCTGCAAACGAGGCGCGCTAAAACGTGCTTTGGGCTCGCTCGATGCCAGTCTCATTAGTCTTGCCTGTTTTACAGATTGTCGAAACTGCAGCTAAGAAAGGAGAGATATTGTGGGTATTTGTTTGTAGAGCCAGAGCTGCCTAGGAAGGCGTCCAGGGTGCTGACGGTCGATATGATAGGTATAGTTTATTTATGTGGCCAATTCCAATGCATCATCCTTTGGATGTTGATTTTTCGATCGCTTTTTCATCTTCTTGGTAGGCCAGTCGAATAAGATTGTCATTTGCCTTCTTCAATCGGCCTAAGAACGGGAGTCGAACGAGATGCCGCGATTGCCTCTAGGAGATAGCTGCGTGCGTGGAAGCAGAGGCGGCTTATATGGAGAAGACAGGCTACTGCTTGCATTCGTCTGGTTACTCCTAGCATAGCAGAACACGGGGTTAGGAAGAACCAGAAATGCCGTGATTTACTTAGGCACCCTACAAATTTCATTAGTTTAGTCACCGCTTCTCATTGTCAGATTAGCTCGATGTCTACAGCATCAGGTTTTAAAATAAGTACAATAGTTGAAGCCCATTATATTCATTATCACCGCTTCAGTGATATGGAATATCTGCTTTATCAAGGAGGCAGGTCACTAAAGATGCTTCAGTTTCATTTCATGCTTCCTGAACGCAAAGCAAGAAGGCTATTTCCACTGCAGCCCCAAAAACCCTGCACTTTTTCAAGGATGCACATCGAATCTCAAGATGGTATTTCTAAGGTAGGATGACTACCGCGTGTCCCCACAAAGTTAAAACAAGACTCGGTTTTCCATCAGAAAAACTTGCCACTGCGTCTCCCCGTGGGAAAGGGAAGATGAGAAGTAAGCGAGGGTAAACTTGACTCACTGCTTACATGCAGTGTGTATTCACGATCAGGTCGACACATGACTCGATTCTTTGTGTTTGAGGCCACTTTCAAAGTTGTTTGCAGGTCCGGTGTGACTTTTCATGTTTATTTGTTGAGGTGGCAAAGTGTATCAATCAGCTCATGCCTTCTACACATACGGAGAAACCTATCTATATACCAAAACAACTTGCTCATGTTAAAAGGCTCCTCCTAGTAAATGAAATTTCGACCATGTGCAGGCTACCTACGTTATGCTACGTCCAAAGCATGCCGTAATAAAATGAATTTTAGTAACGCCATCTTAAAAGGTCTTGCACATCACGTTGAATGGGTGCTTGGTTTCGACAAGCCTGCGACAATCATGGTGTCTATTGTATGCATTTGACACTTTCTAGTGCTACTACTATTTTAAAAAAAACAACCATTTGCTGTCGTCAGTGTCAGGCCCATCAGACATCTTCTAATAGCCAAGTATTTCTGATCCATTGATTCGTTGACCAGATTCTTTTTTAAGACGAACACTTTTCGTCCGCTGGCTATTTCAACACCTTTCGCATGACTCCCACACACCACCCCTTTCATCTATGCTTTCACCACTCCACATCCAAATCGACCATTTTCGAGACCGTTCCCACGCGCTCGTCGTCTATCTCATAGCGTAGCATGTGCGTAAAAGCTTTGTTTCCATTTTATACAACAGTATATTCAAATTTCCACGGCCATTAGCGTCCGGAAGCCAATATATACTTGACGTATCCATCATCTCCCTCGTCGTCTCTTCGCCCATTCCTAACCCACTTCGGCCCTAAAATCGCCCAGCTAGCGTTCGGTTAGCATTGGTAGGGGATAGTTATTGGAGAGCAATATTGAGGGCGGGAGCGAGTGGGGTGCTGACCGGCGTCGAATTTCCTTTTTTTCGCTGGCCTCCATAATTTGTCTCCTTATTTGGTATCAGGCGGCGGCCAAGTACAAAGCTGTCTAAGAATGGATTAAATATGGTGGTACATGTAGGTGTGTGGTGGATGGAATATTAGGAAGTAAAACAAAAGTTAATCGATTTCGTTGAGGTTGCAAATTGATCTCATTGAGTTTGTGTTTGATTGCGGCCTTATTTCAAATTGAATTCTTTACTCAAAAGTTGGCAGCAGTTTGTTAAAGTCAGCTCTTTTCTGGCCATCCTTTGCGCTTTTGAACTTTGATATGTTGCGTCAGCAGATTTCTGGGCGGTTGTGAGGTTGATTTGGTGATTTTATGTGACTTTTACATCGGATTTCATTCCACAAATTTATCGCATGATATCAGTGTTGACACCCGAAACTATCAGATTGTTTTTGGTTGGATATATTTCAACGACTGATGTCTTTCTGTCTGATAAGCGTTCTGATAAGCTGATAAGCTTTTACTGATATTTATCAGCGCAGTGTGAACTGATGATAACTGTGACAGTTTTGATGGTCGACATGCTACATTGATGCCAACCATTGTTTAAGAAGTTTGTTTACCACACTGTCTCTTCGTAAATTATTTGTGCAGGTGAATGATGAGCTCATGACTGTGCCAATCGATATTGACAATCGTAAACAATGAATGAATGAGCAGCCACCACGATTTTATTGAATAATAACTGAAATAATCAATCGTCTTGGTGCGAGTTCCGACTATAAATCACCATGCTGCCTTTTGGATATCGTCACCACTTTATTGTTTTCATAAATTTGTCATCGACTGATAAGCAATCGAATGGGTGTTAACGGAGTCTTGCATCTTTTAGTGGCCACTTTTGCTCAGCGTCAATATTTCCAAGTGCGACCGACCAATGTGACCGTGGCTCAGGGTGACACGGCCATAATACAATGCACGGTGGGAAATCAAGCTCAACAAGGGAACACGCATTGGACGAAGGATGGTGGAGTGTTGGGTAAATGAACCCACCTAGGAAATCGAATTTCGTATTTACTAACCTCTGTTTCGGTTTTTAGGTTTCGAAGATTCCTTACCCGGATATCCCCGTTATCAAGTGATTGGCAATCACGCTCTCGGAGAATACCACTTGGAAATATCCGGAGTAAGAGAGCTGTTGAGTTGGTTGAGCCAGGGTAGTTACGAGCTACTTGTGATCACCTGCTTACAAAAATCCCTTGCCTGGACCGATCGTCCCACACCAGTTGACGATTTGGATTTGAGAACTCCACGGCCGCTTAGTAATACGCAAATCGATGGGATCACCAGATGTATGATGGCATAAATGATGGCATACTGTATGGCATAAATCAAGGTCTAAATTATATTCATCTCTTGGCTTTCAAATTGAGTCCTAAAAAGACTTTTTGAAGCACAAAACTAGATATTTTGTACGACCCAACATTTTAATCATTTAAAGCACATAGCTGTAACGCTTGTATCAGAAAGTTGTAGCATAAAAATAGAACCTAATGTTAACAACAGGGTGACTAGGCAAGGAAGCGATACAAGGGGCAACTACCTTGGTTTCTTTCCCGAAACAAACAGTTTGACGTCAACAATGGTGATTACTTATTGGATTTGTCGTAGGCTGAAATCGAAGATGACGACGAATACGAATGTCAAGTTCAACCAGGCGAGGGTGATGATAGCGGACTGAGAGCAAAAGCTTATTTGAATGTTCTGGGTGAGTTTTCATTTTTATTGCACTTGAATGTCTCGGAGGTTTGCGCATGGGCTGCACTTATTCCGGGTCGCGTGGGGTCATTCCTGCATAGGAATCTGCGAGCAGAGTCTAATCGTAAGAATGATAAGGATGTACGAGCAGGTAGGTGCACACATCAGGTCCTTGCAGACACATTCTGACCTATCGCAATACACATACGAGCGTCCAAATTAAATGATGCGTATACGTAGCTACAGCAATATGCAGCTCATATAGGAATGCCGAAGTTAAGCTGTACCTGTGTATAGAAATATGATGTAGCAAAAAAGGAAGTGTGTGTGATTGTCAATTATATAAGCTGTATACACTTATATGTGTGGTATAATAAACCTTTACAGTATGCAATATATTCCCTGGATACAACCTAATTACTGTAATTAATTACCTAATTACCTTCCTTGATTTAGCGTGCATGCGTGACAGACTATGCAAACTAGGCTATCACGGTCTCTAATAAGACCGTTTTCAGTGCCACCCAACAACGTGACTTTGGACGGTGCTCGAAACGGGGCCGTGATCGAGGCTAGAACCGAAGTGATCGTAGACATATCTTGTCGAGCGAGTGGTGCTAAGCCCGCTGCCGATGTGCGATGGTATAAAAATGGTGTTCCTTTGCCGGGTAAGTGGTGTGTGCTATCACTGGAGGTCTATAGAACCTAAATCAGGTATTTTTTGTGTGTGCACTAGAGATGGATAATTTTTTCAAGGTTATCACTTTGTTCTTCACTTTTTCGAATCGTTAGCTATCTCCTTATCAATAATGCATTTTTAGAACACTTATATCAAAATCGGTTGGTACCTCAAGATGAAAAGCGATTCACCACGATCTCAGACTTGCGATGGACCGCGGCCAAAGAGGACAATGGAGCGGTTTTCACATGCGATGTGGCACATGCGGCATTGCCTGCTTCAAAATCATTGAAAGCCCAATTCACCTTGTCCGTCTTGTGTAAGTGGTGCTGAGATACAGCTCTGCTGGCGTAAAAGCGGTTGGTTCTCTGTGTGATCCAGCCCCGGTTGGCTGTTCTTGCATTTGGGTGTTCCCTTTTCTTCCTAAATTAGGTCCAAAGAATGGTTGGGGTGGCTTGACTGACAAGTACTGTAGTGCCCTCCATTCTACTTCAATGATAATTGTTTCGACTGAGGTGAAAACACAATTAACGGATTATTGATTTCAACTGATAAATTTCTAATTTGGATAATATTCAATGTAAAATGGCGGCGAACATCGGCTAGGGGCTTATTAGTTACAGTAAGTGGGGCATCCCCTACCTACTTGCCGATTTGGAGAACCATGGAGAGTAGCAAAACGGAATCGTAAAAAAGAGATAATATTAAATAAATAAAACTTGATTGAAGCACCAGTCACTCAGCTCTGATCGGGCCATTTGCTGTGCACACTGTAACATTTTGTCAGACAACAGAGTGCCACTGCGCCGAAAAAGTCCTATCGCCTGAATTGAAACATTATCTTCTTCAGATCCGCCTGGCGTGCCTGTCATAAGTGGTTACGATGCTGGTCGCACTTTGATGTCGGACGAGTTTCTTCAATTGCAATGCATGGTCGAGAATGGAAACCCCGCGCCTGATTTGGTTTGGTATCGGAATTCGATTCCCGTTGGACGTAACTCTACGATTGTGACAGGGGTGAGTTTGGAACCTGGAGCTTGCGACTTCTCACTGTTAAAGGGCATGTTGTGACTGCAAGGGGTATTGGATAATATTTTAGGTACTGACTGACAGGCTGTGAGGAACCCAACAATCTTAGCCCGATTGAAGTCCAAAGCTGCCACCGCTTCACCATACTTCTTTTAGTTTACGAGAAACAATTACGACTTTGTGGTAAAAGCCATCGATAACGAGGCCGATTATCGTTGCGAGGCTTCTAATTTGGCCACTGTCGCTCCATTATCATCTAGTGTCCGTTTGAAGGTTTTTTGTAAGTTTTTAGCTTCCTCTCTTGTGATTAGTTTTTTAACAAAAAATCTTTCATACCCGTATATTACTTCAGTTCCGCCAGAAAAAGTGGAAGTCAGCGGACCAGACGAGGCTACATTAGGCGATCGAATTACATTCGAATGTAAATCGACAGCATCGCATCCACAGGCAAAAATCGATTGGATGATCAACGGGCAACCGTGGACCGATCATACTCAGAGGAACAAGCCCGCCACCACTGGAACTGGTAAGTGTGGATTCGGGTTACAACTACTCATCGTCAGCTGAAGCAGTAGAAAGCAGTGTCACTGTAATTACTGACAGTCCAATACTCTCCCTTGGCTGGGCGACGTCAAACACTCCGGCTGATGTTTCAGCGGCAAATATAGTCGAGAACTGGCCTTCTTCCAGTTGGAGTGTGTTGTCCCGAAGACTTCGATCTTTCATACGTCTCGCCGCCTTGGTGCCCTGGTTACACCCTCTCTCGCGGTTATCGCTTTTTTATTTCCTGTACAGGCTGTGAATTCTAACGATGATATATTTATGTGACAAACAATTTTGTGGGCCTTGATTTTGCACAAATGATAACGTGCTTGATTTAGGCATCGAATCAGTTTCAACGATCGAAATTCAAGTAACACAAGCAAGACCAGAGATGATTGTACTTTGTACATCGAGCAATGAACATTTGCCACGAACGTCGAGTAAACGAGAGGCGACGGCTCAGAAAAGTGTCAAAATATACTGTAAGTGTAGCAGTGATTTTTTAGGTTTTGACTGAATATTGAATGAAGCAGGACACAATTTGAGCGCATTTTTTTAAATTCAGCTAAATCAATCTGCTGTATTTTTTAAAGCTTGGCTGACCGTGAGATATATGCAGTAAGCCAACAGTCTTATTAGTCATTGGATACACAAAGAGGCCATTCTTTCACTCTTTATTTATGGTCAAATGCATAGCAGCATACTCAGGACCATGAATGCTTTACATGTAGGACTTGCTGGCCAGGACCAGAACGATTTTTGGAGTCATTTTTGCACTACTTGAAGAACAAAAATTAGCTGAAATCACGGGCTTTAAACAACATAGAGGATACTGGTTCGAGTGAATTCGTTGTGGAGATATAAAGATGAACTGCGGAGTTACTATACTGGATTAACTACCAACGAGTCCCTTCTCTGGTCAAATTTATGGACTCTTATGCTACAGTACAAGCATGTTGGTGAGATGCAGTATGCTTAGCCCGGTCAATGTTAAAAACCATGAGCTCAAACTGCACACCAGAGACATAAATTCTTTATAATTTGCCGAATCCAATGTCACATTTTTGGGTACAGACTACATTGTTTCATTTGTTTAGATCCACCCGAAACTGTCAAAATCACCTACAATGATGAAAAACCATTTGTGGCTGGCGAAACTGTTTTGGTGACGTGTACAGCCACTGGTGGATATCCGGCTGCCACATTGGAATGGTTTAGGAATGAGAAGCGGGTGAGTAATGTTAGAAACGAAATTCAAGCCTGTCGAGCGCGAAAAAAGATTATGCAAAAAAACGTCAAATCATTAACACTTTTCTCAACGTGTCCCTTATGCATTTGTGCAGCGTTTGCGCAATGGCACGACTACTAGTGATAGCGCTAGTATCAGCCCGAGACGACAGAAACGATGGACTTTGGTAACTAATCGATTTTGGATGGCTTCTTTAAAGTTTTATATTTTTCCCTTTCATTGCACTGTGCACGCCTGAACAATGAGGAAAATAAGTTGATTTTTTTAAAGTGTTTCTATACAAGTGTACTTTGATTTGGCACACTTAATCTTTTTTACTTTTGCTAATTTTGATTTGATTTTTCACTCAATGCAAACTTCGATCTAACATTTGAATCATCAGGCTGAATTCTTGCCAAGTGGCAGACTAGTATTTATGAAGCATTTGCACGTTGTAGTACCATTCAAGGTTTTCTGTGTGTTCCCACTTCGCAGTTCTCCTACTATGCACTTGCCTTATGTGCATAGAACGCAATATGCCTTTATTGTGCGTGGTGGACAACCTTGGTTTAATCTCAGGAAAATCTCACGGACAATATGACTCTTACAAAATCAGTGATTAGCAATAATGATGATTTTCTAGCCTTGAGACCTGACAGGATTTCTTTGAATGTCAAACTGTCACTTGTGGTTCCCTATGTTGTGGAAGACAATGCCGAGCCTCGGGAAACTTTTTATTGCACGCGTGTTCGTTCGATGTTTCTTTTTTCTTTTTTTTTTATATTTGGTTGAGTTTCATATTATTTCATATCTGGTTGAGTGAAATTGTTTTGATTTTCGTTTTTCATCCCCCTTTTTCTTTCCCTCTTAAAGTGTGACGGGCATGTCGAAACATGAGCTGTATGGCCATGTGCTCCTGGCTACATGATGCACCTATTTACCATTTCCATTGATATATGTGTTCACTTTCTAGTTCACACCAAGTCCACTTTCTAGTTTATTTATTCGCACACTTTAGAAATCTTTTTGCCGTCCGAAGTTAAAAATCATTGTTTTAGGTTACGTCCGGCACATCTTCGAAGCACGGTGCTGGTAATTCTGCCATTAGCGAGTTGACCATGACAGTGGCTGCGCATCACAACAATGAGCAGATCCAATGTCGAGCCTATAATCTGGCCAGTGGAAGTGATCGATTGATGGACACGATCACTTTGCAAGTGCAGTGTAAGTGCTACCAAGGCCCCACGTGGGATAGACAGAGTTTGAATCGTACTTGGTTTTGTGGGAAAGAATCTGATCGCCTTTCAAAACACATACAAGGAGTACCAAACTTAAATGATACCTGCAGAAATCTAAGTTTTGAAGTGGTCTAACGACAATAAGGGGACACTTAATTTCCAACTAGTTTTTTCTAAGAGCAATGGGGTTTATTTTTAGAATCAGGTCCAATACCTGGAATATTCAATGAGCATGGCTTATGCCTTTCCTTGTCCTCTTCATCAAAAACATTATGGCGGGACGTAGATCGCTAGTACTGACCCAGGATGGAAATTGAAATGGGTGAAATTTTCTGGAGATTTTAAGAAGAGCCATATTTGCTACGGGAATGCAGGGGATTTTTTAATTGGTCAAAATATAAGTCGTGTGTCCCTGGACCCACCCCATCTTATAACACAGGCCTAACTCATTTATCTAGATATCTCTGTGACGGGCCAATATTGCTCAAAATCATTTTGTAGGAGTATTGGTTGTTAAGTGTGCTCGTATCCAAGTGAAGTCAACCATTACTTAATAAACCGCGAGAAATAACTTCTATGAAACATAACTCCTGCAAGAGGAAGATCTGTTTCGGCATGTGCATCGCACAGTTTCAACTTGATACAGCAGAGAGTGACGCACTCCCTTCTCCATCCTGGTCACCCTGTGTGTAACATCAAGCAGCAGCTGTACTCGTCCGATGTCTGTGGTAGAAGATAGTTCTTACCGCTCTACAAAAGTATGCTGTGCAGTGCTTGATGTTTCAAACAAAGTCTATATACTTCGATCTTTCATACGTCTCGCCGCCTTGGTGCCCTGGTTACACCCTCTCTCGCGGTTATCGCTTTTTTATTTCCTGTACAGGCTGTGAATTCTAACGATGATATATTTATGTGACAAACAATTTTGTGGGCCTTGATTTTGCACAAATGATAACTGCGTAATTTTTGCTAATTTGGAGACAACATCAACCATAACACAAGAGCTAGTAATTGATAATCATACGGCAGGATTTTGCAAAATTTCCGTAGACCATGGAGAATTTGATCAAAATCGACAACTTAAGAGTGGTCCCTATACTTGCTTGAGCCCACAAGTTTTCCAGCGAAGGGAACTTTATATTGCTTTGTCTATTTTAGTTCCACCAGTCTTTGTTCGAATATCACCCGATCCACCCGTTTTCCAAGCGGATACCTCGGCCGAATTGGTATGCGATAGTGGATCAGGAAACCCGAGTCCACTGGTCGAATGGTATAAAGACGAGAAACCGTTGCCAAGTATAATGGCCTACAACAAAACGTAAGTGCACGAATATGGCTTCTGGCACAGTGTTGCCTAAAATTTGTTTGCTAAGAGAAGTTAATCAGTCACGAATCACTAAAACTGATCACATTATCACAAGGATAGATTATCATTTACTGATATGTTTTAGGCAGGAATTACAGTATTCCTATTATGTCATTCCACATTTGTCCTCGTAATGATGAGCTGGTTTTTCACGAAAGAGTCTGCAGAGATTTTGGGAGGAATGCAAAACCTTTGGTGCATACATGGCTAACTTTATGGAAAAAGCAGCCCATCATTACATGCCCTCATGGGAACATCAACTTGAATGCACCGATGAACCTTCGTTGCTGTCGTGCAACATGGCTTACTGCTGCCTACTGTTTCATGAAAGCAATCTTTTAGTGTGGTCAGCCATCAATGTGATCAGTATATTAATGCTATTCAAGTCATGTGACTTGATTGCTGAACTAATGACAGGCGATCAGACAATCAGACATATGGGGGGGGGGGGGGGAGTGGGACCATATGAATACACCTCTTAGAATCAGTAGGGAGTATGTGCACATGTTTCTTTTCAGTGGCAGTCACGGAGGCTGGGTGATCAGGAAACGATTACACTTAAGGCCGTCAGTCGATGAGAATGGTAGCATCTACGAATGCCGGGCAACAACACCAACTTTGTCCATGAATGCTATGGTTAGCGAGAAGGTGGCCATTTCTGTCCAACGTAAGTCCTTATCTCCAGTGTCACAATTGAGTCCATTGGTTCGTACAGCTTCAACACAGCGTGCACACTGCTTCTACAGTTTACTTCTTCATATCTCATAATTGGTTTTGTTATGCCAAGTCGTTTAGTTGATTATTGGCCGATATTTATCGCATAGTGTTACCAAAATGATCAAAATAAGTCATACTTAATTTTCGCGCTAGGAGACCCAAGGTTTCTACAATAGCAATTCCAACTTCACTTGAAGCATGCATTGTACAGTGCAAGGACTACTAGGTCATCGTCCGACTGCAACTTGATGCCGCAAATACTTGACCGACCAAGGAGTAGGAATATCAGCGCTATACTGTACGTCCAATATTATGCTGCTCAAAAATTTATGTATTTTAAATTCCATTTTTCAATTATTATGGCAAGTGAGTTGCCACTGGCACCCGAATCTATTTTTAGACAAGCCAATATTTTACGGCCAGCTAGTACAAACCATAGAAGTGCTCGAGGGCGAATCGATACTCTTAAATGCCACGGCCCACGCGAATCCATCCGTCGATCAATATATTTGGATCAAAGAAGAGTTCTCGTCATTCGCCCTCAGATCCACGCCGCCTCGTCTGACCGTAAATGGAGCCATATTAGAAATGGCCGATATTCGACGCGTCGACGCTGGCACTTATACTTGCCGGGCCAAAAATACTGTCGGACTGACCGAGATGAAGGCTATCGTCACTGTCAAGTGTAAGTGTCTGGTGCAAAGATATTCGAGTCCTGCGGGTAATCGATGACATCAGAATAACAGGATCAAATGATGGCACTGGCGGCAAGGAAGCCTAGCAGGATTAATTTTTATCATCCGGCTTATTTTCGAGCTCTGTAGTTCTTGACTTTAATAGTAATTGTGACCATGCTCAACATGTGGGTCAGTTAACCCAATTATGATCGTCGGGCAGATCATTGTTGGTTGACCAATGAACTAGGCAGAAGGAACGATCCGTGTGGCCTTTTTGACTATTCGTTGTCCATCAATTTTCAGAATCTTTTTCCAGTCAGGATCCCTTATTCTGGCGTGCCGTGTTTGGAGTAGTGTGATTCTAAAATCTTAGGTGGTCAAAAACTGTGTTAAAAGGATCACTAAGAACTTGATCTAAGCTAATTTTTGAATAATTTTCACTCAATCGTGATCTTTTGAGATAGGATGTCCTGAGCAAAATCAACCTTCGGCGTGACTGCGAACGAAATCTTACGCAACGAAGGCCATGTCGCGCATGTTTTATTACAATTATTTTGACGATTCCAGATCCGCCATATATCAAATACATAACGCCAAAGACGTACGCCTCGGTTGGTGATAATCTTACCCTGTCTTGCGAAGCTGATGCTTATCCTCTCGATTCGACCTTGATCAGATGGCAGTCGATCGACGGCGATCGATTGAGGCCTTCTAATCGATATCTGGAAATGGCGAACCATGGCCTGGATCGATTGACTATATTGGGCATTCGGGAAGAGGACAGTGGCGAGTACGCTTGCAAGGCTGATAATGGCATCGGGAGTGCCACGAACAAGACTGTGGTACTCGTCAGAAGTAAGCTTTCTCCTGGGATGAAAGCGAGTTCTACTTGTAAAGGCTCTGATTTGCTGATTTCCAGAGATGCCCATATTCGATCAAGAATTGACATTGGGACGGTCAGCCGCTGATGCAGGGGCTGCGGAGGCCATCCTGACATGCGTGGCTGATGGTGTCCCCGAAGTCAAGTTCAGCTGGCACAGACCAGTTGGAGATGAAGAACGAATGGGCATGAAAAGTAGCAGGCGTGTGGTGGAGGATGAACGAGTCCAAATTACAAATATGCAAATTGGATTGATGAAATTTAAAGTAAGTGGGGAGATTTTTTTTGCAAGTTTATTGTGAGAAGAGAAATCAGCCTGAAAAACAGATTGAGACTGACATTCTACTTGCACGTGTATCAACACTGTCAGGATGGGCATCTAATGCATTTTGCGCATATTGCTGGTTTGAGGATTTGAAACATCAGTTTGCGAATTCACATTGCTTAATGTGCGTGGTCCTTCTGCTAGTTTCATGCGTCACTTAAAGATGATTATGTTGCACGTGTTAGGTCTCCGATGAGCAGTTCGTCAAGCTGAGGCCTTCTGTTTCGCTTCTTCTGAACCCTTTGCTTGTGTTAATAATGAGCGATTAAGAGGAGTCAGTTCAGTGTGCACTGTAACCAGCAGATATCATGCATTTGAAGAGGCTCATAGCTCAACCAAGCAACAGCGAGGAATGTATCTTTGTTCTTCAGATTTTGTAGACTAAATACTGTATCTCGCTCTCAACATAATTTTTGGTCGGTATTAGTGAATAGCAATATCTTCTAGGGTCTCATTTGCACGCTGTTTTCAGATTATATTAAAGAGCCGACACTAGAAAACTTGATAACAATTTGCAAACTTGCAGTACTTTTAAGTCAAGCTCGGCTTAGCTAAAGTTCTAGCAGGCATGCATGTAATGAGCAGCCTCAAGTGGCTCGTGTTGATTCAAAAAACTTTAGCCGATTTAATAGAAAAGTTTTTCCTCGGATCGTCGGCGGGCTGTCAGATCAAGAGTATAAATGTGCTAGGATGATAGAAAACATTGTCTTGGAGATATTGCAGCAATAACTTTTAGTACTAGCAGTGCTTGGTTTATTGTCTAAAATCTTGGGCAGGTAGAGGCTAAAAATTAAATGCGATTACTGTTGTCTGGTTTATTGATTCATGGTGACACTGCTAGCGTTTCACAAATCCTGTTTTTTAAAGACCCAGCTAAGAATCCAAAATATCCAAGATTCAGACCATGGCGCTTATCATTGCTTGGCTGAGAATGAGATGGGGACGAAGAGTATGGACGTGCAATTTGGACCAGTCGGTAAGTCTTTTGTTCGACAATCGTTTTTGCCGGAATCGGATAGAAGACCCTTTTGAGCGTGCTGGTGCGTCAGAACGTCAAACGCGGGGCACTCACTGATAAACCACCGATAGTATCAATTATTTCAGATGTTCCCGAGACTCCAACGGATGTGCAAATCTTGAACTATACTCACAATGCTGTACTGTTGACGTGGAAACCAGGATTCGACGGTGGCTTGGAACAACGCTATCGAATTCAATATGCCGCAGGATGTGAGTATTCTCTCATCGTCAGAGAAGTGCAGGAGGTTAATAGAATGACTGGAGCGTGCGGGATGGGGAAACCACCCACAGGGCACATGTGGCAGGTGAAAACGTAGCCTGTCGTTGCTCATGTGAGTGCTAAATTGGCACATACTGTACGGTACGCTCAGTTAACCCATTCTGAAGTTTGGGTGCAGATTAGTTTCGCTCAAGCTAGGTTTTTCATTTGAAGTAATTGCAGGAAATGTCACTGTTTTAAACTTTATAGCCACAGCTAAAGATCCAGAATCTATACCAGCTTATTCGGAGGAGCCAGTCACCACGATTCATAATTTATCTCCACAAACCACATACGTCTTCTTTGTCCAAGCTATTAATGAGAAAGGAGCCAGCAAAGAGCGTGCGCGATCAGAAAGTGTAGAAACAATGGGTAAGTGATATTTTGGGAGTATTTGCAGATAAGAGCGTCAAATTTAGTTTGGACCAGTAAGCAGGAGCAATGAGCAGCTTGACGCGTGTACATAAAGTTGAAAATGCAGAGTAGAGGAATTTTTGCCGACATACAGTAACGATGACTTGAGCAAAAGTAGTCACGTGGAAATGTTTTTGAATCCTGTGCCCATGCAGCAGTACAGTAGACCTTATACAATTGATGGTGCCTATGCAACCGCAGAAATGTGTATAATTGTTTTATAAAACATTTTTACGAATTATGCTATATTCCTGCACATGTGCTGTAAATGCCCGGTCTTCTGCATGTAATACAGAGATGTGTTGCATCACATCATGACCTAGCCATACCTAAATATCGGAAAAGGCTCAAAGAAGTAAACCGCTTATTCATCTCGCACGGATTTCTTCCCCACGAGATGCAAAACCACCGCCATATACTGTAAACAACAATCCGGTATGCTGCACAATGAGCATACACTTCTGACCCATTATGATTGGTGCTTACTCCAGTTCAGAGAACAGTGTCTGATGAGCCTCTTCATCATTCATTCATGCTTTATTCGTAATCAAACACAGGCTTGCTACCCAGAACATTATGAAAGACCATCAAGCTACTGCATATCACGGGTTACATTTCTGTTCTTTTAGGCGCATCAAATGTTTTGCAAGAAAGTGTGGAAGAGGAGATCCCAGTCTTGATCATAATTCTAGTGTGCCTTGTGGGTATATTCTTATTAGTGCTCAATGCCGCGTTGGTCGTATGCTTCATTCGAAGACATCGAAGAAAAAAGTTGCAAGGTAAGCTCACGAAAACTTGCATGTTACAGGAAAATTTTGTGAAACTTCATGGATAGAAGGAGATGGGGGGGGGGGGGTAGTCGTGTGTTGCTGCCAATGGCAATCGACCTGTCTGTGATTTTACAATTTTATCCAACTGACGACTTTTGTAGTGACTAACATTTGCCCTCTGAACCTGTACTTTTTCGTCTTTTGCCTACTGCAGCTATGGAAAAAAGGAAAGCAGTGCAAAGTAGGCAAGCTAACAACGCGTGCAGTGATGGCACGGCGCAGCATGGTGCAGCCGCATCTGAAGGTATGCAACTAACATGATCAGTGTACAGCTTTTTTGGAACCCTGTGTTTGCCTTTTTCATTTTCTCGCTTTGGCGAAAGAATACTTTGGCTGCTCTTACTGTGTTGTATGATAGTTTGTCCCAGAAGCATGGCTTCTTCTGATTAGACTATTTTGAGCCGCCTGTTTTTTACAAGCTATGTAGTTCTTGTTGGACTTGAGTTTTATGATGGATATGATGGGTTTCTGATCAACGGGTGGCACAATCTGTAGATTGGACGCCTGGTTAGATCGTATGGACTGGATAATGTTGTGGTGACATGATTACATTCGATTCTGTTCGACCGACTTGATCTGACTAGGCCGCATTATCAGCCAGACTCTCGATCAGTTATTCACAACATGACCTAAAAGATCTCATCAATTTTAGAAAAAGCAGCTAATGCACGCTTGGGCGGAGACTCGGCGTCGGGTCGTAAAATACAGATGTATTCGGGCGATGCCAGTGGAGGTGGCGGAGCGAGTGGTGGTGCTGCCACCTCCTTGATCGGCAGTGGCAGTCCGAGCATAAATGGTGCACGAGCTGAATCTCATTACGGCAGTGCGTCCGACGGGGAACATCAACAACGACCGCATTCGGCCATGAGTGACGACGACACATCGATTAGGACAGTCATCGTAAGCTGTCGTGGATGGGTTCCAGTGTGGGGAGGGGGGGAGCAAGAGGAGTCGAGGGCACTGGATGATTTCCACTCTGAATTCTTCTTTGATATCTTATTATGGACAACGAGACCACTTTTAGGAAGTTGATGGATCTGGCCAACCATTTTTCAATCGAGCAGAGCCATCGCCCCGATTGATACGTCCGATCGTGCGAACGACTATGGAGAGCAGTATTGGAAAAGAATACGGAGGTATGACGGTGTTGTGATTGCATGCTTAGGGTTGCTTAGGATTTTATCTTATTGTCGGATGCATTTCTCGGATGTTCTTCAAACATCTTTTTTAGTGTTTTTTTACGCAAGCAAAAGGATCTAAAAAATTAATGGTGCCATTAAGGCATTTAGCTGAACAAACTAAGATTTCAGCAGCATTCAGTTGACACTTGAGTCGTTCTCATTTGTCCATATTTTGCCGCTGCCCTCTTATATGTACAGTGCCAGGGTCAGATGTCTTCAAGCAATACACGATCATTTTCTGACAGGAGACAGCTACTGATGCAACCAAAGGCACTACTCTGTTCAGCTTGAAAATCGCTATCAGATATGATGCTTTATACTGTCTCAATTTGCCTCCTTGAGGAGACAAAACTGCTGGAATTCACATCCTTGCAGATTTTTACTGGACACCCGTTATACAGGGTTGACAATGAAGGTCCACGGATTTTCAACTCAAACAATTCCCGTGGTTTCGAAAACTTGAAAGCGATACTTGAGCATCACTTAGTACGCAAGGGGAATTTGGTTTTTGGGGAAAATTTTAAAAAATTTCACACTATTAAAAATTTAATTCTGCGCGTTTATTGACTCAAAACCTACATCGATATGGACTTTGTCTGCTAAAACGCGCGAGCATCCCAGTGATAAATGACAAAATGACGTTATTCTACAGTGGCGGACCTGTGTGGCAGGAATTATTGTTTTCCAGCGGGATGGTGCACCTGCTCTCGTTACAAATCCTACTGGACCTTCAGCAGCGCTACAATAATGTCGTGGACAGAGTGATAAGTCGCAGTTCTGCTGAGACTTATCACAAGCATGTTATCAACCATGTTACAGAATGCATGCAGCAGATATCAACGTCATAGCAGTTGCAAATGCTGAGTACCGTATTTGGGTGCTTCGTGTGCTATTCGAAATCTGCCAAAACGATTGGCACTGAAAGAATACGAGGCTATCCGTAGGAAACACAAAACAGCGTGCAGGGCTTCTGCTGGGACCGTTCCTCACAGACAGCCCCTGAAATCTAAGGTTACAACGATTCGATCGACCTCTGTAAGGTTGCAGCGCTTACGAAACAGCGGGTCATATACCGCTCACACTAATACAGTGTGTTGTTAGCGCGTTTTAGCAGACAAAGTCCATATTGATGTAGATTTTGACCCAATTTTTTGAAACTCGCAAAACACAGAATCCCGTCCTGCGTACTATGCGATTCTCAAGTATCGCTTTAAAATTTTGAAAAACGTGGGAATTATATTTGAGTTGAAAATCCGAGGACCTTTATTGCCAGCCCTGTACAATATCTGTATATCTATCTTTTGCTATTACTGTAACCTGCATTCCTGGTGGAGACGTCAACCCCACTGGTTAATGTTTCAGCCGCTGATGTAACCTGTAGTAACAAGACTCGCCTAGCTCCCTGAGACCACGGCTTCTCATATTTCCCGCTACCAAGATCCGCTGGTTACAACTATGCATTACATTCCTTCAGGGTTTATTGGATAAAACTACACATGGTGACCCACTTGCATAAAGAAAGATTATCAGGCTGTACTGCTTCACACGACGATACAAGTCATTTGGCGCGCTCTTTTTGACTCCACTTGCTCTTTTCCCAGGTACTGTGTCAAACACCACACCATATGTCGATGCGATACGGTCAAATAGTTTGCAACGGCAGCTGGCGGCGAATGGGACGGCTATGTATACTGTTCCTACGACTACTTTCCATCCAGTAAGTAACATATTTTATTGAATGTATCGAATCACATTTGACCGCTACTGACTTTGTATGATTTCGCGAGTTCAAATCAGAAAGCGCTGCCTTTCGCTAAATCAGTTTGTCTGGTGCGTTTAAACAGGAGATTTTGTTTGAATTAATTTTAAATGGTATGAAAGTATTTTAAATTTTGTGGTTCCACGAAATTCGTGACCTGCTCGTGTAGAGCATAACCAGAGGGCAGCCTTCTAGGCTTTTGCAAGCGATCATTATTCACCACTCCATGTACAGCACTCACGTAAGAAAAAGCCATACTCAAAGCTGCATAGGTCATTGAGGCTGTACGACGTGCTTCTGTGCTGCCTAAGCAAGGATACAGGACCTGAATCAGCAGCAGGCGCCCTCTTACCGTTAGTGCAACAGCACAGGATATACACAGGACACAGGATGGTAGCTACCTAATAAAAAGAACTGCGCTTGGCGTCCCGGAATTTCGTGTTTCAAAGTGAGATTATTTTCTCGAGCAGCAACAGTTTTGACATTTAAATTCAAAATTTGCAGGAACCGACGAAGAATTCATACGCCACTGCTCAAATGGCGGACGATGTAGTGCCTCCGACTTTGGGTCCTTTACGATCACTGAGCCAGGAACTGAACAATTACGCTCCCTTCTCGCATTATCATCCGTTGCCCTCTATCTCAGCCGCGAGGCATCACCATGGGCCTCGAAGGTAAGATCGGGCTTGTCAGGATTTCTTAGGCAGATGCAAGTCTCTTGCGCTTTTGTGGTTGTATGACAAAAAGACGAAAGCAAATCGCTTGTGCGAAGCGTTGCTGCTCATATACTGTACTGTGGGACGTCATGTTTCATGGCGAGATAATACGTGAAGAGAAGCTGTAGAATATAATGCAAATCAGCAGGGCTCACAGACCCATGCCTGTGCGTGCACAATATGATGTTGGGGTACAGGTCGTTCCCTCAATGTAATTGTTGGCTTTATTGACCAAGCTGTCTGGTCTTTCAGGTACTCCCCTCCCCAAACTAGTCAACCCGGTAGCATATCAACAGTGGTGCATACTAATGGTCGGACACCGTACGCCGAGGTGAGGCCCATCCTGACAACTGCCAGTCATGTTCATCCGAATCATCATCACCATCACACCCAGTCACCGACAATCGCTGGTCATCAACACCCGTCGTCTAATGGCGATCGAAGTGGCGGCTCACCCATTTTGAGCACATTCGCCTCCTCGCCCAGAACGAATGGCAAAGGCGATTATTTAGACATGGAAGGCCTGACCGGTGATTTGGTCTAGTGTAGAAGGGGATGGACTGAGTGGAAAGAGTTGGAAAATTCATTGCTTTCATGATGTAATATTACTGAGAGTGAGAGCGAGTTTTCAAACGGATATCAGTCCTACATGACCGCCAGAATGGTGCATATTGAGGAATTGCGTTTTTATGGATATTTTATAAGTTATGCGTGTATTTTGTTGTACGGCCATAATGGTCTGTTGAGTATTGTTATCGTACGTATTGTGCTATTTGATATTATTTTACTTGGCTACTTTTGTTCAACCACGGTTTGTGCATTGCCTTGTACAGAGTATGCCAAACCAGAATGATTGTGGATAGAAAGTCAGAAAAACTTGCAATAATTTCTGGTTTCTAATTTCAAAAAGATCTTGATTACTTTCTTGATCTTCTGCATGGTCTTTTTGCTTGCCCGGACTTCAAAGGGTTTCCAGCGAAGCTAAACGTGAAATGTCGAACAAGGGTTTAGGATTTATTATTGTAGAAACAGTAAGCGCAGAAAATACGCGAATTAGAACGCATCGAATCAATGGCTATTGCGACCCCGTTTTCATGCACATAGTGTCTCACAGGATTCTTTCCGAGCGGGTATATAGGTATTTTTTGATAATGTTCTCGCTCCCCTTTTATGCAACAAAACAGTCATTACATCATGTGACAAAATTAATTTACGGTACGGCGATCAAATTTATGTCGATGCTAAAAGATACCAGAGGACATTTGCCGATGACCACACTGCACTAAGATTAATATATACCCCAATACTCACCGATTCACTTGAAAGTGCAATAACAAGGACTGTTGCTGCTTTTTCATGTCGATACTAGAAATCATACAGCAGAACAGACTTATAGAAATTTCCTCCATCATTTTATTCAATCACGGTGAATGTGTGCTGAATTTTGCATACTCTAAATCACTGGCCTATGCAATTGAATGCCTATGGTATAACAGAAAGACCGCCCGGGGGAGAGGTCAGGACGGGTCAGAAGAGGACATTGAATGAATTGAGTTTTCTACCAAGCCAACCGTCCAAATCTGGCCTTTGCTAGGGCACTGTACTTTTCTGTATTTCCGATGGGTGCGAGTAGGCGTTGGACCACTTCTCGTGCGTAACGGGTTCAGTGAAGAAGAGGGGCGTCGTTGGGCAGCAGTGGATTTATGTCGGGTGACATGGCCGAATGTGGAGGGCTGTGCAGGGAAGGGTGCTGGCAGGAATAGTGTCTACCCTGAACTACATTTGTGCCATCGCCTTCATTTATCTTTTATTCGAAAAGTTTTTCCTTGAATTTTGACAAAATACCCAGAAAGGCATTTCGTGACAATTGCCATCCTCCGTCTCAAGTCGTCGCCTAAATTCAGAAAGGGGCACTGTTTCTCGATCAGATGTCGCCTGTTTGAACTAAATATTTTGAACTATATTTTATTACTTTCGGCGTATTTTTTTCGCTTGAAAACGTTAGCGAGCACTTAACATTTTCTGAAGGGCTTGTAAAAACCAAGGCTCTTATATGTGGGGTTCTGACGATGAGACTGAGGTACGGGTGGAGGGGACGGGAGGGAGCTTAAAGGTCAGAAAATGGGCTGCGTATGTGAAAGAGTGTAATGTGTTGAGGGAGAGGCTGTTTCGAGAGTGAAGGTGAAGGTTGACATTGAGTAAAGACGGGTAGTATGTCCAACGGGGGGTAATTTAACTAGAACTTTTTGACCTGAGCAGTTGTGCGTTGTGTTATAGAAAGCAATTCTTCCGAACTCTGCAGTTCTGGTAATTAGAGAGGGATTTGAATTTTTGGAGGAATAAGGTATTGATTATTTGAAACATTGTAACAAACTATCGATTTCCTCCTGTATTTTCGCATGCCACCTTCTGCCACCCACGTCGCCAGAAGACACGTTCTCACCTTGACACAATAAACGTGATCTCTTCTGTCGACAACCCCCCCCCGCCCAGCTATACCTCTCTCCTCTCTCCTTTCCTATCCAATATCTCGAAACGTCAAATCCATTTTGCCGAGAAAAGTATTGTGCAAAGTTCCCACGGGTAGTTTAAGTATTCGATTACGACACTTCCACCGATCTGGTGGCCTTGAAAGGTTGCACACGTGGGTACTTGTGCGTGGCCTCATGGGAAGCGATTATGACGTGACATTGGCACCTGCAGCTCAAGAGTATTGTGCAAAGCTCTCAAAATTGCGCTGTGAGTTCCAGTCAGCTTTTCGGTTTCTCTTTTGATCTTTGGCGGGTGGCCTGGCAGTTTCTCATTCGTTGTGCACGGGGTGATTTACTCTGTGGCCATCCTTTACACTGGTGCATCACACCATCATACTGCATTTCTATTATCGGCGCTTTACTGCACTCCAACTTAATTGTCTGTCCACTCACTCCTGCGACCACATTCCACTGCGCTCCATCACGCCCCAACCAGCCCTCCTGTATGTAGTACACCCATTTTTTCCACCCATCCACACATAGCGATTATGATTCCGAAAAATATCTCTTCTCCCTAATTTTGTATCCTACTTTCATCGCACACTGAAAACGCTGTCTTGGCACGTCGAAAATTTATTTTAAGGGTATGTTTCGCGTAAAGTTCGCCTATCCTCTATAATAGGGCAAAGGGCGTGGTTTTGATTTGTGTGAAGAAGAGACAACGAGGAGCGAGAGTTGTCATTTTCAAAGAACTATTCGACACACTCCAAGTAGTTTGGTTGCAGTTGTATGTCCGTCTAGTGTACAAGAACAATAGTAGGGCATCTAGGTCTCTAGGCTACCTACATAACGAACGGGCCGTCGCGAATAGGAGATGGGAGTCCAGAGAACTTGTCACTTTTAGGCCGACTCCAAGATCAAGAATTGCCTTTTTACTGCATATTAGCCCGTTCGTCATGATCCACATCGACTCGTTGGCGGGCCCAAACTGGTGCATTCCATCTCGCCTAGTCGTCTCTGCTCTTCCCGGCCATTCAAGGAGACCCGGTTTCGGTTCGGTCTGGTCAACTACTGTACAGTACTTGTGTTTTCTAGTACGCGCCATTCTGGCAATAATGAACAGTGACAATTGTGGGCACGCATTGGACCATTGTGGGGTGCCAAGGTGATGGCGGTGTGGCAGTCAGGGTGGGGCCTCACGGGTGGGTACCTAATTTTGGGTGCCTGTGCAATGATTATTTCTCCTATTGTGCGGATTACTGATAACTGATTTCGTAAGTTCGTTTTGGTTTTCTGATTAATTTTAGCGGTTCTTTTGGTTCTTGAAGTTCGTTTGTGAATCCAACTCTTTCCATCGGGTGCTGGATCGTTTGTAGCTTGGAGCTGGCATTTGCAGCATTGATTTTGACTCTTTGGATGTAAGGTCGGAATTGCGCTTGATGCACAGGATTCTTTACCGTCAGTCGCATCAAAGCAAGCTTTGGTTATGATTCAAGGTCAAATTGCAATGCTATTATTCCTCAGATATTATGCAAATTTCAGATGCAGCTCCGACGCAGTTGTCAAGGTGCCTGCTTCCAATCCTTCTGCTTTCGCTCGTATCCCCACAGGTCTCGACGCGCGAAGAAAGCGTTTTTAGCAGTGTGAAAGGAAAGGATAGGACAATAGGCAGGAGATTTTTCCGAATCATAATCGTCATGAGTGGAGAAATAGCCTTGCTGATGCCGCTGTATTCCAGCTGACAATTTGGAAATCCTCATTTGTAGTGCCAGGGGCTAGAATTTTGAAAGGGCCTGACATGGGGTGGAGAAAATAAGGGCTGAGTGAGGAGAAATGTAGGTAGAATCTCGAACTAGCAAATGCGGGGAGGTGCATCACCTGATTCATGCCATGGATTTATCACCTGCCTTTGTTCCAGGCTTACAGTATTTCTGGAGCGTGCAGGGCATCCATAAATTAGAATTTGGGTTCACAAGGCGACCAGACAAAGGCTCTCAGTCGTCCAGCAGATGGGGGCTATAAATGAGGATTTATGGCACGAATTTCGCGCAGTTTTTATGATTTTTAGTTTCCTGAATTTCACACATTAAATTTCTTTGGACCCAGGGAGGAAATGGACAGAAATCACATCCATCTGTTAATCAAAGGAAAAAATGTTCTCGAATATCAAGCCATGAGTGGATGATGTGCGGACTGCTTTTCGCTCCAGTGGTCAATCATCGGCTACTACACATACAAAAATTGTATATTATGTTGATATGTAGGTGGCTCGTCGCTATGTGCCGTCCGAAAACGAACACTAAGCAACGTCTACGCATCGAAAAATTTCACTGAAAAATCTGTTGTTACAATAAATTGCACGTATAGGGAGCGAATAGAATCGGCGACCCTATTTCTATGTCACCCACCTACTAGGCCATATACACATGTACGGAGGGTGAGGGGGGGCTGACGCGAGCCCGGGGTGATGGTTTCGGACCATCGAACCGACCAAATTACCGCCTTTTATACTGTCTCGTCCAAGGGTCATGCAGAGATTGAAAATCCATGTTACACTTTCGCATGCGCATACGGTTTCGGCTGCCTCTTTCGAATGGACTGGATGCTGAGGATATGTGTGGTGGAATGAATGGTGAGATGATAGATACATGTCCGTTACCAAATTAATTGTGGCACAAGTTGCCTATAGTTTCCAAACTAGATATTTCCGCGTAACTAGCTTGCCTTGCCTTTTACATTTAGATAACGCTTATGTGAACGATTTTAGTATTATCGCTAGTCGCCGATTTCGTTGCAGTCACGAATTATGCATCGACGAAGCCGATTCATTTTCACCATTTTTCTCCTGACACCTGTCATTGTTAGTACATTTTCTAACAACGATGCAGCGGGGGAGTCTTCAGCCAATTTGCCGTTACTGATTCGTGATCGTCGATCAAATATTCCATGCGGGAGTGCTTTTACACCTTGTAATCGGCGTCCATTCATTGATGCCTCGCAAGACCAGCCATTGGATAATGATGCTGATGAGACGTCCAACGATGGGGCCAGTGTGGGGCTCGGAGGAAGCTCGTCATCATCAGCTACTAACTCGGCTGGCCAGTTTGTGACTGCACCAAATATTCGGAAACAAATGCTGCAATTGGCAACCAACGAGGCCAAAGATGAAATCGATCGATTGCTGAACCAAACCGAGCAGGATATTATTAGGCAAGGTAAGTTAGCGGGAATACAACGCTCAGGAAAAAAATAGTGGTTCGAGTAGTTTGGTTAAAACTGAAATGTATCATAATGTTTACAATATAACAGGGTATATATATTTCAGTCCTGCGAAAATGTGTTTCTATTGTGCTTTATTACTCTATGAGGCAGCTTCTAGCGCCATTCCATCGACAAGAGCCGTAAAAAACGGAAGGGGATAGGCCAAATATTCTTTTTTTCAAATTTTAAGAATCTCAACAAATTGACCACTATCTGCAATCTGCCCTTGATTAACTGTATCATCACCTTCTTCTTGAGCCTTGTCAGAAAGGCTTTTAAATTTGACTTAGACCTATACTCGGAGTTCAGAGTAATGGCACTTGGCAGACACAGGCTATGTTCACAGCTTGCTGGAGCTAATAGTCATGAGACCAGAGTTTAGAAAAACATTTTATTGGCCATGATATCATAGTCGACATGCGATTCTTTAGCGATAATCCATTTTCGACTTGTTACTCTATCATCCAGTTATAATGTCAAGTGGAATTTGACATTACAAAGTTATGATTGCGACCATCCGCCATTCAGAAGATAAATCCGATATGTTTTCTCGCTCTATGTACTTAGATGTAAAGTCTTCCGTAAAGAGGTGGTCAGATTGCAGATTACAAACAGAATTTTCTCTAACATGACATTGACTACATAGGTTAAAATCACTGATACTTATGTCGGCACTGGTTGCCTGAATATCATGCATATTATGCTTTTCCGACAACCATTAACCTGAGGGTTTTTGTGGACTCACTAAAGTTGTTAATGTCCCCAGATGCATTCATTCTAGCGCTGCAACACGCGCAGTCATGTTTGAATTTCGCGCTTTTTTAAGGGAAAGCTGGAGTATAGTTTCACCTAGTTCCGTGCGTATTGTTTCTTTGGCTGTCGCATGTGCTGAAAAATTAGTGGGAAGTGAATATCAATTTATATTTCTGGCTACACAAGACTGATACAATTAAAAGATTTACCAGTGTATTCCGAGACCGCATAAAAGCCAGGTGGCAATTTGAAAATTTTGATCCTCTGGCTAGGCTAAAAACTTTAGGTTGAAGCAGTATCTCACAAACAGAAACCAAAACCCTCTTTTTTAAGCAGAAAAATTTTTTCAAATTAAAACGATCCCCACTGTAAAGATCCAACGATTATCGTATTATAGTCTATTATATAAAATATTGGTTCAAAATGCCTGAAATGTTTGAGTAAATTGACTATTTTTGGCGGAAAAAGAAATAGCATAGACCAGAATCGAGAAAAGGACAGAATGAAAAACAGCTCGCGCTCATGTTATTCATTCTAATTTCATTCTTAAAATTCTTTCCCAAATAATTTTGCGTGCTGTGAGTTGCAAACAACATAAGTCTACACAGTTTTGGGTGGAACTTTGCTGTTTCAGATAATGGGAGAAACACACTGTTTTAAAGATGCTGCAATGAATTTATATAGAATGTAAATGGGAAGCATTACTTCGCTCGAGTTGGTCGGAGTCTGCCCTCATTATGTCAAATATTGCATGTTCCTTGCCTGCCAGTAGTTCCAAGCCTTGCTGACCAGCTGTCCGTGGAGTCATAGTTTTCAGTCTCATATCCTCATCAGGCTTATCGTTAGTCATAACCTCACCCTTAATCAGCCCTGTCAAATCAAATATTTTCTGTAACACACCAGCAACTTCTTCTGTCTTGTCATTTTCGACAACCCCTCCCCACCCACCCAACTCACATTAGACAGGTAATTTGACATTCATCAATCAATGAAACACGCAACACGCTCGATTTCATAGAAGGAAACCAGATATACTAAGAAAACGACAGTCACATTCCATCCATTGTGAACGTGGATAGAAAAACTAGTTTCAATGAATGGCACAATGTTTAAAACTAAACTAAACTAAATCAATTGTGAAAGTGAACGAGCCAAATCGAAGGCCGGTTTTGGCAGTGACATAGAAATCAATTGTACTGAAGTTACGATTTCTGGGAATTGGAGAAGTTAAGAAAAACGGCTGACTTTTATGACCAATAGTTTCAAGGCGTAGCAAATAATTCCGGTTACCGAGATTGACAAACTTCGACTTTTCCTTTTCCAGGATTGTCAGACCAGTCTGAAATCGGCCGTTTATATTCCACATTCACTAGATCGTATCAATACGCGCGCGAGCTATCCTACGCCGCTTTTGTTTCGATTAGTGCATCGCAACGTTTAAGAAGGTAGGTGATGGATTCTGTGCCCTTAGCAAGGCGAGTAGGAATAAGACTGGAGGGGAGGGACACATAAAAATGAATATTTAGAGCAGATAGTAAACTGTTGTGTAACATTCTTTCACTTTAAACAATAAAAGACGCCAGAAAAATTAGTCCAATTTCATTACTGAATAATTGTGATGAAACAGGTTTAGATATGTACTGTGCAGTGTAGGGTCTACAAGCAAGGCCAATCGCTTTAATAGCATCATATTATATTCTGCACAAGAATTCAAGAAATATTTCCGTGATGACATGAGCCGCCAGCCACGATCCAGCTTCGTTTCTAATCACTTATTAGATAGGACTATAGTGCTAATATCAACAAACTACCATGCACAATCAAGCGAATACACGCACGCCAGGATGCATGAAATGCCAGATGAACGCCCTCTATCACTTAAAACAGCATTTTGCAAGATGATTCCTGCAAGACCCTTGAAAAGTCAGTTTTACTTCAGTTTTGGATTGCGAACTGAAGAAATCGTCTTTGGACTACCAAAAATGGACTTGGATGGGACAGTGCTGGATCGCATATGCCCACCGAATCCGATTGAAGAATGTGTACCAGGCAAATTTCGAACATATTCCGGATTTTGTAACAATGTCAATAATCCGCTTTGGGGTGCTTCGTTTGAACCCCTGCAGCGATTCATACCGCCCGATTACTCTGACGGTACGTACAGTGTAGGATGTCTGCTTTCTGCAACACATTGCCGGATTCAAAATGGTCACACTCAGATGCTTACACATAAGCATCTGCCCCGTGGAAGCACACTACCCTGTTGCACTGTGTTACTTGCAGAAGCTGGTGTGCCTGCAGATATCCAATACTTTGCGTTATTATAGACTGGTAATTTGTTCATTGCATACAAAAACAGGGATGGGTCAATTGCAACTTCAATTTTTTGTTATATACCCAACTGTGTAGGTATTTGTCTCTTTTATAAACATGACTGTCTGCATTTAGATGTATGCCTGTATTACAGTGGGTACTTGATAGCCATCTATTAATCCACATAAATGGTATTATATATACTGCATATTTTCATATATACAGTACATTGAGTATAGATTCTTCTCGCGCCCAAGACGGGTCTAAACGCTAGGAAAATGATGATCATGATACGAGTCTCGTGCTTCCTTACAGTTCAAAATTAATTGCAGAGGTATCACAGCCACGTGCTGCCACCGATGGTAGTCCGCTGCCGAATGCAAGAACGATCAGCTCGCAAATCTTCACTGATCAATCGAAGCCGCACAAGGCTTTATCCTTGATGGTCATGCAGTGGGCGCAGTTTGTCTATAACGACCTGGCACAATTGGGAACCGCAAAAGGTACAGCAGCAATGATGTTGGCTGTGTCTGGAAGTCATGAAATGTTACAAAGGTTTCATGGTTTCTGCCTGGTGTATTTGTTGAGTAAAAGCCTTTATACTCTTTATTTTCAGCTCTTGGAGAAAAGACATCACCACTTCCGTGTTGTGATCCAAAAATCAAACATCCGGAATGCTACCCGATCGAAGTGAACAGTGCTGACCCAGCCTATGCTGGCGCCATTGGATGCTTACCATACGCTAGGACCATACCCGCACCCAGAGAACACTGCTTGCTAGGTATGCTGAACAATGATGATACAAAATTTCATGAAATACAGTACTTGAATGTGTGCCGCCACAGGCAGTCATTCTCACGAATTTTTTCCCGATCAGCAAAAATCGAAGTACAGTAGTTTTTTAGGACCCCGCGAGCAAGCCAATTTCGTCACGTCTTATTTGGATGGCAGTCATATTTATGGCAGTACTGGTGAACGAGCTGATGCCCTGAGAACCAAACAAGACGGTAAGCGCAGACTTGAAAAACCGCGGTCGCAATAATTCTAATTTCATTTTCGAAGGCCGATTTCACAACGAAATCTGAATTGTTAAAAAAACGCTGTCTTGAAATCGGTTGAAAAATATGAGTGGAAATCATCTTTTCTAACTGCAAAAGTGGTTTTGTTATTACAAAAATTGATGCAATATTTGGAATTCGCAGGGCACAAAAAACGTTTTTGACTTTTAGGAAAATTGAAATCGAGTCGTGTTCCATTTATTCAAGATTTATTGCCAGCTGCGCCATTTTCACGAGATAATTGCCGAGGCACTGAAAGTCAACCTTGCTTTTTGGCTGGTGAGAATTCATTTTTTATTGCGACAATAAAACTTTCACTCATACACTTATGCGAAATCGTTGTACAACTTTTAGAAATGTCTAAATTTCAGGTTCGGATCATGTGAATTTATTGCCTACCCTAACAGCCATGCACACAATTTGGTTCAGACAACACAATCGTTTGGCTACGGAGCTGAAGGTGAGATTTGTAAATTTACGAATTTCTGGAGGGGCGGCCAAATGATATTAGGACTCACAAATCAGACTGTACTGTCTGATTGTTAGACAGACATGTTTTCAGCGATTTTGCTAGGCAGTTTTTTTAAAGGCATATGCATACAAAAATCGATCTTTTATTATTGCTGCACAGCGCCATCGATCGATCAATTTTTGCTATTTGCTATTGCTATTAATTCCAACGCCAAGCACTCAAAAGCGCACTAGACAGCATGGCGCACAAGCCATGCCGTCGATGTCAATACAGTGCAAACGCAGTGCAGTTCAGAGTTCAAAAAGAAGCTAAAGCTTGCACATCCACTTTCGATCTTGTTTTTTTCGAATGACTCTCTTGACACGATGTAAAGTGTCTCGGAGCAGAGTGAAGCTAATCGGGTGGCTTGTTTGCGGTAATGCAAACACAGAAGCAGAAGTAGATTCATTTAACTCTTACTTACAACCAGTACCGAAACAGGTGAAACCAGCGCAACCGAGCGGCGGGAGATAGTCGAGACCGAGGGCTTTACGTTAACTCTACGACTGCAGATTGGCAAGTCTCGCGACTATACCTGGCCTAGAAACATCAACCGAAGAGGTTGACGCGCCAGCCAGGGGAGCGTATCGATTGCTCCCGACCGCTAGGGGTGCTGGCTACACAGGCCTGATCAGTATGTATAGGGCGCATGACGCTCCAGGGGTTTTACTGATGAAGAGCAGTGCTGTTTGTGAGTAGTGCAATATACTTGAAGATGACGGTATGTGTGGTACTGGTGTCTGAGGATATCCTGTTCATTTCACTAGCGGGGAAAACTTTTGTCCCTGCGGGCTTTGTGGTGTTACAGTAAAAATTCGCGAACTAAAGATCAGAAGGAAGGCAGTTTGGAAGAATATGCGGTACAAATCAAATTAAATAACCGATCATGCGAATGAGAAGCAAAAAGTGCGCCAGGATGGTGGATGATCACCAAGTACGGGCAAGGTCGGCTGGGTTAGAGGGGGGGGGGGGGTAGAGAGATCCAATCAGATCGCCTAAGCCTGACCTGAGTACGTGTGAGATAGGTCAGGCCAGGTCAGGTTTGGGTCGAGTCAAGTGAGTGAATTGTATGACTGTTTTAACATACAGCACTGTAGGCTGGCTGGACAATTGGCCTGTGCTTGAAGGCCAGGTCTTGGTCCTGCCCCCATACAATTTGATCGCTTTTGCTTCCTTCCTGCTAGACCTGAGGTGGGGGGGGGGGGGGGGGTTCGCGAGAAAGGGTTCAATGTCCTGGCCGGGGACACCGGCCCAACAACCCCCCCCCCCCACCCATACTTGATGATAATTGTATTGTAGTCATTGGATGGTCATCGCCATGATTACTCTGCTTTTGCCTCGACCAGAAGTGTATGCATCTTATGAGACAACCAGACTACTAAAGCCACCTGAGGCGGCCAGGCTTCTTTTCGAGAAAAGGCCATTCTAAGGGCACCTGCTGTAACAACGCTAACACGAGTATCATGCCTACAGTACAAACAATGACCATACTGTCCAATGTTTTTGAAATACTAGCCTGTTCTGGGATCATTATGTACTGTACAGTGTAGGAATTCACAGTTAACAGTTTTACCAGGTGCGCTCTCTGCACTCTACGTAAACTGTAGACTTCTTAGTCTGAATTTCCGCTCAATAACTGAGAAAAAGTTACATTGCCTATTTGTTTTCTTATTGCAGAGAGTAAATCCACAATGGGATGACGAGAGACTATATCAAGAAGCTCGACGTATTGTGATTGCTCAGATTCAACATGTCACCTTCAATGAATTCCTTCCTGTTGTTATTGGTAAGTGATCGTTGACATTGATTTTCAAAAAACAAAAGATCAGTTTTATATTATCTCAAAATAACAAGTGCTTATGCAACAAAACAGAATTTATATCTTTCTGCATCTCCGAATTTTAAATTTTATGTTTTATACATACCTTTTAGGAGCTCAAAACGTGCAAAAATATGGATTGAATCTTCGATTGGAAGGCGGATACTATGCTGATTACGATCTAAAATCTGATGCCACAACGATCAATGGATTCGCGGCTGGTGCTGGTCTATTCTTCTACACCCTCATGCCCAGTTTCGTTGGGCAATACGACAAGGAACGTGCAAAATCTGGCGAGCGTCCGATGAGTGAACTGTACTACAACCCGTCATTGCTGTATGCACAAGATAAATTGGACGCTATTCTAAGGTGAGCCAAATTTCGAATTTGTGATTTGGCGGGAAATTTGAATAAATTTTACCACACAACTTTTTTGGTGTTTAGAACTTAGCTTACAGTGATTTTCAAGTTCATGAGACAGGAACAAGAAAATACCAAAAATCGGCGGGACTATGAAAATTTCAGAGGCTTTTGCAATGTTCATTATCAGATTTATGAAGCGATAAGTGTATTCCTTCGCCATAGGTTTCTGCTCCGCGAAAACAGTCAAGATTTCGATACTTCAATCACCAGCGAATTGACCAGTAAATTTTTGAAAGGTAGTAGCAATGTGGGGTTGGATTTGGCCGCTCTAATACTACAACTGGGACGTGATCATGGAATTCCATCCTACAACGTGTGGAGAAGTCAGTGCGGTCTGAGAAAAGTGACATCGTTTCAAGATCTGCAAGAAGAATTGCGCGATCCATCAATTGTGGATCAATTACAAAAATTATATAAAAGTGTGGATGACGTGGATTTGTTCGTTTTGGGATTGGCTGAAAAACCAGCCAGGGGCGCCTTGCTCGGACCCACATTCGCGTGCATATGGGGACGGCAGTTCCAAAAGGTATGAGAGCCCTGATCTACTTCCCATGTGCACCTGTGCTGTCCGCAAGGTTGTGGGGGAAGGGAGGTATTGCGATTGCACTGAATTCACAACAAAAACTTCTGATTTCTTCAGCTTCGACGAGGTGATCGATTTTGGTACGAAAACTTCTTTTTCCCATCATTATTCACAGTGGCACAATTGGACGAAATCCGCAAGACAACATTGGCACGAATTCTGTGCGATAATACGGATGATCTGGGTCGTATACAACCACTGGTTATGATGGTGGAGGACAAATTCGAGTGAGTTGCGATATCAGCAGACACGGGCTGTGCAGCGATTAGAGTAGTCAAGCTGACTCACAATGTGAAATGAGATAAATTTTCGTGATCACAAAATTTTTTTCTTTCCTGGAAATTCGCCTCGCTCATTATCGCGCGGATCATTCGTAAATGCTGATGCACCAGAATGAACCTTATTTCCAGCCATGTCAATTTTACAACAGCTCTGACAATTAATTAATTAATTAATTAGCATAAAATCTGAGAGCTTTGAACCTTTTCTGTAGAATTTCAACAAAAAATAGAAACTTAATGAATACCATATTATTTTTTAGGTTACTTTTAAGTTGTTAAAGTTGTCATAAGACTCTGCAAAAAAATATTACTGGAAGTACTTGTTCTAGAAACTGCCCAGTCGACTGTAACAGCACAGTTATCGACTCGATTGATTTATCATCGTGGTCTGATTGTAAGTTCAAACAAGTATTTATTCAATGTTTGAGCTGACACATTGTGCATCCCGAGACATTTGCATGCGCTGTTTTTCCTTTTTATAGCGGAGCCAAGATTGAAACTTCCGATAACTGAGGACACACTGAGGAAGGCCATCAGCTTGGGAATGGAAAAAGTAAAAGAGATTAAAGAAAAAGAGCAAATTCGTTTGAGTAAGTAATGGTTATGCTATTGTACTTTTGCTTATGGCCCCTCACTCGCACCGGACTTCTAGGACCCACACGCAGGCAGTACAGTTGAGTTCAGGAGGCACAAAGTTTAGTTTATTTTTTCGTGCGAATTTTTGCAACTTCTGAGTGAATTATTCTTTATTTGCGTAACAGAGCATTTGCGACTCGCAGTTTTTTGTAAGAGCCAATAAAAAGTTACAGGTATTGAAAAAACTGGGTGCCAGTACGAGGGGGGACTAGACTATGGGTACCCCAGGAGTGAAAAGGTGTATACGTAGAAAAGGAAAAGATGCTATTAGGAAGAATAATGCAGATTAAGAGCCAGTCTTTGCAAAGGATCCAGCATGCGCATAAACTAAGCAACAAAGCTTCAGTACAAAAGAGACTGAAATAATGGCTCAGATTGAAAACAGGAAATACAAATAGAAACATGAACCCCGAGTGGAGTCGAACCAGCGCAGTGGGTACTAGCCATTTTGCTTCAGTGGTGCATACTCGATTCCCGCTAGGGGCTCATGTTTTTCATTCTGTTTCAATGCATGATTCACTTCAAAATGCGATCCCAGGGTCATCAGCAGGAATTTATGGCATGCATATTGATTTCTACTTGTGCTTATGATGTCGTGGATAAAATTATAATTTGCCACCGCGTCACTCATTGGTGACTATATTTGCTACAATTATTGATAAGATTGCAACCAGTAAATTGATTCACCTGTTGCAAGAAAGCTTGGGCCCACTGGCACCCATCGCGCTTGGAGTAATTAGTACTTACTTACGAATATGGATCTTTCTAGATGACGCTGGCGATGTGCAACCGGGGTCAGGCGCTGTTTTCTCGCATAATAATTTGATGAGTCCTCGTTCGGAAGCATTGGATTTAGCAAGAACAGCCGATGTGTTTTTGGAGACCACAAAAATTTTGATAAAAGGGTAAGCCGCAAGACTTGATTCCAACTGCTTGTCACACTTGTCTCATGAATAACTTGAAAAATGGCCTATACCGTAGATGGGGATAAGCTCTAAGTATATCTTGCGATCCCCCCCCCCCCCCGTTATTTATTTCCACTCTCGTGCAATATGAAAAATTCTGTAAATGTTTGTTGTGTCTGTATAGTACACATAACTATGGGTAGCGACCCCAAGGCAGGGTTGATTGGGGCTACCCTACCAACCTCGAAGGGTATGCTGATATTATAGATGCTGGCTCATTGGCGAATGCGCCATGAAAATTGAGTGAAATCATAACTAATGACTCCTGGAATGTGGAATGCATTCGTGGATTATGAAATCCGTGGAATTATGAATTCGTGCGTGATGGCATAACTGTATATTCTCTCCAGTGCCACGCTCTAAACTAGAATTTCTTGAATCATTATCATGACCAATTTGAGGCATTAATTTTGTGACACTTATTTTAGAGATCAATTACACGATAGTGAAAAGTTGCCGAAAGAACTGGATATGCGAACACTGCAACGACTATTGCCCCAAATCGATGTGACAAGTTTTATTGGTAAGATTTCCTCAAAATATTGTCCACTTTGGCTTACAAAAATGATCAAGATCACGTTTAAAATCAGTTCTGATCGTATTACTACGGCGGAGTGGTGTGTATGTGTAGCTAGAAACGCGGCTGGCGGCCGATGGCGAGGAGAGAATTATTGATCTCCCCTGGCTGGGAGACGTCAACCTCTCGGGTTGATGTTTCGGCCGTAGGTATAGTAGCAAGACGTGCCTGCTGCAGTCGAAGTTATTACCCACCGACTCCTGTCGGCCAGATTCTCTCCTGCTCCTGCCGGGCGTGGTTGCGCATGAGTGCGTGTATTACGTATATACAGCTGTGACACGGGTATCATACTATACTGTTTTTATTTTCAACGTACAGTATTTCTTCTGAATGCCTTGCCATGATGATCATAAGTTCAAGCGCGCTTATACCTGAGACCTTTCGATTGCAGCCAACGCGACAGGAAACACGGAACAGTGCAATCCCAAACCATTCCCCTGTGATCACACTTCGCCATACAGGACATACACCGGATGGTGCAATAATTTACGGTTCCCCCAATATGGCAATGCGTTCGGTTCATTCCGCCGGCTCTTGGATCCCGTCTACAATGATGGTAAATGATTGAATTCACGTAACCGTAATTTTTTTGAAATTATAATATTAGTTTTTTATTCGAATTTGAAAAAGATTTTGAAAAAGATACTTAAATTTACTCTATAAGGACGGGCAGTACAAATTTCCGAAAGATGTAAACTTGGCAGCCGCCGACATGACTAAACTTTTCTAGGGAATGATAGTCCAACCAAAAATTGTGATTTGTTGTTATGCAACTGATTGCTGTGATGTTAAATTACAAAAGGACTATTTTTAGGTTTTAGTGAACCCCGAAAAGTCGGCCGCAATGGTCAACCACTGCCCAGTGCACGAGCGGTTGCTAACGCCATCCACGAAAGTCCCGAGATCGTCCACGTCAAGTACACCCATATGCTCATGCAGTTCGCCCAAATTTTGGATCATGATTTAACGCATGCGCCAGTGAATTTAGGTAAGCAGACGATTCCTTCAATATGCACAGGGAGTTCAGAGAAAATAAGGCAATGCAGACACCCTATATCAACCGATGTCATAACTTATCAGACTGTCAACATTCGTTTGGATAATATATATATATCCAATGGGCAGGGAAGAATTACTGCAGTATGCTGTAGCTAATTAGCTCATGCTGTAAATTCTTTCGAAATCTTGGGAGATGCGTCTAGGAGTTGACAAGCGAGTTCACTGAACACTGAGCACCCATCACTACTGTATGTACATACCGCCCTGTACGATACGCGAAAGCACGCTGAGCCCAGCCTGAGGGAAGATTACAGAACACATATGCTGCATGATCAAATACTGTGCTCGTATTTATCATGAATATCTACTTTACGTTTGAAGTTGTATGAAGTATGTATTCGTACGGAAATTAAGAATATTGATTTTGTAGATTTCGAAGATTTTGTCTGCTGTAAGTATATCTATATGTAAAAATACATATATAGATGTATTATATGTATATATACTGTAATCTTATATTGCCAAATTATGCATGCACGAATAACATAAGCGTCGTAGATTTGCAGTGTGTGCCATCTCAAAAGCGAGGGCTTCACAATGAACATATATATTTTGAGGTCCCAATCGAAAAATGCTCAACTGCAGTCGCTGCGACTCACCCGAAACTGTGTCAGCAAATTGTTTCCCGATCCCGATCCCCGAAAATGATCCCTTCTTCCCGCCGAAATTACCCGATGGCACTCCGCGATGCCTTTCGTTCGTGAGATCCCTGATTGGCCAACTGAATTTGGGTTATCGGGAGCAGATCAATCAACTGACAGCTTTCATCGATGCATCGCCAGTCTACGGCTCGTTCGACTGCCAAGCCAACGAATTACGTTTATTTAGTCAAGGGAAAATGAATTTCACTGACAAAGTGGGCGCCCTGCAACACGGATTGCCGCAAGGATTCAAAGAACCAGATTGCCGCACTTTACCACAGATCCCATGCTTTGTGGCGGGGGATAGTCGAGTGAATGAACAAGCTGGCCTGGCAGTATTGCACACTGTACTGCTGAGAGAGCATAATCGAATTGCAGAACGTCTGCATCGTATTAATAATTTCTGGACGGATGAACGAATTTATCAAGAAACAAGAAAAATCATGGGCGGCATGATACAACATATCGTTTATAACGAATTTTTACCAAAACTTTTGGGTTGCGAGGTCATGGATAAATACGGGTTACGGTTGAAAAAGACAAATTATTATTCTGGATACGATCCGCATTGCGATGCCAGTATATCCAACGAGTTCGCAACGGCTGCATTCAGATTTGGACATACTCTGATCAGATCAACGTTTGTGAGGATGGATGATTTTTATCACAATTTAACCGCGCCTGTTCGATTGAGAAGTATGTTCATGAATAACTCAGTCTTGTATGATCCGGCCGAAGGTGGTATGGAAGCCATGTTGATCGGATTATTGGGCGCCCCAGCCATGGAATTTGATCGATTTATCAGTGAGGTAAGTCAGTCCGATATTGAGCGATTTATTGATTTATTGATTCCTTGAAAAAGTTTTGTCGACTGCCCAAAAATGAGTTTATCGCCGTCTACAGTAGCCACTGTTTATTTTTGGTTAAAATGGTCTATCGACTTTAATTTTGACGAAGACTCATGGAAGTGCGTTTTTTAGGAAGTACGGCATCATTTATTTGAAAAACCTACAGTCCCGTTTTCTGGAATGGACTTAGCTGGTATGTGCAAATACCCAAATCAGTGCATGCCTGCCGAAAAAGCATTTAAAAAAAAGTGATTCGTTTCTTTTTAGCATTAAATGTGCAACGATCGAGAGATCATGGCGTTCGTACGTATTTGCTAGTTATGCTTAGAAAGCTTAACCTCCTTCAGTGGCTTCTTACGTTTTAGCTGGATATAATTTTTACCGTGAATTGTGTGGCCTGCCGAAGGCGAGGTCCTTCAATGATTTGTCTGATATGATGGACAGCGAAGCCATTGCCCAATTCCAATCAGTTTATGAGTAAGTTTTGAGACATGTGATTTTTCAGCAATGAGTACGAATAGCATACGCTGCTAAAGTCACAATACGCAAACAGCTTAGGGCGCGCATTATTTGCGAGACACCTACTGTATACTGTAGCTGGAAAGAATTTGGAGAAATGGATTATTCGGCAGATTTTGCGTCAGCGAGAATCGCTTTAAATTTCGGCTAAAATGTGTGTATATATACGTAAACATTTACAGGAAAAATATACTGTATATTTTTCGCATACCTAGAAATGCATGAATTTCACCGTGTATGTGCCAATACTTATAATATATATAAGTATACGTGCATATATATACAGTAAGTATATATTTATTTATCAGCATTCTAAATATTACATAAATTGCCAAGCATATACTGAATATATGTGCTATTAAATACTGTATGTATATGAAATAAAAAATATATCATACAAATATTACATATATTTTATATACACTGTATGTATTTTATTTATTACGCTATATAACTTGCCAGAATGTATGGGCTATTCTACATGTTATCTTAATTGCTGGTACGCGGTGACACTTATGCAATTCTCTGTGTATACAGAGAGTTGCATAAATGCAGAACATACAGTATATTTTTCCTCTTACTTCTTTGGTACTAGGCACGTATCTAACCCTAACACTGATTCCTGAGTCATAATAATTATTCCTCTTCAAATACAGTGTGGATCTTCGTATATTCCTGTGAAGTACCCTTCTTTTCAGCCATGTGGACGACATCGACCTCTTCCCTGGTATCATGTCTGAGAAGCCATCGCCAGGAGGGCTGATCGGACGAACTGGTGCATGCATAATCGCGGAACAGTTCAATCGATTACGGAAATGTGATCGGTATTGGTACGAAAATGATTTGCCCGATACCAGGTTTACGCCAAGTAAGTATGATCGACGCTACAAATTTCAGTAAAATGATCAGCAGCTGTGACATGTGATAATGTTCTTCAGGTCAACTGGCTGAAATTCGCAAGGCGAGTTTGGCAAAAATCATATGCGCAAATAGTCAATTCCTAAGAATGATTCAACCGCGGGTATTCGACATGCCGGATGATTTATTGTAAGCTGCCACCTGTTGCTTAGTTCATGAATTCTGGACGAGCATCACGACAAATAACTGATCAACCCTCCAACTATGGATACCTTTCCGAGAACAAATACTGTTGATACCTAAAACTTGGGTCAGATTCGAATTCTGCTTGTCACAATCAACTTCTTTTTTTTCGACATAGAGACAAAAAAATTACGTTTTCAAACACTTTTCAAAATTTTTAAGTGTGCTTCAGCCCTTTGACTTTTTACCTTCAAAAAACCCTGAGGTTCCATGTCACCAAACCCATTCAAATCCGGTGTCCTAAGCAGTATTGGCACTGGATCATGGGACTCTTTGGCTTATGATTAAAAGGGCAGTAGCAACATTTATAATAATCTGACTTTAGAAATACGCAAGTACCTTGTCAGGATCTGCCAGAAATCGACTTATATGAATGGCTGGACAGACGTAAGTAATTCAAGGGTTGCGTTAAGTTGATCGATCGATTTCATTTTTTGATTGGTAAAACCATTTTCTTTAAGAATTTTGCGTGGTCGATCACAGAGTGATCAATTTGGGAAAAACGAAAAGGATCACGCCTTGCGTCTCGTGCACATGTACTGCTGAAGGGGTAAGATGAACTTGGTTTTTTGTATTTTGTAAGTAGAAAATATATTCCGGACCTTGACTTAATGATAACCAATGTTCGAGATAATAATACTTCGCAGCCAATAAAAGCTTTGTTTGATATATATAGTGCGAAAGTCGGAAGGACTATCTTCTCTGTTGCGACTGTATGTTACAAATTGTAGTAGGTGTGTTTGGCCTGTGGAGATGCCAGTGTATGCGGTTGCCTTGACTGGCCTTGGCATTCAGCTTATCAGTTGCCTTCGTTGGCCGCTCGATGCGCCCCTCCTTTTTGAGTCCATCTGCTCTCCGCGGCATCTTCTCCAATTTAGGACTATTCCGCCTAATTCAAAATTAGATGAGTCTAGGGTCTACTCTTGTTCAAAGTGTACTAGGCACCTAAACTAAGAATCCTACCTCACGGGTATCATACTGTCGCTAATGTTACAAACAACGGAGGGGGCGAGGGTATTTTGTTTACTGTAACCATCGAATAAGGCTCTTTCTGCTTGACATAATATCCACTGATTGTGGAGAAATTAAGTCAAGAGGATGTGACTTAACCCACATATTGCAGATTTCAACCAGGAAAGGGCAGCCCCTTCCCTGAGCGTACCCTCTGTCGTGCCTCTTCCAGTCGGTGTTTGCAGTGGACGGCATGGTTATCAGTAACTCACCACGCCATATGGTTCTTGTTTGCACTGCAGTACAAAGTAGCCTCCACGACCTTTCCTTGCCTGAACTAAATAAAGCATAGCGAATGTTGTTTCTTTTCAGCCCGAATGCCACGCAGTAAGAATCGACAGTTGCAAACGTCTACTCGATGAATTTTTATTCTCTGAAATTATGGAGGATACGGTGTGCATAATTCAATGTTCAGGAACCATCAAACAGCGCGGTGGTCGAGTATAATCGATACGCTCATACTTATCGTGTATATTAATTTATCCCTGTTAATTATTTGATTTTATGTTGATATTTCAGAAAATTTCAAATTATTTCTTTGGTTTGTGCCCACAGAATAATGCAATCAATTAGCGAGCAATAAGCACCCAGTCTTCCTACTTGACATATACTGTCAAAAGTTTCTCGGAATTTTTACTTTCACAGTGCTAGTGCGCACAGCTCCCAGATCCTCTGTGCATGCATTTAGTGTATCACAGTACAGACCAGTATTTATTCTCCCCGCCAGTCAAATTTGTAGGCCCATATTCTACTGTACAGTACAGTAAAATTCTACATTTCAGATGACTTTTTTTATCGATATCTGCAAAACCAAACAAAATGTCATGAAATCCCGTCAGAGGCTCCTCAGGTCAAAAACTGTGTCTAGCACACTAGGATAAAAATCATTGAAATTCGAAAAGCCCTCAAGGAAGTACAGTATATAGACTCCGTTTGAACGTAAAGTACTGTATTTTTGCAGAGGCAAGTACAGTTGCTAATTGATGCTCCTAAACAGGGTGCGCAGCGCTGGCGGGGGGATAACTTGCTTGCTGTAAACATGGAACAACACTCTTCATGCTTGGATTGAACAATTGTCCCTCATCGTCAAAGGCATAGAATTGTCTAAACTGCCAGGAGTCAACGATAAGTGAATTGTATCCCATGTGCTAATGCTCGGGCATTTCGCAGCGAACCGCACCAGACCAGGATCGAAATGTAGCACAGTTTTTTTCCGCGTCAGGCTAGACCAGACAAATTGTAGCAAAGCTCAACAGCTTGTTCGATTGCAGTAAAAACCAAGAGACATCCACGATAATTCCTGGTTTATGAAGGACCTTTCAGCAGAAGCTGTTTACTTACAACTATTCTAGTTTTGCACTGTCAGTCAATGTGAAATACAAGGCGCAGAGAAGTCCTGGTTTGGCTCGACCGGTTCAGTGATTTGGTCGAAGCTGGACCGCAGCACAATCTGGAGCCAGTAAAATCAAGGCTCTACTCACCATCGCACCTGGCTATCCATAAAGCCGCTGAAAACGGTCCATAAAATGGACCAAGGTCTAGGTGCTTAGGAATAGAGAACCCAAACGTACTGACTAAAAAATGAAATGAAAGAATGTCCACTTTCCAGGACTTGAGCTATTCCTAAGCCCTGACATTGCTGCGTGAAATATCCATCGAGCTAGAAGCAGTGCGTGAGCAGTAATGTTGCGTAAGAGCATGTGGTCAATTTGACTCATAGATGACACCATTTGATTTCGCGTAGAATAGTACATGCAGTATAGCCGCAGAGAACAGTTTCTTGTAGAGCATGTGCCAACTGTTTCCAGGGTCTATCAAGCGCCAAGGTTTTAGGGCACAAATCGTAGATAATTCAGTCGTTCAGCTTGAGACAAGCAGACTCGTTTATTACCAATGGCAGAAGTAGAGATGATTCTTTGCAGTTGTAATATGTAATGTATGTTCATTTTTCGAGAGTATAGGCCTAGTGTATTTTGTTGGGTGTTGTGAGTCAGCTGTTGGCTGGATAACAGGACAGTGGATCATGTTGAGTGCAAATCTGGTCACGATAGAAGTGGATATTTATGCAAGTTGTGTGACATTCAAACGGGACATAGCAGTATCGTGTGGCATGTTCAGTGCACCAAATAGCAGGAGGAAGACTGCGATATGGCTACATAGCTCATACATGGGAGCCCTATCGCCTGACCCAGCACACCTCGAGCAGCGGCGCGGTTAAAAGGCTCGTTTGGCACTGTCAGGGCTTAGGAATAGACAAGGTTGTGGAAATCTTTTCATTTCATTTTATAGTTAGTACGTTTGGGTTCTCTATTCCTAAGCACCCAGGCCTTAGTCCATTTTATAAACCTTTTTCGGGGGGGGGGGGGGGGGAGTGTGGCTGTATTGGCATCAAGATGTCTGCAAAAGTGAAGAACGTTTCGTCATTTGTGCTGCATGCTAAGCTCTACTTGCGAGAAGTTACCTCGGAGTCTTTTGGTTGAATTATTCATGCGCGCTGTACTGGCAAGCTTGCAATCAAGTGCGAAAGTAAGGATGGTGGAAGGCAGGGTCAGAAACCTTCCCATTTATGTTACTTGCTTGCATTTACTGTCAGGCCTGGCAAAATGCTTTTTATTGCACCAGACCAAAGTTTGTTGGTACTTGCTTGACACTGCGAGCGAAAAAGTTACTCTTTAGTAGTAGTAAAGAATGAAACTCAGGTCTTTCCGCGCGTGTAGCATTGTTCTCCAACCAATTGTTGCACAATTGGTATCCTTTAAAAAAGCCGTCCTGGCAGGCACTTGTTGGTGCAACAGGTGTAACGAGGGCAGTCCAATAAATTCTGCGAGCCAACAAAATGGGTCTCTAGGATCTATTGCTGAAACGTCACCTCGAGTGGTGGGGGTCCCACAGCGAAGGCAGGGCGCCATAAACAGCTCGGCACACCGTGGGAACGCCAGGGTATTTACGATGAACTTTCATGTTAACCTTACGTTTCGTCACAACAGTTCTACCACTGCTGCTTTGCTTATTCCTGTATATGTTACGTTAGAGATAGAACTGGTCTGCCACCCAATCCCTCACTTGCTTTCGCCGACTTTCAGGCCAGGCTAACACCACCACCACAATTGCTGCACGTTACGCCGCCATTGTCGCCTTGCGTGAGCGACATCTATCAACTTTCAAGTCGAGCCTCACTGCGACGCCAAAGGTTGGCGATGTGGTTGATGTACAAGAGGAGAATCGGCCGCGAGGTAAGTGGCAATTCGGGCAAATAAACGCAATCAAGAGCCACTCTGATCACTCAGTCCAAACTACAACAGTGCGTCTGCCAAGCAGGCAATCAATCAATCGATCAGTCATATACCAGTATCCGATCAAGATGCCCGAAGATGAAGATCGATCGTTCAAAAAGCGGCGGAGTGTCGCGAACGCGAGCGACGAGCAAGGATATGATTGTGGCCTACGTAATGTTAGTGCAGTGAAAGCTTGACTGCCAAACGTGAGGTGACACGCGTTCACGCAGCGATTCACTCTCTATTATTACTGAAAGGGGCAGTATAATAAGATAATGGGGTATTGCTTTACGCTAGTTTCGATTATATTTGAACTCACAGGATGGTCAAATATTGCTAGTTCATTGTAATCTCTTATCGTACGGGCATGCGTCTTTAAAGAGACAGAAAAAAGCTCTCTCTGTAACCGACAATGTCGTAGCCCATGTGAGTACATACTGACGGCAGAAGGCAGCAAGCAAACAAATGAAGCGTAATCGTTCAGACTGTTCCGCAATGATGACACACTGTTCTCTGCCAAAATGGATGTCTAGCTAACTATTTCTGAAATTAACAACAGAGTATGGGAAAAGAGGTGCTTTTACGAAGTGTTCGCTCAATCAAAAGCATCAGTGAACATGTGAACATGATTTTTAAACTTCCCGCTCTGCTTTGCTTGGATATTGCTTCTTATACGAAGTGCCTCGCCAAGTGTGCGCGTGGACCATTCCAAGCGATAGCTCTAATCGCCCAAGCTATAGGAATATGCAAATCACACGGTAAAATATTTGTGCCGTGTGTACGTAATCGTTTTGGAAGAGATCATTTCCTAGCTTCGAATTATTGAACATAAGAAAATCAAAATCGGTTCATAGAACATGGCTCAACCTAAAGCGCCGATTGAATCCGTTCAGGTCTTTGGGCGAAAGGTAACATTTATTTTGTTGGTTCCGTCATTTGTTTCGGGCGCATCTGATATTCCCAATTAGATGTTTGTGAATGTTCAATGTATAAGTCATAAAGTAAAGGCTGTACTAACCACCTGTAGTACGCGTTCCTATTGTCAAATTTTAACCTGTTGAAAGTAGCCAAGTTGTAGCCGACTGCAAAAAGGTTCTCGATGATCTCGTGAGCGTTCTTTAAATTTATTTTAGAAAACCGCCACTGCTGTCGCCTATTGCAAACGCGGACACGGTCTGATCAAAGTTAATGGACGCCCATTAGAAAATATCGAGCCGGCGATCTTGCGGTATAAGGTAATCATTACTTTCGAGTTTTTTGTTGAGGGACTGCTTACATATTACTGCAATAGCAGCAGTTATAGAATGCCAAGCTTTTATCTGTGGTAATGTGTGTTAATAGTGTGTAAAATAATGTGTGCTGTATATATACAATGGAACAAACCCAGTTTTTCTGGTATTGAATCCTGCTTCAGGCCCTGATCAGTTCAGCAAGGGCGTTAGTTCATTTAAAACATTTAGTCCATGTTAGGCAATGAATGTGGCACTCGGATTTCATGATCGTGTGTTGTAAGACTGTTGCTGTTTTAGCTCCTTGAGCCGTTGCTTATTTTGGGCAAGGACAAGTTCTCGAACGTCGATATTCGCGTGCGAGTCAACGGCGGCGGCCACGTGGCGCAAATCTACGGTAAGTAAAATGTTTCTACTCATGATTCCCAGCTCCCTCAAAAACCTCAGAAAACTCCTCAAATTTGCTCCTTAAAATTTGCTCCTCAAAATCCTCAAAACCTACTCAAATTACAAGAAATTTCTTGAATCTCCTCAAAAATCAATAAGTGTGATTGCTGGAAAGCTGACCGCACGAGATACTAATGGCCCGACGCTAGAAAGCATAGCACTTATGCTGTTTGGTCCCCAACATACAGTAGGTTAGCTGGCCCGATTAGCTTAGGCTGATACTAGGCTTAGGCTAAAGCTTGAGCCGGCGTATGACACCAGGCTTAGGCTTAGTCTGGTATAAGACTTGAGCTTGAGGTGATATTCGGCTTTAGCCGGCCCTATACCAGCCTTCGCCTGGGGATCAAACGGCAAAAGCACTGAAAGCAGATAGTATCACTGCAAATTAACCAGTCAGGAGTCCAATAGCTCCACAATAGTCTTCTTATGGCCAAGCGCTGTCTTTAAAAACGAAAGCGATTAAAAAGAACTTTGTAATTCCATTGTCAAGCAGGATTGCTGACTATTCTTGCAGTACAGTAGGTGCGCTGAGCGAGAATTTTTCTGGTCCATTAATCAGCCGATGAAATTATGAACGATATGTTTCGCTATTCGATATTTTTCAGAAAAGTTTCTAAAAGTGTCAATAGAAATTTCTGCTATGGTTATCAAAAAAGTTTGCATAATTGCAACTTTGTCTAATTGTACGTCTTTTTGGCGTCTGCAGCGGCTGCAATTATCGGGGGGTGTGTTTTTGTTTTTGTGTGGGTGGGTGTCTCTGGTCCTTCTTTTCTTATCTCGCTGGGAAGCAGAAGATATTGGCTCATTATCGTTCATTATCGTTCGATGAGATGATGACTTCAGAGGCTGACAGCAGTAGCGATGAATAGGCCATGGTAACATCAGCTAAAATCGATAACAATAGCGGCACTGATTTTTTAGCCTAGGCCCACCATGCTGGACATGTATGCATAGAAAGTGCAAATGTACTCATCAATTTCAGCTTACTGTATGCATATTGATTGAAAATCGGCCTTGGAAAAAGCTAAGAAACCTGGATGACTAAAAAGTGTGCTTTAGAGAGGAAAATAAGCGCATAGGCAAAACGCAGTAAAATACAAAAAATCCTGATCCAAAATAATGATCCCGACCTATCCCTGCTGATCGTGAGTTTGATGCATTCAGGTGCTCGCCTTTGTTTTCTTGAGCACAATAATGGAACGGCTGGGGATGAGGGTATGGCTGTCAGTGAGAAAATATACTGTATGAGTCAGCTTGTGAAGTATAGCAGTCATTTGTCAGCGTAAAAACTTCCTCAAAACTTTCCAAACTCCCTCCTCAAATTCTGGTCTTGCAAGGTGCTGGGAACCATGTTACTTTGCAAAGGTGAAAGAAGAGCCACAGTCGAAGGCTGACCGCGGGTCTGATTATCCAAAACGTTTTTCTTTCAGCCATTCGCCAGTCTATTTCGAAAGCGATCGTCGCCTTCTATCAGAAATGTAAGTTGAACCCGGATGCATTGGATACGGGCACTGTTCAGTCATTAAGCAGAGCAGCCAGGGCCTCCAAGCTTAACTATTGCCCTTTTCCTGGGAGAAAAATCTGATAGAATTTGTTGTAATCGATAGAATAGGTGGACTCCAAATTTTGGTTCGAGGCTTATAAGATCTTTAAGGAGCTTCGTGAAACATCCCACTGTGAGCCATGGGGATTTTATAGTACCAGCGTTGCTTTCGCGGCATGATCAGCTCATTGATCGTTTCCAAGGAGCCTTGTTGGGCCCAGGAATTTGACAATCCGGATTAAAATGTGTATTTTATCCGCATCCAATCACTTATCGTATATATGCGTTTCAGACGTGGATGAAGCCAGCAAAAAGGAGTTGAAGGATTTGTTAGTCCAGTACGATCGATCGTTATTGGTAGCCGACCCACGTCGATGCGAGCCCAAGAAATTCGGCGGTCCAGGCGCTCGTTCCCGTTACCAGAAATCTTACCGTTAGACAGCATGGTGGGACTGGCAATGGTGTTATTGGTGAGCGGAGGCAGGCGCGTGTAACGTTACGTGTTGATGTTGAAGATGGAGAAGTGAGGTATTTGGTTTTTGAATTTGTTGATGAAAGAAATCAATGTCGAAGAAATAGTGTGGAGTCAAGGCCAGACACTTTCATACAAGCCTTCGGCCATTTGCAAGGCGCCCTGTTTGCCGAGGCCTTCTGACATGAGCGTTGTTGGCTGACAATGAGTCACCCAGCTGCTATAGACCTGTAAGGCCAGATAGGGTTCCGGCACTAAACCGACTTTCATCGCCATCCCCCCCCCCCCCCACACCAGCGGCGTTCACTCTAAAAAACATTGCTCCCAGCATCGACCGATCTGGACGAGCCGAGGGCTGGATCGGCTCAATGTGAATTTCGTATCCGAAAATTGTTGTAGGTAATTTTGCTATTTTTTCCAAGATATCTCCACGGAAGTGGACTTCGGCTTTAGCCTCCGGCCTCTGGGTGGCCTGCTGGACGACCTTTATGGATTGGGCCTACCAGTATCTGTTTACGTGTGTGCGATTCACGGCCAGGGGTCCCGTCTGCTCTAAATTTGTAATCACTAATCATGCGAAAATACGAAACTAAGAAACAGAATCGTGAACTAAAATCACTGGAATCACAACCCAAATTTTCCAAACATCCGACTTTATCACGGCGTTTCAGCAGAAATGCCTGAATCATCAGATTCCGATTTGCGAATAAGGTGGCGCACGATATTCAGTTCTTCAATTTCACGTTGCACAGGCACGCTTGAATCGCGCTGAAATAATTGACGTCTTGTAAAAGCAGTTGGGAAGCACAGCCTGAGCAGGTTGGGAGATGGGCAGTGACAAGAACTAACTAGTAGATAAGACGTGAAAGGGACGAAGGGGCTACAATTTTCAAAATTAACAGAGAAAAGAAAGGCGAGTTCATTGAGCCATAAGGAGACAGCCTAGCCTAGTCTATACGGTCTGTGCGATAGTCTCTCACGTGACGGCAGGTTCGGGCTGATCTTACGACCGAGCGGTCCAAAGGTCTTTTATGCCCCGAGCCTGGCAGAAAGGTTCATCCTGCAGAGTATCCATCACAGGGATCTCGATTCCCAAAAACAAACCCTCAGGCAGTGCCGTACCTCCCTGAGGTGCCCGCAACTGCTGTAATGCCGCACAAGCCCAGCTGCTGGTCGAATGCACCCTGTCCTAAGACACCTATGCTGGCGGACACTTAACTGTCGATGGCGCACTAAAGGACAAAGTTAACGCAGAGGATCCTTGACGAGCACAGCAAAGCTTAACTATGTTGAACAGTCCTACATCCTACCCGCCCCGGAGTCCTGAACCCTTCCAGTGTGAACCAAAGGGAACGACGACAGTAGAGGTTCTTAAGAGTGTGTTACTCCAAGTCCCGGCCGGCACCTGGGCCATACAACAGTTCTGCCGAATGGGCTGGACAACACGATGTGCCTCCCCAAGAATTTAGCGCAAATAGCTGGGAACGAACCTAGCGAGCGAAAGCAAGGGGAGCTCAGCTAGCAAACTGCCCTAGCCACAACGCCTAGAATTCTAGGCGCCCTCAAGCGGCAAAAGTTACCAGAGTACTTGGGTGAATACAACACTACCATTACTACGCAAATCAATTATCACGGTATGCCTACCAGATCCTTGTAAAAAAACTTGTCGTACCTTTTCTCGAAGCTTCTTGACTCTATCAAGCATTTCCTCAAATTTCTCAACTTCACCAACTTGTTTGTCGTCTTGCATTGCTTGATTCAATCGCTCAGAATCTTCGTGTATGGACGTTAGACATAATTGCAAGTTGGGCTTTGTCTATAAAAAAGAAAAGAAGGAAAAGATTTTGGGCTGACTGGGTTTCGAATCTGACTATGTGACCTCTATGTAAAGTGCTGCACTGATCTGGCATGATAACCCATAATACAGCCCTAAACCTAGCCCGTGGCTGGAGTGGGGCGTCATAGACTTTTTACCCATGTCCTTCGAGGTGGGCAGAGCCAGAGAGTGACAGCGAGGAAACAGGGCAGACTGGTGAGGGCGTGGTGCCAAAGACGTCATCCCATTAATATTTTATTTCTTAAAGCCAGATTGGTCAGATCAGATAGGGCAGATTCAGATGTGGGATAAGGTTCATACAAGGTGATAATAAAGGACCTTTGTGCCTACTTTGAATGGAGCACCCCATATTCAGGCCCCTGGTTAGGTCCTAGAGCAGCCGGGCTTCTAAACATGGCAATCTAAAGCTGTGTCCCAGGCTTCACTTACAAATCGTTCAAGACGCAGGTCGTAGTATTTTTTCGTCAAAGCGTCGATTTCCTTCGCTGTTTCGGCTCGGTGCTGAACCACTTGCTTCAAAGCGTCGTCCACTGAGGGCAGCAGGTGCTCGTGGAAATAGCTACTGACGTGGGTGCAAGATTCTGCAAGAACAGAAGTGTTAAGCTAAAAGAAATACAAATATATTGCACCACACTTCGGCGCTTTTGCCAATTGGTCCCCAGGCGAAGCCTGATATAAGGCTGGCTGATGCCTAATATCAGCCTAATACTAATGTCTCATACCAGACTAATAAGCCTAAGCCTAAGCCTAGTATCAGTCTAAGCCTAAGCCATATACCAGCCTAAACTAACCTATGTTGGGGACCAAACAGCAAAAGTGCCCACACTTCTGCCAGGCCCTGACTGCTAGTGCAAGTCCCACACTGTACCTGTACCTGTATGAACGATAGTCGGCAATTCGTCTTCCGTATCCGAGCTTTGTTCCGCTATAGAATCGAAAATCATGTGCATATTGATGGAGAGCTTTCTCTCTCGTTCTTCCTGTTGGTCTTCACTCGACGCCATTTCGGCCAAAGAACAATGGATAGCTCGAGTGGTGTGACGAGGTGGATGATGCCAAGACAACACAAACAACTGGAGCCGACCGACCGACGTGGTCGAGGACACGAAAAATAATGTTCCTGTCGACTTGATTAGTGGATGGTGTCTGGCTTTGATTCTGCCGCTATTTCTCACTCGTCGAAAACACTGACCACTGCATGTAGAATCCAGTTCCATGACAAAAGCAAAGTAATTCCGCGTGGGTGGGCAGACGGGATATAACTGGAAAGAAAAGGCCGCAATTTGTGTCAATAGAAACGAACAAGCGATGGCAAATCGGCTCCAACAAATTTCTCCGCTCTAACCTCGGAGCATGCTGCACTGCATTTGAGCACTAAATCGTCTGATTTCTTTGGACCAAGCAAAAGTAAGGAAATCTGCTAGGACAAATCTGTGGTGAGATGTTGATTGCAGCCGCTTTGAACGCTAGAAAAAGTTCCAATTATCCGAAATCAATTTTCCAGAGTTGCACCTTTGTATATAACGCATAGTCGAAGAGGACTTGTTTCAATTATCCTTGCATCACATTCACACAGAACGCACTCGTCGAGGTGAGGGGTCTAACGGAAAATACGTCCCGATTCAATTACCCAGTGGCGGTGAGGATTCATGGGCTCCCCTGCCGCCTGGATTCTTGGTGGTGTACCTCGTAATGCGACTGTGCTGCGGATTTCTGAAATAGTTGTGAAGAAGTACTGTTGAAGACAAGAACTTTACTCCACCCGTAGCCATTGAGACCAAACATTCTGGGGAAGTGATAGTAAAGATTGCACGCAGCTGGAGCCATATTTCTCATGCATTCTGTTCAGTGTGTACTGCATGTGTGAGCCTCGCGATAAGGGGCAGACCCGGAGCGCGTAGAAGAGACCTCCGTTTACGACTCTTGACTGGCCTTGGGGCTACCGCAGACAAGACTGACGGGGATGCTTAACAGGCTAGTGTCAATGAAAAACGAGAGCTAGTCCGGATTGGGCCATGCAGTACCTCTACACGTGTACGACTCACGACTGCAGTGGATGGCCGATGGATGGTACTGAACGTATGTGTGTGTGTGTGGACTACAGTAGTGTTAGAAATGACCTCAAGGTCAAGGTCAGAAATCTGATTGACCGACCCCTTGTCAAAGCCAGGGTCAGGTCAGAAAATTTTTTTAAGGGTCGGTCAGGGTCAGGCCAGAATTTCTTGCACCTGGTCAGAGTATTCTGGCAGTGAAAAAAAGTGCACTTGGTGGAATCTTGGGTAAAATATTTTCAAGCTCCCGTCTTCCTGTGTAGGAATCTGGGGCTGTTCCATAACTCTAAATCCCAAGGCATGTCCTAAATTCTAGGACAGTCCCAAGTTATTTCACAGCCCTGGGGTGAGACACCAAGGTCTTAAGTTTAGGACGACCTCAACCCTGTCCCAAGACACTTTCTGGTGTCTTCATTTCCCAGCAGCGCTGCCTGGCGCGGAGCAATTGCCCTAGATTTGAGGAAATTTAGCTGTCAGAGCGTTATCTTTCTAGGGCAAGCTTAGGGCGTCCTGAGATTTTAGCACTTCGCTTACTAACACGACAGTCAACTAAGGACAGCCCACTAAATCTACGGATAAGACACCTTTAGGACAACTATTGTGACACGTCCTAAATTGGTGTCTCAGCGTCGTCCCAAGTTGCTGTCCTAAACGGTGCCCCAAATTCGTACCCGTCCTAAAATTAGGATCGCATTGTGAAACTGGCCCCTGCGTATTGTGAGTCTTGTGCTATTGCAGTTATCTTACTTGCACAGTAACCGACCGGCCTAGCTGCAGGGACTACTGTGTGCCTGCGTAGTGCTTGCTCGCGTATGCCATCCATCCGTGGCAGCCACTCTCTCTCCCCATTCGTTCATACCCAAACTTGGCTTCACTGAACCAAGATATTCTAGCTGCACCAGCCACTTCCAGCCCAATAGAGCGCCTTTTCTCGCAGGTCAGCATTGAGATTGGTGGGGAAAGAAACCGAGTATGCGGCAGGCAGTTGGAATAGGAATTGATGTTACGAGCGAATAAGCTGCATTTTTTATTTTCAGTGGGTGTGAGCTTTTCTAGTTTTCCCAAAGCCGCCAAAAACAAGGGAGGAAATTTTTTGTCTGATCAATTTCAAAGTGGAGCCAGAAAATTGTTAATTCCTCGCCAAGGTCAGCTGTCAGGTCAGAGAGTTGTTTTAGGTTCAGTCAAGGTCAGGGTCAGGTCAGACAGTGAAAAATCCAGGTCATTTGAACACTAGTGTGTACTTATCTTCCTAAGTACAGTATCCCCTCTATCGGAGGGTCCAACAATGCGCGGGTGCAGGGTGTGCACTGAAGAACGCGTACACTGGCGAGAGTCCATTTCTCTGGTTCCACGGCAGTTCGATGTGTCCCCTACGTTTGTTTTGTCAGTCGCTTTCCTCAAATGTTTGTCTGGAAGAGCCTGGAAACCTGAAAATTGATCAACGAGCTGTAATTCGTTATCTGATGCGAAAGTAAAAAGCTGACACAGATATCCATGATGAACTCATGGCTGTTTGTGGGAAGCATGCCAAATAAGATGTATGGGTCACCTGATTTGCTCAGTTGAAATATGTATGAGCATACGGTGTTTTGGTCAAAGAAAGTTCGTAACAAAGACGAAAACCGGTCTTATTATTTCCAAAAAAGTCTGTTATGACAGACTAAAACCTTTTAGACCAGCCAAAGCACACAGTGGATAAGTAGGGCTTAGGATGGCTGGTATACTCGGTCACACGAAGAGAGGACCTCACACACACACAGTGTATAATCACTCACTCACAGATGCATTCCTGTGTCAGCTCAGCATCAAAGCCACAGTGTGCACGTGCTGCTGCTGTTTGGAAAGGATACCGCCAGCGGTGTTTCACACGATAGACCTGAATATGCTAAAGCTCTAGACTAATACGCTGCAGCTGCGAGTATACTGCAATGGCTTATGTTAAAATATTTCAAGCCTCGAGAGATACTCAACAATCTTTCCTCCCCTTCTTCCCACTTTATGTTCATGCTCATGTTTTACCATGTCAGCAATGGCACAATTGCGGATGCAGCCAAACACATGACACAAAGCCATTCGCCTAGTCGCGAGTCGAACACCCATCAGTAAGTGCGCAACCAGCTCGAGAGGTAGACACTCATAACCCACTACGTAGACCATGAGGATTTTTCAATGATCCCCTACTCGTTGCTCGGTCGTGTAGAGAAGTTGAAGAGAATTTTGTGCTCTACAAAACTGCTATAAATCGTTTTTGATTTTTGATCAGAACGCTAGATAATCGATAAAAGAAAAGTTATCGCTAGGGGGCGCGGTCATTTTGGGGGGGGGGGGGGGGGGGGGGGGAGGGGTATGCATTGCTCTTTCCCTGCAGTGTCATGCAGTGCAGTGCAGGGAAAGAGCAGTGTAGTGTCCTTGTAAATATTAGCACGCTCGACGAAGTGCTAATATTATTATGTTTCAGTGAAAGAGAGCAGCGCTACCACAAACGGAGATGCTAATCGTAAGCTGCGCTGACCCACAATGGCGCGTACTGGGCACACATACAGTACACACAGCACTTCACACCGTGAGTCGCATCCCCCAAATGCAGTAGGTTTACCTTGTTGCATACTCTCCCTTCCGATACCGTTATCTTTTACCTTCTCCGATCGAGTATGGAGGTCCGTTCATCACATCTTTCTCGCTTGAGACCCAATCGCGTTTGACTTTATTTTACTCGAAGATCACCCATCGATAATGTGCCCAGGTAGAATCCAAATCACACTATAATTATCTTCCAATTAGGAATCTCCAAGGTGCCACATGAAAACCACAGCCGAGAATAACCCAAGGAGGGGAAATACGCCAAGGAGATACAATATGCCTTGCAGACTGTGCTTGAGATTAATTAGCAACCAGGACCAGAATCCTAGAGTAGCAAGGCTTAACTTTCACAAGGGGTGAAGCGGGACATACTGACACTATTTACAGTAGAACTTTGTCAGTTACGCAACGATGGCAGGGAAGAACAGTCTTCGCTTCCGTGAAAGTCCAACAGGTGGGGAAAAGCAGTACCTACCATGAAATCTAGCCTTTTTGTGATAATCTGGGTCCGTATAAACATATGCGTGACGCGGAGTCATGCTGATGCCAGGCGCGTGCACTGCGAAATTGGCACTAATCGATGATGTTATCTTTTTCAGCGTTAAAAAACGTCTGCCACAAGTTAATATCTTAAAGACTCAGATTTGCACGAAGTGCGCTCGTCAGTACGCACACAGAAAATGTGTTACAAAGAAATATTTTATGAGTCAGTAATCTCGAAAAGTTACTAGGCTTCATTGCAGACATGGTAATGGGGGAACCATTTACAAAGCCTTTCTTTCTTTTCTGGTGACAAGGTGGACTCCTCGGAGGCGCTGCCGCTGCCCGGTTTCTTGGTGGTTGCGGTTCCTTTCGTTGTGCTTCCAGTGGATTTCTGAAAGAACGAAGCGGGTTTGGAGGCTTCGTCGTGCTAGTGGTTATACTGCATGCAGTAGTGGCTCTGGAAGAGGAGTGAACTGAAATTCTAATAAATTCCATGAGTGGACCCAATCCCATGTGCACACTGGTATCGGTGTCCTTGCTCTCCAGACGCTGTGACGCGTCACAGTGCCAAAATTCCATGCATGTATGCGATAAGCATATTTTTTAGTGCCCGAAGCAGATAGCTGCACTGATGTACTCCACAATGTGTGCGCCTGCTGTGAAACAAACTGTACTCCCTCAAAATCGGCCCAAGTTGCTATGTCGTCACATGCATAGTATAGGCCTAATCAATTCGGTGCTGGTCTGTGTTGTCAGCCCCCACTGTACTCTACCACTAAGTCTGGACGCCATAGAAACCTATTTTGGGCATGACGAGACCGTATATTTATCGAAAGCGACTTCATTCCATCTCCACTGATGGGAAGACACTGCCGATATGCGCGAGTCACCTGAACTGCAGTGCCATGGCACGCTGAGCAGCGGCATTCAAAATGCAAAGGACAGCCTGGGGCATTGTTACGTCACAGAATTTAAGATGGGTTGTTTTTAGGGAGGCCACTGCCAGGATTTATTCCTGCAACACAGTCGAAGGTAAAAAGGAGTCAGTGCCTTACCGAAGAGGTGGTGGTTTCTTGTTGGCTACACTTGCACGGGCATTGACTATGTGCGTCGTCTTTGGTGAATCGTGCGTTGCACCAACCGGGTGGGATCGAACCACATGTCAATGGGACGGGGCTCGCCTTGGCCGCAGGGGCGCTGCTAACAAAAGGCTGGCTGGCTTCTTGCGAACAGTCGTTTTCGCTCCCTTTCGAGGCAGCAGCTAAAGCAGCAGCCGAAGCTGCCGCTGCTGCTGCAGCAGCGCCAGCAGCAGCACCAGCTCCCTGAAAAAGAGAGGACTTTTACAGTACAGTAGGCTATGATTAGCCATATCATAACTTACAGCGGCAACTTTAGCGCATTTGCATGGGCATTGGGCTGCCACCATGTCAGCACATCCCAAACACAAGCCTGACGGAATTTCTCCACACGTCTTGTACTTCATGACTTGCGGTTCGGTATAGCCTTTGAACTCTTGACTATTTTCCGTTTGTTCATCGCTCGAGCATGGCTTTTCAGCCAGCTGTGTAACCAGCGCTTGCATACCGTGTTTCGTGCACGTTTGAGAGCCCGCGGTCGCTGTCTGACCATGCACGCTGAGTGGAACTAATGCAAGGAGAGCGCAGACTAGCATACGATACATGGTTGCGGAGAGGAGGCTAAAAAAGAAACGTCAATGTTATAGCTGAGCTCATTAGCGGACTTGGTTTTGGATGTAAGGAAGGAAAGGGTGGCTTGCACAGCACAACAGCTGAGGCAGTCTGACGAGTAAGCAGAGACTGCCCCAGCGGCAGGATGGCCACGCCGCTGCATAGACCAGGAGGCATCGCATAGTGTCTATCTGTACTGTAGTAACCCACTTGGATCAGTGTCACCAAACCATACTATACTCACTTTCGAAACAATAAAAGTATCGAAAATTAAACACCAAAATTCGTTCGTTCGCCGGAGTGAAAAATCGCAAAGGTGCCTTTTCTCCCTGGCCCCCATCTATATATATCCAACCATTACAGGATGCGGATGTCCTTGGGCGACTGGCTGAATAAAACAATTCTCTTTGATCGAATCCTGTTGACGCCATGAGACGACTTTAAATCGGGAAACGCAAAATTTTTGCCCAGAGCGGGAATTGTTTGGCAATATAACTGCTCCTGTGGCCAAGAAGGCCTATCCCGGACGCCCGCTCTGGAGGGTCAAGGCGAATTTATACTTCACTGCGGGTGAGGGCCGGGCGAAGGTGGCGGACGGGCGCGGGTCGATTTACAGGTTTATACTAGCAGCGGGCACGGGACGGGTGGGGGGCGGGCTGGAGCGAGGGCCGCCCGTAAAGGGTTCTTTGTCAACCCGTTGACGGGCCGCTTTGTCTGCAAAAAGCGGGACGATATTTCGTGATGACACAGATTGACTTTGAATTTTCTACTGCTGGAACGTAAGAACTTGTAACTCTGTGCTAATGACTAGGTGACTCACTGATTGTTTATAGTGCAATCTGGCTCACAAAAATTTCCTCCTGTAATGATTTACTCTGTTTCACAGAAAAACGCATTGCTAAACTGGCTAAATACACATTCCTCAATTTTAATCACAAATCACAAACAACACATGATGTAAAAATACGTTTAAGAATATGTAAATTCCGACTGTCAACAGGAAAACCAAACTGCTGCTGACGTCACTGACGATGAGTTACCGTTTTCATTCTAGAAAGTGACACAAGAAAATACTTCGACTGACATTGCATGAGAAGCGGAGATTCAATGCCTTACCTGTAAGGGACTAAAACTTCGCGGAACCCGCTTCTGTCCATGCGGCCGAATTGCCTGTCAAACGCTGGATAGATCCTGAAAAATAGCACGATTTGATGACGATGAGTGTCAAAGCGGAAAATCATTCTGCACGAGAAGTCAGGGGTTTGAATGAAGCCCATCTTTCAGAGTGTTCAGACGCATATTATGGACTGCTACAAATCCCAGTCCAACTTTATGCCCAATGAAACCATCAGTATTTCACGAAAAAGAATGCACTTACTTTGTAATCTGTCGTAATGATGAAAATGACGAAAGCAAGTGGCAGCGAGACATTCAGAAAGGTTTTCTGGGCGAAATCTTAGAAAATAAAATAAAAATGAGTCATAGAGGTATCATTCCCAATCGTCTTGTCAGAGCGCACGCCGGCCAGAAAGTTAGGTCTGAAGAAAGGTGAAAATAAAATACTTGGCAAACGCTGACTAAATTTTCCATTCGATTTTCGAATTCTACGATAAAAACTGTGCAAGAAATGCTTATCTTAAAAATTTTCAGCCGAAATGGCCAAAAGTAGTTCAGAGGAGAATACCAACGGGTCGAGTTGCAATAAAAACGAAACTTATTGCCATTTCGCCCGCAAACGGGCCGACCGCGCGCGGGTGAAATTGGTGACGTTTATACTTTTTTCGGCTACCGACGGGCTGGTTTGTAGCGTTTATACTGCCAGAGGGCGCGGGTCGACGGGTGACGGGCCAAGCCCGGGCTACAGTAAGCTCGAAACTTTATTTTACCCCTGTGCGGCCCTCGCCCGGCCCTCACCCGCAGTGAAGTATAAATTCGCCTTCAGGGAAACGAGTCTGCGTTGGAGCATGGGAGAGAGGGTGGATAAATGCGGATACCAGTAACGAGCAAAGCAAGATAGGAGACACACTTCGCAAAGATTTGCTTCATAATCAATCATTTATTGAAGAAATGCGACGTGGAGAGTGAACTGCCGGAATCTGTGACTTATGGCCGAGCGTGGGCGGTGATAAATAGGACCTGACAAATTAGAAACGGATTGGCGATGACGAGAAAGGAAGATGGAATGATACCCACAACATCGAGTTTAGATTTGGTGACTGACTGCACAAAGTTGTGTGTGACAACTAGGAATGGTGATGACTTTTACGAGTGCCATCCACTGTTCGTAAACATAGGCTGCTTTTCGCCTTACAGTACTTTTCTGTATTTTGTTCGTCACCTCACATTTTTCTCAAAGTGCTCCAACTCTTTTAGGCCGCGGTTAAAACTACGCGTAGCAAAAAAAACCAATTTGTGGTGCGACATGCATCAAAATTGAAGAAAGCTAGACAGACGACTTTCCGACCATGACGACTCCAGCGCGACCTACGTTTAGTGAGGCAAAATAGTTTTCTTTTTTTGATTTCGCTTGGTCCGTTTTGCCTAGCCAAACTCAAAAGTCATAAGCGAAGTCATGGGGCCAGCACACACAAGAGGTCTCTCTGTGTCTCCACTACGCATGAGGGCACTCTGGGCCGACCATTGCTTCCCTGTGACTGGCGGCTGGGTTCTGAACTCTGCTGGTGTTCGACAGTCGAGACTGTTTCTTCGTTTGGCTTCCGTTTGGCTTCCGCTTGGCTCGGAGCACCTCGACGGTACCGGGTGAGGCATGCAATCAGCGTGGGTTTAATCGCTCTCCTTCGGCTGTGGGGACTAAATCGAGAACGAGCCACCGCTTATCTATCAAGCAATAGAATACTCTAGATGAAGGCCAAACCAGCTCAAAATGATCCAGAGGACCAGGGTGGCGCACCTCTGGCCCTTGGCCTCTGAAAACCAGTCAAAGATTCCAGAGGCCGCGCTGGTTCCGCTTTCAGCAACTGTGCGAGGCTGGGCTCGTTCGATGGCGATAGAGGTCGATTTGTAAAACCCTTTACTCCCCTGACTGACTCCGTGTCAAGCGTGGATGACTCATCTGTTACCGTCGTGGTGCCCCAGTGGAAAGATGGAAGCATTGAGCAAGACTGGGCTGTCGAACAGTAGGATTTAGAAGCCGTGTGAGCCGGTGTTACAGTACGACAGGGGTGCTCCCACGTGGAGATAATCTTAGAGGAAACAGAGAGGGGCTGCCTCACACTGACTCGCTTATATAGAGCTTGGCTACTGGCTAGCTGCGGCACAGTAAAAGGAATTCTCTCGATGAGGATAGCTTGTTTCCTTCTTCCTCCTCCCTTCTATAAAACCTTCATGACAGGATGGCGATAAGCTAGGCGCATGACATGGCCGATCGCAAGACATACTGTGGGCCTCATGCTAGCCTAAACAATACACTACACTTATTCCATGAAGAGTTGTTCACCAAGGGTTCTACAGGTGAGGAGCTATTCGAGGGGAACGAAATATGTAGAGGCTCGTCTGGCAATCAGTCGTCTGCAAAGAGCCGACAGCTGGGAGCGACCTGGCAGGGTGATGTTTCAGCCATGGGCTAGGTCGGAAGATCCTTGCTTAGCCTGGGTATCGTAAGTTTTTGCCGTGGTGCGACGGTCCCATCTCGGTTCAGCCAGCGACCAGTTGCGGCGGTGCAAAAGCACAGACCACCCGTCAAACACAGATTATATTCTTAATTATGCTGGGAATGCTGCAGTGCTGCGCTAAGTACTGTGCTGTTAGCGACAGCACTGACGATAAGGCACCATTGCAGTAGACATTATTACATGCATTTATTTCAGCTCGTATATGAGTTTTTACAATCATCCTACTAAAACAGTGATGGACCGGATGTGTGAAGCAAAACCAAAATCTGAAAGTCACGCTCAAAGTCTCAAATTCACGCTGCCAAGAAACCTATGACAGGTACGCCGTGCATGATAAATCCCCCTTTACGGCATTCCGTCGACTTCGCGTCAGTCACTCTTCAAGTCAGTCCCAATCTAGGTCAACTGGACATAAGGTGAAAGCAGTGTAAAATCCTCACCCACGGCCCCACTATCACTACAGCGACTAGTGGGGCTGCCCCGCTACATCATTTCGCCATCACGTGTCATCATCGTCTGCTTTTCACGCCTAACCCAAAGTTGATTTTTCACGTTTATCCAACCGCACGTCTGGTAGCCACGTCCGTCCGACTTTGCATCACCGCGCCCAGTCTGCTGTCGTCTGTTGGCCGATTATTTCGTTAGAAGCTTATCAGATTCTACAAAAAGCCAGTTGAGTCGGTCGGCGTCAATGCGGCGACTTCTTAAAGTGTGCTTGTGATATGCATAAAATATAAATAGAATAGGCGCCGCATAAGAAAAGTGGGGTGCAGATCACGTGCCAGATGCCAATTTTACGATGAGAGGCCAAGTTGTCAAAGAAGAACTTTTAAACACAAAGGCGCCGCAATGTCGCCATTATCGTTAATAAAACACTTAAAATTTAGGACATTGGTAAATGTTGACTTCGGGGATTTGTGTTTCATAAAGTCAGTTTGTGATAAAAATTGCCCCACATTTCATTGCGTACATTTGGGTGGGTTCTTCTGAGGACAAATTTTACGGAAATACAAGTCGATGACGCAGTACTTGCCACATAAAGTCATGTTGATTTGGAGAATATAGCTGTCAGCTGAACTGCGAGATTCCTGGTTCAGGGAGGTTCATTTGGTGTTATGGACCGTTCGTACCAACTTGACTTTTTTTTTATGCTCCTACTGTACCTTTTCATGCCAGCGACCAACCCTGATTGCGTTTTATGAAAACACTTTGTCTTTTCTGTCATACCCAACTCCAAACTCTTTTGTGACTCTAAACTTGGCAAGCTTGTTTTGTGTAACTGGATTCTGACTGTGCTCGCTCCGTCTCGACTTCATTTCAAATTATTGTCAAAAAGGCGTGGCATTTGAATTTGATGACGCGCGATGTTTGGACTGGAAAGTTGTAGATTCTAGCAGATAAAGTAGCAGCCTGGACTAACAGAATCACGAAAACTCAAAATCAAATTTCGAAAACCTATCGTAAGAAAAGTGAACTTTTAATCCTCAGGCTCACGTGATTTCAGGTGATTCATAGCTAAAAGGAGGACGAATGTGGCTTGCGTGCCACTCCGCTCCAAATTTTAGTCCTCTCCTCAAATAGTTTTCTCATCTAATCTCTAATAGTCTCCTTTTTCGGCCTAATTTCTTCACGATATCATTTGAAAATTTTATGGTAACTCATTTTTAACATGGCCACTTGAAAATTTTTGGACTTAATTCTACGAAATCTGAACAGACGGAAAAATTGGTCAGAAAACGAGGATCATTCAATCTAAAGTTTATGGTTTGGGCACCCCACGCTTTGACCCGCGTTACAACAAAATATGCTGAGTATTACTGGTATCTAATGTAAATACAGATCAATTAGCTTCGAGCTGTGCTGTACTTTTTTAGATGAAAAATTTCGGTTTTTTAAATCTTTGACAAATTCTGGCCCTTCTATGCGGGCTAGGGGAAGGGGCTTGTAGATCATGCCATCGACTACATAGGGTCTACCCATCGAAGTTTGCTAGGCAAGAGCGCGTGAAAGACTGCTCCGCGATGTCGGCGGTAATCCTGTGCGATAACCGCCCAAATCAGTGCCGTGAGAGGACTCGAAATGAAGAGCCTCCAAGACCCATAATGGCTCTCCTCGTTCCTCTAGCCCAGAGCATGACGGGTGAGGCTAACCTTCAGGCGCGCTAGGTTCAGAAAGGACAGGGCTCTCAGTCCACCAATGTGAACACAGGCTGACCAGTTGCCAGCTCCACCTCTGACCACCGCGCCATCAAGTTGGAGATCAAAAATTGTTGCTGAGGCAGGTATCGACCTCATCGCAGTTTCGTGATCAAATCAGCATCTCGCGTCGCAAAAAGCTGAAAAAATTTCCCTTTTTCAGTTTTCTGTCGTTCTTTTTAAAAAGTTTGCCTCAGCTCGTGTGTACATACGGCAAAGACTTCATCGACCAACCTACTTTTTGTGTTGCGTCTTTTATTTTAGCAGCGTGAAGCACATCTACTTTTGTGAGTGATGATCTCCTGCATTCCAAACTGCTGGGTCGAAGGGTCAATGCGCAGTTTTTAGGATCAGATAAAGGTGTCCGGTTTTTTTAAAACTGTTTTTCATCATTGCTCAGCAAATCTACATTTGATGGGCAATGGTGATGCAATTCTAGTGGTCAAGCTTGTACACCAGGGCTCATCCACGGGTCCATTCTTTAGCTCTTCACAGTACAAAAGGCAAAACACGTTCACGGGGTTTTGTTGATCCAAATTTTTGGCTCATTCCTCCCATAGTTTGGGGGTTTTTCCTGATTGCGGTGCCAAATATCGCGTATCAGCTAAACTATAGTCAGACATGGGAGAAAAAATTTCTGTTGTGTTAGTGCAAAAAAGTGTGCAACACATTTTCGAGTATCTCATCGTCGACTGGCTTGCAAACTTTAGCAAACCTAAGCATTCCGTTCGCCCCCCCCCATCGGGCGCCAGTCAGCCAACGTTCTGTATACTCGTATAAATCAAACAGGAGTCGTAAATGGTGCCAGCGATTGGGAGAGGCGGGTTACAGTTTTCTAGCTTTATTGTGCTCGGTACTTAGCTAACTGAATTTACCTAGTTTCGTGTTTTGTCTGAGGAATACTGGCTCGTTACATGGTCGGGTCTTTGGTGAGCCAAGTCGAGAGAACCTAAGATTTAGAACGAGTTTTGATTTTACAGCTCTTTTGTACCAGGGGGAGAAAAGCGAGACGAGTCGAAAAGTGGCTTTAGACTTCTTAGCTAGCTAGCTAGCTTGATCATAGCCGAAAATTCCGAAAGTCGAGCAGCTTAGCTTGGTCTTTTCGGTGCACTTAGCTAGCCCAGTGTACAAATAATGGACGAGTAGGTCACACATGATCACGGCCCCTTCGGCTAAACCTAACTAGCCCACTCCTACATCAGGAGCACCAGACCAGACTTCTTGTCTCCCAACCTGACACTCTTACTGCTAGACAACGTGTTTTTTACATGCACATGAGACGGAAGTTTGGTAACTGGATGCCAAAATGCTCAATTTTTTCTTGAAAAACCTGACTCCGCACAAACAAAGTTTAAAATTTGTTTGATTTTTGAAAAGTTTTACCAGAAAGAGAGATTATGAGTCCTCGTTTTAAAGAGTTTTATTATCGAACTGTGCAAAGATTATGAAGCGCTGAAATGATTTTTCCACTTGTTTAGACCCGCCATTAAAGAGGCCTTATTGGAAAGTTTTAGACAAGGCAGTCTGCTCTTGGCGTGTGTGACTTTATTGGAAAATACCTAACCGCGTTTCCTGTCGTCAAGACTCGTCGCAGGCGATAAGGCCAGTTTGTGCTTCAATTGTCGTCGACGACCAACAAACTCAAGACTTTTTCTTTATTCGACGCCTAAGTGTCGTCATTGCGCGCAGTTTATCAAGGTGGGAAAGGGACTATAAAAGACATATTCGAAGAGCTTTTATGTCAAAGTCTTTATTTTAAAACTGAACAGCTTTTGGCTCAGTGAAATTGAAAACGTTAACTTTTATGGTAATCGATTGAAAAAGTAGTTGGTCTAATTTAATCAGCTAACATTTATAAGCGGCCAAACCCCTTGCAAAATTATTTTTCGCTGATCTGAGACGTGCAAGATGAAGTACTGGATGCTTGTCTTTTGTCTCGCCTCATTTTCAATGTGGCACCTGAGTACCTCGATGATTAGCAGTGGTGCGCGATGCGACTCATTCGAATTGGTCCAATACAGACTGACATTCATGGGCGACTGGTCGGAGGAGAAGTTTCCCAAGCAATATCCCAAGTTTCGCCCTCATGCCCAATGGTCAAAATTGGTTGGTAAGTACATTTTAGGTGATTTTTTGAGAGGCTGTTGGAATTTTCCTGCCCCCTGCTAGTTGGTCATTCTAGTTCACGTTCAGCATGTAACACAGTAGCCCACTGTCTCAAAGGCTGCAAACAACTTTTTCCAAATTCGTAAGTTCGATAATAACAAGATAACAAGCTGATGTTGACCAAAGGCATTATAATAAGTCGAAGGAACTGGGCCAAACGGACAACGCAAGTGTGCGCTATACGTGGGAAGAGGATTTAGATTAGTTGTTCTATCAAATTGGCTACTCCGAGTCCGCTGATTGCTTTTGTTGAATTCGCAACATCCCACTTTGCCTTTGACGAACGAAAAGGTTGAGCATAGTTGCCAACCTGGTCAGCTTGAACGCGCAGAAAAGCAAGGCTGACTTTTTCTCGGCCCCATCACGCATACACAGACAGGGCCTAGCATTCCACACCCGCTGCTGATCATTGATAAGACCACGCCCGGGACGGCGAAGATTGTAAATCATGTATTTTTATGATATACTGCAGATAGTTACACCAGTCAAATTATCTCCCGTTTACATTCCGCCTCACAACCCATGTCTATGCCTAGCGAATATCAGTCATTGTGCTGTAGATGCCTCGTTATCTGCAGATTACACCGTGTTTCGAATGATATCAGATAGATACGTTGTCACTAACATCGAGAAGTACTCGCCCAAATGGACATCCACCCTCCCATATTCTCAGTCATAAGCAGCAATGCCAGCTAATCCAAATATGGGCACTTCTTAGGTTTTGGCCGAAATTGCACTTTGTTTGTGCAGTATACTGCTTTATCTGCTGATGTTTCACCCTACCATACCACGCCCTGCCGGGTCCCTCTATCGCCTACGTGCGTGCGGATGAGGTGCGGCATTTCACAGAGGGTAAATACAAAAGGTCACAAACCATTACCCAGTGCAGGTACATTTTTATTTGTGTCTCGTCCACTGTCCCGCTTGATCGAGTGGGCCTAGACCGTTTGTTCGGGTCGAGTAAACACACTACGCCACTCCAATATTGTGCTTACTTTACTCCTGCTCCCCCGTCAAATACTCGTGTAAGCACGATGACGAACTTTTTCGAGAAAGACGTTCGAAATTTCGAGTGGATTTTAAATGAAAACATGAACTGCAAGTGGTAAATCGATCAAAATTCTCAGCTGATGCATGGCACAAGAGCTTGTACACTCTCGAGAATAGTGAAAAGTTTAGTAGAACAGCAAAGTTTCGTGAACAAAATGCGTCATATCTTTTGACGACATCATGGAAATGCAAACAGTAGTGGGCGAAAGAACAAGAAAGAATTAGGTCGGATAAGATGCATAACAAATCATGTGCTTGTTTCTGTGCAGGAACCCCCGACATACCGCGTGCATCTGAAGCTTTCTTATTAACCCTGTCGATAAAAAGTTAGCACGGCTAATAAAAATATTGCACCCTCCTCGCTTTGCAGGACGAACGCACAACAAGGAATACAACTTGTGGTCGATTGGAAAAGTGGCATCGTCCGCGTTTAAGAAATTCGCCCAAGAAGCTGCTTCAGATGATTTGGACAAAAAGGAAACTCAAGGATTTAATGGCATATTTGACACTTTTATTGCGTCTGCTATCAATTCTGGAATCGGAGAGACAGCAGTCGATGTTTTCGTGAGTAATACACACAGCATGGTACGTGGATGCAGAAGTATGTAGAGCCAAAAAGGCGGGAAATTTAAACGACTAGTTTGTCTTTTAGATATCTGCTGCAGTCAGGCTCATTCCGAGCCCGGATTGGTTCGTGGGTGTGAATGGGGTCCAGCTGTGCCCAAACGGGACGTGGATCGAAGAGGCAGTGATCCCACTGGACCCAATCGATGCCGGCACTGATCGAGGTTACACATTCACGTCACCAAAATGGGCATCGCGCCCTCGTCATGCAATGCATCAGATCACTAGCAAGTTCCCCAATCATCTGGCGAATAGTTTCTATTACCCCGAATTGGACTCATTGCCGCACATCGCGCACATCAAATTTGAGTTATTGACGTCGAATAAGCAGCATAAATTGCATCGCCAAGTCACTCATCATCGTCGCGTTGAGCACGACTCCGACGAGATCGACCCTGAGAAGAAAAGGGAGGAGCTGGAGGAGCAACAGATTCTACACGGCGAACCATTGTTGCCAGGAACTGGTGATGACGAACGTGCTGTACCCGCTGCAGCACAGCAACCAGCACTATTGCGCAAACCACCGACTGCGGCAGCCGTACGTCTGCGACCACACTCGGAACCAGCGCCAAGACCAGTTCCTGTACCAGCTAAACCAGCCCATCACAAACCCGCCCATAAACCTACGCCAGCACCGCAGATTCTGGACGACGACGATGAAGACGATGCAGAACCGCAGAGAATGCAGCTGACAGCACCGCCTACAACGCATCGACCAGCACCCAAACAACATCCAACACCGCGTTCACCATCGAGCAGGGGAAGGGACAGGAAGACGGACTCTAATCGATTGGCTGCTGACCAAAGCAGGCCCGACTCGAGGCAAAGACCGAGCAGTGTCCACCACGGAGCCCGGGACAAGCCGACCAATGGCAAACCTGGCCACAAAGTGCACCACAGAGTGCATCACAGACGTGACAAAGTGGAAGAGAGACAAGGTAAGCCACCTGCGCCAGTTGCTCCTTTTCTGGTCTCTCCCTGGATAACAGTCACCTGAATACTCTCTTCTGATCGGCCATCCAGCTCTATGTTCTGAGTTTATCCATGTTCACTTCATGTCCACTCAGTTCATCGAATCCACTCGAAATTTTTGGTCGCCATGCTATCAGTTTGGAGTGAAAACAGAAATCGTTTTTCAGATTGTCAAGTCGGCGATTGGGGATACTGGAGTCCGTGCAGTAAAACGTGCGGTTTTGGAGCTCAGAAAAGAACGAGAAAAGTGATACAGCCTCCCAAAAATGGTCTTCCTTGTCCAGCGTTGCAACAAGAAAAATGGTGCGGCAGCATGCGTTCGTGCCGGGATGAGCAAAAATTATTTTCTTGGCTCCAAAACGAGAATGACAACGAGCGAACTCGAGGCCGAGGAAGAGTTTGAATATGGTGAGTGTCATCCCTGCTTTTTATCATATAAAAGGCTTCTCAATGATCTACTCTTATTGTGCATGTCGGAATTTTCAAGTGAAGTTTCCTGTGGTAAATTTTTGTTAGCCGTGTAATGATCACGTGATCACGCGGGTGGCGCGTGATCACGTGATCATTACAAAACGTGATCAAAATAGTTTCGAGTCCCGCGCTGTTTTATCAGCACTAAAATTGAGATTCGTATTCCAAATTGCTATTCGTGTCATCTTATTAAAATTATATTTTTACCTCTATTTTTTCCACTGAAGAAGGTGGTGTGTGTTTTTACTGCAGAAAAGTTTGTGCTCACGACAGTTTACTTTGCACGCTGAGATTCGGCTAGTCTATTGACCATTTTTTGTTGTTCCAACAATTTTTGCTGTGTACATAAATATGAATCATAGTTAGCCAAGCTTTGTTCCGACTTGAGTGCTCTATATTCGTTGCCTTATATTCAATGCGTGTTCTCTGGAAAAGTGCAATGCCAGTATACTTTGCTGAACTGGTCTGTTAAGTGATTATCTTATTATTCTTGCTCGACTCCTCTCGCGCCTGGTGATATATTGCATATGATATATTTATATCGCAACTTGTGCTTGGGTTTCGCTCGACTTGCACTGCACCGAATACCAGACAAGCCATGTCATGCCGTGTTAATGTCGCGAGCAAAATTAGGAAACCTTGCTGATTATAAGTCGATTAAGTCGTCTTGTCGTGGGCTGGAATGGGCGAGGGGCACTCGGTTAGACTATGACGGAGAATGGGTGATGGAAGAGTATGACTTCGCGCAAGGAGGAGTCTAGATTATGGTTTCCTGACAAAAACACGGAGATGCAACGCCTGAAGTTTCATTCAATTCTTACGTAAGCTGTGAACTTTCTTAAAATGTAATACATTGCGTTGAGCATGCACAGTAGGCTGGCTGCTATGACAAAGTAAGTTTTTTATGCTGGCTATGTATTGATTGTACTGACCACAATCTAAAGCCACCTGTTGCATCATCTGTCTTCATTCTTCAGTCTTGGAAAAATCATGTCTCGATCACTGGTTTTTTAGAAGCAAAACAACCCCATTCGCTTTTCAAGGTGTCTAAGAAAACGGAAACCAGACATCTGTTTTTCTTTATCTCCACTCCTTCTCTTGTTCCTATTCCTCTGTTTGTTTCAACCTGTCACAGCCTCAATTTCTAGTCTTCACCTTTGGCACGCCATTTCATTATTTGTCTCTCCTTTCTGTCATGACGTATGTAAATTCAAATAAGAACCCGATCCGCTCCGTGGCTTGGTCAATCGGTGAGGGAAGACTGATTTGAAATTAGAATTATATTTATGGTCAGGGCAGTGGCTAGTAGCTAAGCAATAGCCGACACCCCGCTGAGCCTTTCTAAAACCAGCCCATATTATCACGCTGAACTAACCCCGCTAATGTACTTTTTAAAATTAGTACGGAAAGACGCAGGTAAAGCTAGCTCTTTCTGCTAAGCAGGGGTGTGGTCGTCGGGTCGGCGACGGGTATTTCATGTTCCATTTGACTGAGCTGAACAAGGCCAATATGCACCTTAATGCGGCTTGCGGTTCTAATTTCAGGAAGAAGTGTTAGATGATGAAGTAGCCCGATAGATTGACTCTGTTGGAGATGCATCATATTTTTCGTCCGCATCCAAGTCCGAGGTAAGCTTTATGCAAAGTATGGATTATGTTGGGTGAATTTGTGCCTAGGTTTAGGCTTGCACCAATTAGTCGAGCGGATAATATTCAAATTACATTGCACACTGCGGGTGTGGGTGTGGGTGAAATGTGTGCAGAAGGCAAATTTATGTTGACTGGTTTGAAGGACAAAAGTCGAGTAAATTTGAGCGCATGCTAATAAGCTTAGGCTTAGATGTTCTGGCGTCTTAACACTTTCTCTTCTCGCCTTTCATTTTCTTGTTTATGCACGTATACCCCAACTAATTATCTGTGTTATGCTACCCATTCATAAACGATGTCCTCCTAAACCTCAATTTTGACTCTTTTGACGCTCATCCATTCCGCCATAACCCCACAAAAGCACGCACTCCGCTCCCCCCCCCCCCCGCCCCAGAAAGCATTATTTTAGAAGCAGAATTGGATCAGGAAGGGATGATCATGCGTTCGCACATCGCACCACTTGATAAAGTCGACTAACACGGTGTGAACTGCCATCGCGCAGATCGCACAAACGGACTGCTGTAAGGTTGGAGCCCTTGGAGAAGATACCGCGGAGACCGGAGACCCAGGCAGGCCTCCTAGTCGTAGGAGGCAGAGACCTCAACCCGACGGGTTTCTGCCTCGCCTGGCGGAGCGTATCGAGCGGCCAACGTAGGGAGCTCTGCGACTGATGTGGCTGCCAGTCAAGGCAGTCAGATACCCTACCTTCTCCTCGGGCCAAACACACCTACTACACTGCGATCGAGGCGGTCCATTCCTCAATCACGATCAGCTGGATATTCAGTCTATCAGTAGATGTGAGTTTCAAACACTCGTAAGTGCACCTGCTTCTGCAGAAACTACCCTAGACATATATGCTGCAACGTGGTGCAGCTGCAAGTATGAACTGCGGCTCTGATTGATACGCTAATGACACACAAAGGCTAAAATTTTCTTCTGTTTTCTGTCGAATAAAGATGATTTTTGTTGAAATGGGGTTCATTAAACTTATCTATTTTCCCAAATAAGGCCCTGGTGACGGGGACTAATGTTTTCAAACCATATCTCGGATAGACTCATTCGAAGGTGAGATATTTGAGGGGACTTTTATTGTCATGATGGCCCGTCAATGAAGCCCAGCCAATAAGAACAGCGTTTTATTGTCTCTCGACACCATTTAAAAGCCCTTATATTCTTAATAGCTCAATTTTAAACCTCACTTTTGATCGCTGGTATCGACCAAATTACACCCAAATCATGACAACACTCCAGCATTACTACGCAGGACCCCTGGGGGGGGGGGGGGGGGGGGGGGGGGGGGGGGTTCAATCGAGATGTAGGCAGGGGCTCGTTCGATGGAGCATTCACGGAACCATGTACGGTATGTCGTTGCTTTCTGCCGTAGTGTTTATGGACGACTAACATCACGCATTGTGGCTGGTCAACCTTCCTGGTACGCGTAAGATACATTAGCGAAATTGAGTGGCTACCTGACTGTCAGCACTCTGTTCCACTCCGATGCACGCCAGCAGAAGCCTTTGGTAAACAACTCATAAAATACTTTTAATGGCACTTGCTCGCTGCTTGTCCGCTGCTTCGATCAATGGCACCTCATGAAGAAATACATGTTTCTGCAGCTTCATGGCAACAAGAATGTTTTATTGCCACCTTATTAAACTAATTAAAAAGTTATAATCCTCGCTTCCACCACCAGCCCATACTTTTGAATATGTCTAGCGCACATATGATGACAGAACTGCCAATTCTGGTGTGGTGTTAATTTCAGTCACCATTGACTTCTATTCTCGTTTTTAGAATAGGGTGAGCGAGTGACCTTTTCTCGTAGCCTCTCTCCTTTTTTCTACCTAATAAAGTTCGTCGCTGTATAAACTCTCCTCGCCATTTCGCTTAGCTCTCGGGGCGACACCTTTATCCATCCAACACACCCTTTTAGCTAGCCCTGAAACTGGCCATTGTGGGGCTCATGTGCGCCGTGTGTATAGAAATCGGCTGATTAATAGCTGCCTGTCATGTAAACTCATCAGCTAACACGTTTCATCGTCCGCTCCCTTGTACCTGTCCGCCAGGTGAATGGGGGGGCGGGGTAGATCAGTGTACGGTGCACATTGGGTACCTAATACTTATGGACAGTACTGGCCAGATTTCATAGGCCTGTCTTCCGGATTAGCCGTACAAGTACATTCCGTTGGCCAGCGGGACCTAGCACGCTTGCTCTAACTCGAGAAATGACAGAACCGTTTGATGGCCTAAGCCCTCGATCTTTATCTTTGCGTTTAGTCATAGCTAGAATAGCAAAAGGCAAGTTTTGAAGAAATGCCCAATTGAATACACATCCGATTTCCGCCTTTGATTGGTTTTACTTGATCTGGTTAGTCAAATTGGTCAACCCGAAGTCGGGCTCGTCGTGCACGTCGACCCGCCGTGAAAGTAGCTCGTGATATGTTCTACAGGGTGCCGTATGCGGATAAAATCAAAGTAGGTGCGTACAGGCGAGATCGTCGTGAGAATAGGCTTTTGCTTTTTTAAAAATTTTCTAGGCTCTGACCTGTCAATCACCGTCAGGTCTGGGCGCGGATGAGTCGAGGCTGGCAATTGTGAAAAGCCAATTGGCATGGTTTCTATTTCTTTCATTGAATATGGAAAATTGCTAGGCTAGTAAGAGAAGAGGAATTGGTTCGTGTTTGTTGCATACTTGTCAAGTGCTTTCCACCCAATGGGCCTGACGTACGTGGGCTCGTGTGTGGGTAGTGCCAGTTTGGGAATGAGGGTATTCCTGGCAAGTGTGAGCGGAAAAGACCCCCCTGAGAGGAATCCCCAGGCAGAGGCTCATTTCCAAGAGAAGATTACAGAAGGAGCCTCTAAAGTTGCAAAAAGAATATGTACACTAGATTCTTTTTCTGTGCTCTCTCGCGGATTTATCCTCTGCTTTGATTTAGATACATGCTGCGCCAAGATTTGCACCCGTCAGACCAACACTGTCACCTAATAAGACCATTTTGGCTAATTACGGGGTCAGAGCTGGCACGTTAGAAGCCAACTATTTGTTTTCCTAGGCTCTCTCCATACCTAAATAGCCAGCACTGCCTGATGCAACCACTTTTAGCATGCGCATTCTTACGCTCACTTACCCTGGCCAAGCCGACATAACGCATGGTTGCAGGCACTCACTGCCAATAAGTCTTGTTCGGCCGCGCACGAACGTGCTTCCTGCTGAAAATATTTAAATTTCCTTCCTCTCCAATATTTTAACGTTACCCGCCAGGTTTTTGCATGTTGGCTGATAACGACTTTACACTGCGCTGTGTTTATTCCTCTATACGGCTTCCTCCTGCTCATTTCCAGTTCCTGGTTGTGCCTGGTGGATTGTCGTGTATTAAGGACTAGCAGTTATCGATTCGTAACTGGGACCCTTTGCGGTGTGAGACTCCCAGTCTTTGCCCTTGGCCGCTTTTCATTTCGCAGTCGACTAAAAAATTGACGGTACATCACCTCAGCCTATTTGTCATGTATGGCAAGTTATGCGCCGCGCTCTTTAGACATGCATTTTAATTGACTCCTCCTGCGCATGACTGAGTTCAGAACAAGCCCAAGTATGCGGGCTAATGTGCGGTGCAGGAGGAAGGAAATTCGTTTGGAGGGTGTTAACCACTATTAGATGGAAATCAATGCCCTTGCGTGCCTCTTGTGCATCGAGTTAATAGGGTCTTGATGACTTTTATGATGCGAGGATCCAATACCGTCATGATAGCTTCTGTGTGTCTGCTTGGCTGGTCGTTCGCTAAGGCTGCGGCCGGGCGTGCCGTTGGTCACGAGTGCAGTGTGGTCACCGAACTATCGGTGTACGCCTGATCGCTGAAAATACGCCGCTGAGTTCTCTTTAGCTCACGATCAGTCTCTAATTGGTCCTGCCATGTGGACAAAAGGGACGGCTATAGTTAGCTGTTGTAATAGCTCATTCGCCGATGTCGTCATGTGCCATAAGCAGGTGCGAACTAGATCGAACTGTCCTCAGAAATGGACGCGATACACGAATCTGAAAGGTGGATCACGATCACTGCTCGTTCCCTGGATACCACTGACGCGAGGGCGTAGACGATAAGGCTCTGCACGGTACCTAACTTGGTCCATTCGTCTCGCCATAATTTTCTTTTTGAGTTGGCGGACACAGGGAAGAAGGGAGTCTTCGCTCTTCATTTGGCATTTGTTTTTTATGTGGCTTTGTTCAGGCGGCTGAGTGGCCCAGTGGCCCAGTACGTGAAATGTGGGAGTTTTAGGAAATTAGGCAAGCTTGCTGACGTCAAGCCTATGAGGAGTGATCGAGGAAGTTATAGCTCGTCGATAGTGATACACTGATAAGGCATTGTTCATTGAATAATGGCAATGTTATCAGAGAATCATTAAGCCCCGCCGTCAGGATATGACAGTTTGAGATCATCTGCGAGTTGAATGCGATGAGGAAGGCCACTAGACAGGTCGCCTCTACAGTGACTTTGATTCAAAAAAGTGTGCCCAGACTAAAGGTCCGATACAATCTGTAGGCTTGTGCCTTTGACACACTTTGAAGACATAATAGCCCCTGATTATACCAGACTTGCCTCCAGGCGCCTCGCAATGGCGAGGGCGTCCCATCCGTTCCTGTCATGAGGAGACCCATGGTCAGTGCCGTACTAATTGTGCTCAGCATGACTGATGCTTGGAATGCGCGCAGATTGGGCAAAGACTGAGCGAAGGACAAAAGATGTCGGGTGACATGATAAGGAACTACGTCTTTGCTATTTATTAAGTCTCGTTATGACCGAACACTGCATATTACCATCACTCTTGGCTCGACAGGACATCAGCCTATCAACTTCCTTGGATGCACCCTCGATTTGCCGTGCGCCTTCGTTGTCACGTCTTTATCCGATATAGTAAAATCAAATAGGTGCGAGTAAGGTGTCTCTGGGGGACTGTGCAGTTAACCATCCATGGGAAATATTTCTTATCGCTGGCGCAGATAACCCAGTAGCGAACACTAATTTTTATTCCTTACTTTTTATCACAGTGGTATGTCGTATCCGATTGCCCCTCCGAAGCCCTATATAATAAAGATATGTGACTCTGATCTAATATAAACCCTAGCTGTGCCGACACAGGTCGCTGCAAACAGGATGACTGCTCCACCCTTCAGGTATTCACTGACGTTGGCAGTAAGAGCAACAACAACGGGCGGCAGTGCTACATTGCTCTGGCTACTTTGAGAGCCCGCCTTGCTAGAAAATATGACACACGATTTGCTGAGGATTCCTTGTTGCGCAGATAGTGCAATAAATTTGTAGCGAAAAGCTATCAGTATTTGGAAGAATGGTCTATTTCAGGCTGGCCGCACAAATGTCTGTACTCTCCGACTTCGACGAGCAGCCACCACCCGACCACTGGTCGTCGCCGTCCTCCGATTCAGTGCTCGCCCTCCTGAATTCGGTCTCGTCATCGCCCACTTCCCTCCTCCCTTCCACCGCAGTCCCAATGTCCAACTGTACGCAGGTCATCTGGCCGTCATCTACAGCATTGAACGAGGCCGTTATGAGAGTGCTGTACAGTCTCATACCAATCCTCATGACGGGTTTTACCGTGGTTGGCAACACGTTCGTCATTGTGGCCGTATGCATCAACAAGCGACTGGCCAGAAAGCACACTAGCATCCTTATCTTGAACTTGGCCGCGGCTGATTTACTAGTCGGCAGTGGGGTCATGCCCTTCGCCATTGTGCAGATATTGACCGACAGTCGTTGGCTTTTTGGACGGATCATGTGCCGCATATGGACCGCATTGGACGTCATATGCTGCACAGCGTCCATATTCACCCTATGCATAATCAGCGTGGATCGATACATCGGGGTGACCAGGCCTTTGGCCTACTCCTATATGGTCACCCGAGGCAGACTGTGCGCGGCCGTCTTGATGGTCTGGGCCTTCTCAATTGGAGTCCTCTTGATAACCGTACAATGGATCGAGGGCGATTGTAGAGACTCGAGTGTGTGCCAAGTTGGCAACGAGTTACAGTACGTCGTGCACTCCGTGGTCATGTCATTCTTTATTCCATTGTTGGTCATATTACTAGTCTATTACAAGATATATCGCGTGACCAGACGACGGGAATCGGGTCTATTGCATGTACGCCCGAGCCAAAGGCACAGACGCCCCGTCGCGATCACTGCGTCATCGCCTCCCTTGGACTCCTACCCTCCGTTGCCCGATTTCAGCTCGCTAACACAAGCAATGCCCAGCACTGATGCCAACACCAGTGACAAAGATGGTGTCGACCAGTCAGAGCAGGCAGTATGTGCGAGCGGTCGAAGTGAAGAGCAATCAACCAACAAGCACACTTCTGAACAGACCCTCACTTCATCCCCGTGTAATGCAATGGGAGCGAGGACTCTGGTCAATGGGATTAGGAGTATCAAGCGGCGCATGTCCAATAACAGCTTGTTCGCCGTCGACTCCAACACTGTGGCGGCCAGTCAATGTGTGCCCTTGAGAATACATTACGGAGGCCCGTATGATAGCGATATGAATAAGCAGAGAAAATTCTATCACAAACATAAAAAGACTGCCAAAACATTATCATTAGTAGTTGGAGCATTCTTATTATCGTGGGTACCATTCTTCATTTTATACCTGACAAGTAAGGTTCAAGTTTTCTTAGTATGACTCATATCTAGGGTCGAACCCCACTAATGGCAAAGCTTATATAGTTTTCTGCAGTGAGGAAAGACTTAAAGACAGCATTATGATGGTTCAAACGTCGCATCGCATCGAACTATACTTCCAGCTTAAAGCAAAGGGTGAGGTAGCCCTTGGTGTGTTATCTAAGAAGCTCTCGTTTTCAGGCAACATTTGCAACGACTGTATTCCGGGTTGGACCATGGAAATCTTCACCTGGCTCGGCTACAGTAACAGTGCGATCAATCCAATCATATATGCAGTCTCCATGCGCACGTTCGGGGATACCATGCGACACACACTTCGTCGTTTCATGTACTATCCACTTCGCGCTTTCCTGAACCCCGGATCTACCAGTCGCGATCTCTCAATTACTGTAGTCGATGATAGACGTCAATCGCGATTCAGCTATGCGCAAACAACAGCAGCTTCTAATAATCTGGCCATATCTAACCAATATTTGCAGCCGAATGGCGCAAAGGACTTTCAGAGAAGTTTAAGCGTCTCAGAAACTACGAACCTGTCGGCTTTGACACGCACACCAACAAACATGAGACTGACCCCGTCCACCACCGACTGCACCACTGGTGTACCAGCAGACACACCAAACATGGCCCAACAGGTGGAGGCTGGGTTGGCGAGTGATAATCGGCTATTGCATCCATATTTCCACGTATCTTCGCGATCTGGACCCTATCAGGAACCGTGCAACGAGGAACCGATCACTGAAAACAATGAAATCGAAAATTCATCATCGACTGGTATCGGCGCTCGGTTGCGTATGGTCGGTCGAAGTGTCATCTTAGTCAATCGATGGAGACAAAAGGAAAATGAAAGAAAACGAACAAGTTTGGTTCACAAAGAGGATTCATCCGATTCTTCGTCCCCGCCCTCCGATCCCAGACCCACTTTGTCCAATTCGCCTGACTCATCCTTGTTTTATTCTAAACAAGTGACTTCATCCGGTGCCAAGGCACGCGAACAAAATCATCGGCGCACGGCGATGGGCAGTACATCGTCGGACTGTTCCAGCGATCTGTCGTCATCTTCGGAAGACATGCATAATTGGCCAGCTTTGCACATGGACCAATGCAAATATACTTATTCCGCGGAGAATAGCTGGCATTCAACGCATTGATTTGTTATAGCATATTGCGGTTTTTGTGAAGTGTGAACTGTGGATAAAACATGCATTTTATATGAGATTATGAAAAAAAGAAGTCGCGTTTTAGACATCTACGTGACAAAATCGGAATGACGGGTCAGCCATACTAGTGCGTCAAATGAAACACGAACTAAAACTAGGGAGGTACAAGCGACGGGAGACCGCTCAGCCTCGGCGAGTGCATCGTTGATTAGGCCGTGGGTGGGATAAAGCAAGGAGACAGTGACGTGGCATGTACGTGCTTTTTGCCATATGACAATATGGACAATGACAGATCTGTGAAAGCTGTGATACCACATCTATGCACATATTTTAGGCAATAAACACATGCAACCATGCATTTCTTCATGTCTGTTGGATACTTGCAGATTTAATGCATTTCAAGTCACAGATCAAATATCGATTTTTAATGCTTGTCCCAGACGGGTTAAAATAACGCGATGCTTCAAGATGTTGAAATAAGATGTTCGTAGTATTGTGGGGGACTAGCACACTGCACTGATAGTCCCTTGGGCGCAAAATCAAATCCCACTCAGAGCTCGAGTTTTTGAGTATGTGTGGTGATTAAAAATTCTACACCTCTATTCAAATTTTTTTCGCTCTTCATTTCGCTAGGGAGGCTAGCATGATATTTTAAAAGTGCAGCAGTAATTTTTGCTCCGGTATAGCACCTCCTTACTGACGCGAATAGGTTGTCGTTGGTGACGGACGCGTGCCTGGCGATAGTCGTATGCGTAACGAAACTAGCGTTTATATATAGATACTCTTTCGAACCGACCGTACACTATGACAGTAAAACGAAAAGAAACCCCGTTCCTATGTCCTAACATGATACCTGGCTTAGCGGGTGTAAAGTGTCATCTATCGTCCTTCTTTACATCACTCGCGGTTGCTCTCCAATCCGCGACACTCCCCACTGACGATTTCTAAGGGGTATAATTGACCTATTGCGCGTTTGATTTCTTGTCCATTGGCCAGCTTGATGATGGCGACACGAATGTTTCCATCAGTTGATGTTATGACACCTTTGATGATGCCAGTGCGCCAACGATGTCGCGGGTCTTCTGACTTAATTTGCACGATTTCTCCGATTTGCGGTGCGGATGCTGACTTGAGCCTTCCTTGTTTGAGTTGAACCCTCTGGCGTTCTCGCAGAGATGTCAAGTATTCGGTTTGCCACACTCGAACGAATGCATTGTATATGTTGCGTAGACGTGTCCAGTATTCTTTGATGGCCTGTTCGTTTAAGGTGGCCACGCTTTCTCCACGAGGGGATTCTCCTGGATGTGTAAAATGAGCTGGCGTTATTACCGTTTCTCCGATTTCAGATCCCACATGCACGAGTGGGCGATCATTGATTACAGCTTCTATTTCGGCTGTAAGCACCTGCAGCTGTCGCGAGTTGAGTAGTGCATTTCCGACTGTCTTGAGCAGCGCTCGCTTAACCATTCCCACAAGTCGCTCGTAGAAACCACCCATCCAGGGGGCCCGTTCAGGTATACGTTTCCATTGAATTCCATGGTCAGCAGCGAACCTCTGTACGTGCTTTGCGGTGAATTGACCGGCGTTGTCCGACCAGACCACTTTTGGCTTTTGTCGGCGTGCGATATAGATGCGGAAAACGTTGAGAAAGTCGTCAGCGCCTAAGCCCTCAACGACCTCGAGATGGACTGCCCTTGTTGCGGTGCATGTAAATAGGCAGATCCAACGCTTTGCGAGTTTGTTCTTCCCAATTGTAACTGTGAGTGGACCAAGGTAGTCGACGCCAATCGACCCGAACGGTGTGAAGACATTGACTCGTTCACGCGGTAAGCTTGGAGATTCTGGCGCAGTAAATGGACCTCCATCGAGCTTTTTGCACTGAGTGCAGCGACGAATGACATTGAACACAACCTGCCGTCCGGCGGTGACCCAAAAGCGTTGGCGAAGATGAGCGAGCGTCTGTGCCGTTCCAGCGTGACACAGTTGAGCGTGAGTGTGTGCGATTATCAACTTCGCAAGCTCAGATTTCCTCGATAGCAGGATTGGCTTCTTTGCCTCTTCGTTCAGAGGAGCGTGTGTGATCCGACCTCGACCTCGAATCAGACCCTTGGCATCCAGTTCTAGCGGGATTTGTCCGATGTGTACTGATTCTCCACATTCTAGACGTTGTCGTTCTTCTCCAAAGTGCGCTTCTTGATCTCGTTTTATCCAGTATGACTCTGCGATTTCTATGTCATGCGCCGTAAGTTGTTCTCCCTTATAGCTGTCTTGACTTCGGCATTTCCGTCCAAATTTCTGACACAATGCTGTGATTCGAAGCAGGCGTGTATAGCTTGAAAAGTTCTGAACTTCTAATCGGTGGCCTCGCCGTGGCAACCATTGTGACGTTTCTAGCCTCTTCTGATTCAATGTTTTCCTGTCGTGGCGGGTAACCATTGTAAACAGCCAGGTGTTTTCTTTCCAGCCTCTTCTGATTCAAATGATGGGCCGAAGAGGAATATTCTGCAGTCAACGCCGCTCAACATCCCACGTTGGATTGGCACAAACGTAAGAGAGGGCATTCTGTTTCGAACTTCACGCGTTCTGTGATGCATCCGCGCGAATGTACGCCACTGCAATCTATCTTCGTGAAATATGTCAGATCGCATCAATGCCAACATCATCTTCGCAAAGTCAAGGTTGGCACCAACCAGAACGATAACGATACCTCGCTTAGAACTCCTTGGAGTCGACTTGGGCGTAAAGATAGTGCAGCACGTGCAACAAGCTTTCCCAGGCAACATCGCTGCCATCACGATCTGGAGTGATTCTCAATGCGTTCTCCATTGGATATGGTCAGTCAAGCCGCTCTCAGTCTTTGTCGAGAATCGAGTACGTGATATCAAGAAAAACCCACATCTGCGCTTTCGCTATGTGCCTACGAAGACGATCCGGCAGACACAGCCACGAGAGGAAGGTCAAGCGCCGAACTGCAGAAAGATTCGCAATGGTGGCATGGCCCGAAATGGCTAATACATCCTGAATCGGAATGGCCTGGCAACGAACATATGGTGGATCAGACGACACAGGAAAACATTGAATCAGAAGAGGCTAGAAAGAAAACACCGCTGTTTACAATGGTTGCCACGGCGAGGCCACCAGACCGATTAGAAGTTCAGAACTTTTCAAGCTATACACGCCTGCTTCGAAGCACAGCATTGTGTCAGAAATTTGGACGGAAATGCCGAAGTCAAGACAGCTATAAGGGAGAACAACTTACGGCGCAT
>JASANH010001557.1:0-226969 GCA_030248295.1 Mesodorylaimus sp. YZB2_4 | reverse complement strand
ATAATAAAAATAATGATCCGATACAAAATGTCCATTTTTTTCGATTTGATGACAAAAAACTTGGACAGCGACGACACCAATTTATTCGAAAGAAAACGCATTTACAATCATTTTTGAGATGTTCATCGTCGATTTGCGGAAAATTCGTTCTCTGCACATTATAACCGTCGTTCCGGGCACCGGTTTCAGAATGCCGTCTTCGGCTCGGTAATCTTGCAATTTTCATACGAAAATTCCCTGGCTTTGAATAAAAATCAAATTTCTTCAAGAATGAGATCGAAAAAGAGCCGGTTAAAATTTCTTTTCTTTTCCGCCGACGACGCGAATGGTTACGGTAGTGCGCGGAAAACACACGGCACGGCTAACTTATCAAATGCGATTGGCAGGCTAACAGAAAAATTGTTGTAGGCGTAGAAAAGGCCCGATACGCGGCGCACAAAAAAGACAGAGTACATGGTGTCATGTTTTTTTTTTACACGTCATGTGTTTATTAGACACAAGGCAAAATATAAGTCCAACAAAAACCAAAACTATCACTAGCCTTATTCACATTTTATCACATTATCACCCTATTCTCCAACAGCCATGGCGCCTGTTTCCCTGGCACTGAAAGACCTATCCTCAAATGCTGACAAAAGACAAAGGACAAAAATACCCGCGAATCAATATGCTATATCACTCATATGAAAAAGGGAAAGTAGGAGATGCTTGTCCCAGCATACTTGTGAATTCTACAAAAGGCACCCTTTTAAACAGAAATTTTCTTTCTTTTTTTTCATTTCATTATATTTTTTGGTTTTTTTTCATTTTTCTTAATATTTTAACTATTTTTTTTGTTTTTCAATTTCAATTTTGTTTTCCTTCCTGTTTCTTTTTTCCTTGATTTTTAATCTTTTATATATTCATCATTTTTTTTATTTTCTCCGATTTAGTTCTCAGACTTTATCCTCCTGGAATCGCGTACAGAAGCTCGATAAAAGCTTGATAAAGGGGCTGCGGATCTCTTTTTATGCCGGCAGCCATACGGGGTGGCACAGGTTGCAGACAGGGGAGCCATGGGAGATGAAATAGGAGAGGAAGAGGTGCGGGCTGCAATTCGCTCATTTCAGAATAAGAAGACACCAGGTTCTGATGGAATTTCAATAGAATTCTATGGGTTTTACTCGGGAGAATTGGGAAAAATTCTAATCAAAGTCTATGCGGCTTCTTTGAGGGTAGGTTTTCTTCCCTCAAGTTGTTACTATGGGATAATTTCGCAGCTGTATAAGGGGGGAGGGGACAAGGCCCAAAGGTCAAACTGGCGGCAATTGACCATGCTGAATGTGGATTACAAAATTTTGGCAAAAGTCCTAGGCATGAGATTGAGGAAAGTAATGCCGAAAATTGTGCATCCTGGCCAGACGTGCTCGGTACCAGGAAGGGACATCAGGGACGGGGTCTTGACCCTGTACAATGCGGTGGAGTATATAAATAAGACTGGCGCGGAAGCCATGCTCCTTTCTGGCGATCACATGACTGCCTTCGATTTAGTGGAATGGGAGTATTAGCTCAGGTTGTTGGAGTATTTCGGCTCAGGCCAGACTTTTGGGGACTGGATCAAAATTATCTACAAGCCCGGAATGGTAAAGTCGTCAGTGCAGGTAAATAGGTACGTTTCGGTTGCTTTCTGCCAGACCAGGGAAATCAGGCAAGGGAGTCCGTTATCCGCCCTCTTGTATGTTCTAGTATCTGAGACATCGCCAATTATATGAAAAGGGACACGGGTGTAAAAGTTAACGAGTTAACAAACCTGCATATTTCTTTCTAATCCCCCCATTACCTCCAGATGGTCCTCGTACACAGTCCCATCCTCCCCACGTTTGGAATACACCATCCTTCTCTCTGCCGAATTCTTCTGCATTAATTTGGCAGTGGTCATCGTAAACTGATCAGTTGCCAAGTCCCTGAAGTGCGTTTTCATTAGCCTCTTTCTGATTTCTTCCCTATGTACTGTAGTTCTTCGTCCTACTCCTAACGGCCAGAAATTCTGTTTTTAAGAGATCACTTTGTGGATGCCTATCCCACAAAACTTTGGCCCTCTCTAATTCCTTCCCTGAAAAGGTAAGTCTTTTCCTGCTCTCAATTTCCAGCGTTCTTCTACGCGCTATACACAGTGCACCTACTTCCTGCTTGCACTCGTCCCACAGATTTAGACCTCCTCATCAGAAGCCCCAATAAAGCCCTACTGTAAAATGCGTGGTTTTTCCCTAACCATATTTTGCACTAATTTATCCGCACAAGTAAATCTACATCCAGCTTTCAATGAGAAGGGCCCATTCTTACTTTCGCAAAAGAAATATTGCACTCTACCTCGAAGATTTTATGGTCAGACAGACCCGTATTCGTGAATTTGTGTCCTATGGACGATGTTACCACGTTTTCAGACCCATAAATCCAATCAATACGGCCCTGCGTTTTAGTGCTGTGGGCGAGATGAGAGAACTCCCTTCGTTTCGCATGATTGGCCCGAAAGACATGATGCAGTCTGAACTTTGAAGAAAACTTGCGGAATTCTTTTAGTCCGACCTCAGTGAGTTTGCTGCGATCCAACTTTTTGCATTCCACAAGCTTGAAATCTCCTAGGCAGAAGCAGGCATCATGATATCTAGACCTTTGCAAAATTGTCTCGAACAAATTATCAAAAAACACCTTCCTCTTATCTTCTTGAGCCGGAGCATAAAGGCCAATACACAGGAAAATCTTATTCTGATACTTTGCTGTCAGTACTACGGCTCGCCCTGATACACTTGTTATGATCTCAGAAAATAACGGATTCCTATTTACCAACAAACAGACCCCTACACTGAACTCCTCCGAAAAAAGAATGATAAATCCTGAATTTTCGCTCAAAAGTACTATCAAAATATGCAGCCTGCCAAGCACTTCGAAAATGGGTTTATTGAACACAAAGCAAATCGTAACGCTTCAAAAATTCAAAGACTGAAAGAGTTTTTTGGGTCTTATCCCTCAATCCTGCTGCGTTTTACGTTGAAAATTTAATATTAGACCCTATTTTGTTCCTGGAGAGAAAGCGAAAAAGAACAACTAAAACAAATAAGACAAAAAGGAAGAATAATTAAGACAGTTCCTATTCTAGCGCCAGGTGACAGGCATTCATGACTTACGGATATAAGGGGGGTTCCTGATGGCCGCCAGTGCTCGAGTCGTCGCTGCTGGTCCGTCCGAAAGCTCGCTTTCGTTGTTTCAATCGTCTTCGCTCTTCTTAGATCTCCTTGACCTCATTAACGTACATTGCCATCGCCATCATGCGGTCCCGCAAATCCGTCAACAATTGGCCAAAAAGATTCTTTCCTTTCCACTTCGATTTGTCTTGGATCGCTGGGTCATCTCGAGCAAGGCCGACGACCCATCGGTGATCGTTAGGATTCCATATTCTGACCAAACGTCCTACTTTAAATCAGCAGAGGGACTTTGAAACACTCACGCTTTTGCAATAGGTTGTCGCTGCCTGAGAATCAACATTGTGTGCGCTACCATAGGTTCCAGCTCATTGATGCATTGCTCGCCTTACGATGTGTTCTTTTCAGTTCCTGATGATGTCTTAAGATAAGACGAAACGTCAAAAATATATGTAATAAATAATGTCGTATTTGAATAATTTATTGGTCTTTTCGTTTCTTTGGAAATATCGTTAGGATTCGCTTCGAGAAGGATTTTTGGTGCCGTTTTGAAAAGCTCCACTTGTGTTCAAATTTCTTTTTATTCTCCTTGGTGTAAGCCGTCACCGCAAATTCCATCCAGTCGCCATGTTCTTCTTCGTCCCATTCTACTTTTCCTCCGATTTTTTTGCACGTCCCAGTCTTTCCTTTCATCATCTTTGACTCATTCTCTTTGTCTCCAACTTTCAGTGCCTTTTTCCAGCATAAATACTGTTCGGTCGAGGTGTGTCCCGCTCCATCCACTGTGAAGGCGCAGTGGTGCAGATTCGAGAAGGGTGACTCCGAAGTAAAGAATGGATAGAAAGCGTTCGATTTCTCGGTGCTAGTTTCCATTGGCTCTTGGCATATTGGGGAGATCACTCGATTTTGACTGATTAGGAATGCGACAGATTCCAATGGAGGAAACTCCTCACAGCGTCTAATGCTCCCAACTCCACCACTTCTGCCAGCCTGGTACATTCGCTTTTGGCCACCAACGAGGTATCACTTATGCAAACTGTCACCGCTCCACTAATTTCTGCAGATGGGAAGCGAACAATGACTACGCGAAGTCTGTTCGACAATGGCAGCCAGAGAAGCTAAGCGGAGAGCTCACGGAGAGCATCGCAAAGCAGCTTGGGCTGAAAATTCGATTCACTGAAAAGCTCCGTTTCCACCTTCAGATCAGCTCCACTGAAGTCCATAATCACCGAGGTTGCGGAAGTCCACAATAGACTCCAAGACAACACCATTTTCACCTTCTGTGCCAACATCGTTCCGGTTATAACGGGCCAAATCCAACGTGCAGCCATCGACACAAACAAATTCAAAACGCTATTCAAAGATCTTCCCCTGGCGGACGAGATACCATAGGATCTCCGATCGATTCCAGTCCACCTCCTCACTGGATCGGACTACATGTGGGATCTTCTGACCATGGAGAAAATCACACTCACAGACGGACTGCACCTGCACAGTTCTCGTTTTTGCTGGCTGGTGAGGGCTGATTTAACAATTGCCAGGGATCCGAATCTCCATGCGTCAACACAATTACTACGACAGCTGCACTGCTTTCACCTGCATTGTCTTTCGATCCCGAACCCCTTTTGAGAGAAGGCTGACAAGCAAATCACGCAAGCGCTGAACATGACTTACCTATGGAGCCTGGAAACAATGGGCTTTCAAGACAAACCAGATGAGTTCACAGACGCAATCGCCTCACATCGCTTCAATGAAACCGTACAATACGAGGACAGGCGATATTATGTCACTTGGCCATGGAAGGACAGCGCAGATTCCTTACCAGCCAACTATGGGCTGGCCCTGGGACGATTAAATTCATTGGTACGCCGCTTAAAGGATTCGCCTCAATTGATGGCAGAATACAACGTCATTCAGTCATTCAGGACAGGCATTCAATTCCACTACGTATCTACTATATAACAACAATCCTGCTAACATCGCGTCACGAGGAGTCAGTGCAGCCGCATTCTTCGACTCATCATTGTGGTGGCATGGGCCTGCCTGGATGACACAAAGCCAGAAGACTAGGCTGGCCCCACCTTCCCCATCTACGCCTGCTCCAGCTGTCACGCAAATGATCGTTTCTAAACTTCAAGTCACTGGGCTCTCTGTCAGCACCAGAGCGCACTTTCCATGGCGTGTGTCGCGAAATGCGCGATTGATACAAGGAAGCGGCACCTCGCCCACTTCACAATGCCCGAGAATGGAACACTTTACACCTCTATGTGATTTCTAAAAAAATCTGTTATCAGACAACAAAAAGGTTAGCCCAGCCACCCTAGTCTAACCAAATGCAAGGCGAGACGAGGTTGGCTGGGCTTCCTCGGCTTATCTACTCCACGTGATATATCTACTCTACCTACGTTTATGTTGCCTCCAGGGCGAGGCTCACAATTGTAATTCCTATACTGACCCACAACGCATGTCTCCGTGATGTACTTGGTGCATCGTGGAGTCACGGGGTCGACTCCCTTCGGGATTTTATTCTTTCTGTTTTTCACCAAAAGCTAGCACCCAAATGAACACACTTCTTCGTATTTTTAAGTAAGTACAGAAGTTTGTAATTTTGAAATACGATTTCCTTCTGTTACCTCGAACTTACTTGGGGAACAGTGTGGACTTGCTGCAGCAAGGTTGCATCTCTCGTGGTGACAGCACGAGTACTGCATGTTAGCACCTAATCAGTGACACTAGAACAGGAAGTTCAGCTTTGTGGACCCAGCATGCTAATAGCTTTAGGTATACAGCCCTCAGCACTAAAACGACCATCGGCACTTGTGTTTCCATCTCTCTAATGCCTGAGTGGAATGGCTGAGGTGGGGGCCGCCCTGTTACACTTTTTTAGAGACAGTAGCAATTCTGTTTGATCACAATTTTTCTACAATCGCCGCCGAGAGAGCCCAGCCAACCTCGTTTGCCTCGCATTTGGTTAGAGTAGGGTGGCTGAGCTAACCTTTTCGTTGTATGATAACAGATTTTTTTTAGAAATAATAATACTTTTTCGCACCTACGTTTGGGCTAGGAATATTTTCTGGTGGCAAACGGCCTCAATTTCCGCAACAAATATTCTTCGCTACAGAGAATGTATAAAAGATCGCAGGTGGATTTTTCAGAAATTTTGGGCTTAGAAATTAGAACAATAAAAACTATACAGAACAGAACATTTGTCTCGGCCGGCCAGTAAGTAATTTTCACTATGGTAACCACGGCTAACGGGAACAGCGCGCTCCGTACGGCTAATAAAAGTATTCCCCTTGCTGGTGGTATGCGTTAAAATCCAGTTTTTCGAGCACAAAAATTTATTAGCTCGAATCTTGAAATCACACCCTCAAAAGAATACTTCGCGCCATGAGAGCTTTCAGAAAAACCAGAAAAGAAAATTTGGGGGCCGCTCCTTTGAACCGAGAGGGGTAAGTGTAAATTATATTCTGTGGGAAGGAGAGAGGAGAGAAGGTTTGTACCCAGTCGGCTCCCACAGCAGGACCACTGGAAGGAATTGTAAGCTGGTGTCCTAGCAACCCACTTACAGTTCAGGTCAGATTGGAGCCCTAGCAGCCCATTCAGAAGCTGGTGCCTGAGCAGCCCACTTCTATTTATATCAGGCTGGTCCCCTGGCAGGACACCTGAAGACTGCGTCATTATCAATAGTCCATCTTAAGTTGGCTGAGCGAAGCGTATTCTCGCAGTTCCTTTCGATTGAGCCTTAACATACGTGGGTGGAATTTTTCTAAACCGTTTGTGTAATCAGGATGGATGCTTTAGTTGCCCATCTGAACCAACCTTTCTTTCGCATTTGGGAAACCGACCCGCTGACTGGGAAGCCAGAGCAGGACGTGGTACAGTGGTTTGAGCAGTTTGAGTATATGGCTGAACTAGTGCAAGGGATCACAGATGTGCAGCGCTTGAATGAGTTGAAAAAATCAGTTCGGGGTAGAGCATTGAATTTTGTGCAGGGTGCACTGGCGCCAGAAATCGATACATACCAAAACGCTAGGAGGCTTTTGGTTAATCGATTATCTCAACCCCATCAAGTAGCAGTGTACCGGCAGCAGTTTCTGAGCAAAGTGAAAGAAAAGGAGGAAACTATTCAGGATTATGTTTGTGATATGAGAAAACTAGTCAGGCTAGCTTTCCCTAATGAACGAGAGGAAGCACAGAACTTAGTTCTGAAGCAACGTTTTGTCGAGGGTTTGAAAACCACAGACACTAAACATCCCAATTTCAAACTGTACAAAGTGGCGTTTTTGAATATGGGCAATACGTTAGATCAGATGCTAACAGCCGTAAGTGCCGCCGAGGCTAATCAACGCATGTTTGCTCTTACTTCTCCAGCTATCATCAACAATGCGTCGGGACTGAACATTGTCAATGGCCTGTCGGCTTTCATGGGTAATGCGGCCAATGCTTGGCCGTGGCTCGTTCCGCGGAAATCGAGGAGGACGAGGTTACCAGGAACAATCTGGACAGTCGAATCAAGAAATCGGACAACAACAGCAGCAAGCACAACAGCGCTGTGCTTACGATGGATTCCGTCACGGAACCCAGGATTGTCGCAATTTGCAAGCCGCTCGGCAACGTCTAGTCGAGAATCAAGGACAGGGTTGTCGGTATTGTGGCCGAGTGGAGCATATCGTTCGCAACTGCCATCTCTTCACTTCGGCACGTTTTCGTTTAAATGGCCAAAGTTCACAGTTGGCCAGTCAGCCTAGCCTGTAAGTTCTTCTTCTGGGAATAATCAAGCAGTAACTGCTAGTAGGAACATCAGAGGTTCGGGTCAACGAGGAAACATTTCTCGAGGCCGTGGGGGAACTAGTTCGAATCGGAATGTGCGAAGTTCAAATCAGGCGCACAATCTGGCCTGGGATCATCAGGAGGAAAGGGAAAATGTAAATGAGGGACCGTGCACTGTAAGAGAGGATGTTATGCCAGTTTTTCAAGATTACGCTTTTGGAGTCTTCGAGCCTAATTATGATGATGACACTACTTTCATACAGGAGAAGTTCGCAGCCGTAGCACCTATGAGTCAAGCAGCGGCAGCACCGGTCATGGAAGCAGGCGTTGGTCAGGTACCCAATCAAGCATCTTCAGCCCCAGTTGCACCAGCGGCCATGGCACCAGTTGGCCCAGCAGCCGTAGCGCCCGTTGTCCAAGCAGCTGGAGCGCCCGTTGTCCAGGTGGCTGGAGCGCCCGTTGTCCAGGTGGCTGAAGTGCCCGTTGTCCATGAAGCCGAAGCGCCAGTTGGGCAAGATCCCGTGGTACCAGAAAGCGAGGCAGGCATACTGCCCGTCAGTCAAGAAGCGGCAAGCAGTCAAGATCCCGTGGCTCCCACAGAACAAGGCGCTGACAAAGCACCACCAGTAAGCAAAACATTACGCTTCCTTATCATAATTTACACTCTGCTGGTAACAGGGTTCTGGTTAACAGGTCCGTACGTGGGCGCCGCTTCCACAACGACCATCGTTAGAAGAACGTTTGAGGAGCGAATTTGGCATCGATATATGAATTATGATGACATTTGGGAAATTGGGGCGTTAAAATTGGGTGAAAATGTTTTCGGACTAATCGTAATGATTTTGTGCTGGGTATGGTCTTGTGCCAATAGGCACCTGGGTAGACGAATATATCAGTTTTGGGGGTTGCAAGCTCGTTTTCAAGTGCAGCGACTAATGGGCCTGGTAGGGATGGAAGCAGATCCTAGTGTCCCTGCTGCTCTACCCTGTAGGAAATTTATAGGGACAAGCATTAGCGTTAGAGTTCTCCTGGAAACAGGAGCAGGCAGAAGCTTTATTAGTAAAGGGATGATGGACGACTTGATTAGCAAGAACTCCGCACTTCAAGTATAAGCATGTGGTAACACAGCGATGAAAGCGATCAATGGCATGGCAGTCGTGCCTACGCAACAAGTGACATGCAAAGTGGAAATTTTGGGAAAGACAAAAGTCCAGCGATTTTATGTGCTAAAAGACCTCCCGCTGCCAGTGGTCGTTGGAAGAGATTTGATGGCTAAGTTAGGGCGAATTCAGTTTGACTTCTCGCAGCGCATGCCTCTCAGCGAGGTAGCCATGGCTGTGAATGAAGAGTACACTAGCAGTATGAGGGGAAGCCAGGCTGGTGACACATCACGCGTGTACCTTGAAGAGACCGTTGTCCTAGCACCGAACACATAAAGGTTTGTGTGGGGTTACAAACCCAGAGGGTGTGAGACGGATCGAGACGTGTGCTTCGTCTCCGAATATGAGCCGCTGTCGGCGGACACGTGCGTTCTGGTGGCCAATAGTGTAGTTCGGTTGCAAGAGAGTCGCTTGCCTGTGCAGGTGATGAATAGCTCAAAGAATCCAGTGCGCTTGTTAGCAGGCGTAATGTTGGGATCCGTGGAGGAAGTGGCAGAAAAGGTTCCCACCGACTTGCACCTAGATAAGCAGCCGAAGAGGACAGATGGGTCTGTGGAACAAATCCAGCGAATGAACTTTGACAATTCCAGAGCCACGGAAGAACAAAAGGGAGACATGCGAAGATTCCTTTTGGAGTGGGCTCAGAAAGGGCTTTTCGCTAACAGTACAATAGATCTGAGGCCATCGAATATCCAAATCGAACATGCAATTAACACGGGGAACCACCCCCCGATTCACATTTCACCACGTAGGGTGCCATTCAAGCAAAGGGAAATAATCGACAGGATGGTGCAGGAAATGAAACATGGTGGGCAAATCCAAGACTCGCATAGTGCGTGGGCTAGCCCTATTTGCCTAGTTCGGAATAAGTCGGGAAACGAATACCGATTTGCCATCGATTACAGGGCTTTGAATGAAATCACAATTAGGGATGAGTTCCCGATGCCGCGGATGGACGATATTTTGGATAGCTTATCGGGAAGTGTCATCTTTTCAAGTTTGGACTTGATTTCAGGGTATTGGCAGATAAAGCTGAGGGAAGGTGACAAGGAAAAGACGGCATTCTGGGTGCCAGGAGGCGGACACTACCAGTTTAAAGTGTTGCCCTTTGGCCCGCTGTTTTCATGAGGCTCATGAATGCCACCTTAGCAGGGTTGAACTGGAAACGATGCCTCATTTACTTGGACGACATTTTGGTCATGTCGAAATCCTACGAAGACCATAAGGAGCAGTTACGGGAAGTATTTGAGTGTCTGCACAAAGCTAACCTTCGTCTGAAATTATCGAAGTGTCAATTTTTGAAGATGGAAGTGCCTTTCTTGGGTCATGTGGTATCGGCTGAGGGACTTAAAACAGATAAAAGTAAGGTAAAAGCAGTTGCAGAAATGCCGACTCCGAAGGACAGAAAGGCAGTGCGCCAGTATCTGGGTATGTGTGTTTTCTATAGGCGTTTCATTCCAAACTTTTCGAAAATTGCGCGCCCCTTGTTTGAACTGATTAAGGAGAACGTGAAGTTTGTATGGGGTAAAGCAGAAAGAGAAGCGTTCGAAGAATTGAAGACTCGATTAACTACCGCGCCAGTCTTGACATATCCGGACTTCCAAAAGCCATTTCTTATATCCACTGATGCGAGTAGGGAAGGGCTGGGCGCGATTTTATCTCAGTTAGATGAGAAAGGCGACGAACACCCCGTAGCTTATGCGAGCAGGTCGCTATTGTCGTGTGAGACAAGGTATTCCACGACGGAGCTGGAAGGACTTGGAGTCTATTGGGCAGTAAAGCTGTTTCGGCCATATATCTATGGTCAGAAGTTTACCATAATTACAGATCATCAGCCGCTAGTGACCATTTTCAAGAGTAAGACGCACGAAGGTAGATTTGCGAGATGGATCTCCAACATGACGAGTATGCATTTTGAGGTCAGGTATCGGCCGGGTAAGAAGCATGCCAATGTAGATGCCTTGTCTCGGGCTAGTTTAGAGCATGGAATGATGGCTCAGTTCGAGCATAAAATTTCAGAAGCTGATTTGAGAATTTGGGAAGAACATGCGCAGCTTTCAGAATTGGCGTTAGCTCAACGGAACGATAGTAGCTTGGGTACCAGGATTGAGTTCTTGTCGGGGATATTGCCGCGCGATGAACAGCTGGCTAAACAGTTCCTTATCGAAAAACCCCGGTATATCATGAAAGACGGCCTATTAGTTCATCTGATGCGATGGAGCAGAAGTGCGGAGCCAGTGTACCAAGTAGTAATTCCACGAAATCTGAAGGGTGATATTATGCAGCAGTGCCATAGCGATGCGTTCGCGGCACACTTTGGTGTGGGAAAGACCTTTGACAAGGTGGCACAAAGATATTATTGGGATGGATATTTTCAAGACGTCGAGCAGTTTGTAAAGCGTTGCTCTTGGTGCGCTAGGTATAAGAATCCTACAAGAAATCATACGGCAGCGATGCACCCTATGCCACTCACGTCCGCACCTTGAGAATGTGTGGGGTTGACTTGTTCGGACCTTTGCCAAGAACTAGAAACGGAAAAGAGTATGTGATCGTGTTCACGGATTACTTTTCACGCTGGGTAGAAGCTGTAGCAATTTCGGACAAGACGTCAAAGTCGGTAGCTGTGGCCTTTGTGAGAGAGATTCTTTGCCGCTATGGTAGCCCAAGAGAGCTAGTGTCAGATCGAGGACAAGAATTCTTATCAAATATGATGTCAGAGGTATGTAAGATGGTTGACGTCAACAAGAAAAACACTACTGCCTATCATGCCATGTGCAATGGACTAACGGAAAGATTCAATAAAGTCTTAGGTACTATGCTGGGAATCTATATCAGCCAGTTCAAGCTAGACTGGGAGGCAGCGTTGCCATTTTTATTATTCGCGTATCGGTCATCCACGCAAGCCAGTGTGAAGTACTCGCCGTATCGTATTTTGTTCGGGAGAGAACCTAGAATTCCAGGTGAACTATCAGTACAACTCAAGGATCGACAGAGCACGGAAGATTACGCAGATGATGTTGCAGCAGGTTTGGCGGCCATGAAGTATATCATAAGGAATAATTTGAAAGAAGCGCAAGAACGACAGAAATCGTATTATGATAGCAAGAGACACGATTCCAGATTTGCAGTAGGTAACTTGGTATGGCTGCAAATGGTGCCTGAAGGTATAGGGTCCAAATTGCATCCCAAATGGGATGGTCCATATATCATAATGGCTAAGCCAAACGCCATGGATAGCGCGCTATTCGATTGTTTACAGAATTATCAGCAAAACAATTGTTGGTTCATGATAATCGGCTAAAACCATGCTATGCACCCTGGAACACACCTCCTGGAGAAGATGACGCAGAAGATTATGTCATGCCCGAAGGACCAGCGCTAAACAATAAAGCGCCCTTGCAATCAAAGCATCGATTTGAATGCGAAGTGGAGCGACTGGAGAATGAAGTTCCAGACCAAGAACCGAGCGGGAATCAGGAGAATTCAGGCGTAGACTCAAAGATGCTCAGGCAAGATATTTCAGGAGATCAGTCACCGGAGTTTCGGACGCCAGCAGCTTCGCCAACCCAGCCAGCCCAATTTCAGGAAACGACGTCGCAAACATCGGAGCGCGAAGGATCGAGAAAAATTCAAAAGGAACTGAATCAGGTGCCTGAGCGTAAGTTGGTCGCAGAAAACACTCAGGAACGTCAACAGCCAGCAAAGTCGTCAGAGTTGGAGGAGACACAGATTGCACAGCCGGCATGGACTCAGGGGCAACGACTTCGCTTGAATCCGGTTCGGTCGACAAGGTACTCAGCCCCAGAGTGGAGGAAATAATACATCGGCCGATCAAGGGACGATTCGGCTGAAACCCCAGGCGTGTGTGAAGAAGTCACTAGGTGGTTCCCGCCAATCATATTATTTGAGTGGAAGCGTGCAGGGTCCATCAGGAATTGTTGTAGTTCTTGGCACTGAGGGTCGTATGTAAATAGTAGGATAGACGGGGCATACTTGGACTGGTTCGGGCGTGATATGCAGATGAGATTTTGGGCCAGGACAGTGTTGAGGACTGGTTTTTATAGTGAGCAGGCCTATATGTTCTACTGGATTTCCTTGGTTGACCTTAGGTTTCTCGAGATGTTTTACATGGTTCCTGACGTGTATATATAGCAGAGACTTCGTACGTGTGATGGCATTGTTGTATCGCGGGTTCATTGCGTTTAGTCGTCGACAATAAACCTTGATCGTCACGCTATGGCTCGGTTTCCGCGTCTCCGGGGGTTGTCCCGATTCCACCTGTATGGAAACCGTTCCTTCGCGGAGCAATGTTGAGTTTTGTGTAGTGAGGTTAGGCGGTTCCGAAGTTGCCACACAACTTCATTACACATCGCTCCTTTTATTACAAAAAAGCATGAGCCTGATTCAGATTCCCTTCCAGCTAGCGCCTTGAGCCATGCTGAGGCGAATACTGTATATTTGCCAGTTACATCTGGGGTGATTAATGGTTCCTGTGATTGGTTTCTGAGGACCTTGATTCTTAGCCAGTCACTGGGAGCACAACTATAGGTCACCATCTTCAGCGTGACGGACTAAGAAAGCTATGCATCGTAACTATCAGTACTATGCGAACGATTTATATGAACGATAGAGGCAAGAAATGTAATGACTGGATCAACATATCGTGTTCGCGTATGGATGGTCAGTATAAGCGACAGCTGTTACCCTCATAAGGTTTTGTACTGAAGAGAGCTTAAACCAACAGAAGAGTTGAGAGTGACACCTTCGAATCGGACGAAAGAGTCTAATGCGCTCAGGTAATGGCGAACAAACGTAATGTCTTAAAAAAGATCATCTCTTAGAATCAGTGGGAGATGCAACATGCCAAACGGAGAACTCCAATACAGACGCCAGAATGCCTTTCCCTTATGTGGGCAACCTGCCTTGGTTGTGACGGTAAGGCACGTTCTGCTATTCTAGGGACAACAACAGAAGACGAAGACGACAACAAAGTACTAAGGAGCCATTGACCAGCACTTAAACCCTTTTTTCTAAGCCCTCGATTTAAATGGCGAATATAGTCCACTTTTTCGCGCTGACTCTACTGTAAATCTTACTTTATTTTTTGTTACTTTCGTGAAATCAATTTCGCACTGCTATCCATCAGCATGCGTGGGCGCAAAATGTTGAGTTTTAGAAATTGTTGCACTTTTTCTGGTCATTCATAAATAATGGAGGTGCGCGTTGAAAATGGTACCATTGTTGGAGTGACGATGTCTGTATTCGGAAAATCGAGCGCCACTAAACGCTGGAAATGAAACCAAGCCTCAGAATCAGTGAAGAAGAATTCAAGATATTTGGCGAGGATTTCATTAGATTATTTCTCGTATTCTAATGGCCTCATATATAAAGCAGTATTAGTTATTCTCCTTCTATTCATATTGTTAATGAAACTGGAAAATGCTGAAAGGGTCAAACGTCGATAGTAATTTTTGTGACAATCACCTGAGACATTTGAAACGGAATTTCTCCAACCGATCACCAATTATCGATGCGAAAGGAGTATTTTCCAAATACTCTAACTAACGGACCTGTAGTTTTCGACCAATTTTTGGAACTTTGTAGTCCATGTGGTCGCCAGCTCACACACTTAAGACTTTTTGTTTGGTTTATTGACCCACTCAGACGCATCACCGGTGCGGCCACTGACCACCCAGCCCAACTTAAACCTGATCACGCACAGGCCTTTGCCAAGTTTAACTCTTTCAGCCGTGATCAAATCCCAATAATAATTTTCCCAATTAGGTCGATCCCTGGTTTAGGTGGTATTTTTTCAACTGGGTCAGCTATCGGCATTGTCTGATACAATGCTCCGTACCTGGCCACATCCACACACTTGTGGTGAATCTGTCCAATTTTCGAGACGGTATTTGCTAGGAGTTTCATGGCATATCAATCTATTGGGAGTAGCGGCGCGTGTGGGAGAAAACTGAGGATATAAGTCAGTGTCGTCATTTTCTTAGCTGCGTAACTGACGGCAGTGTCTAAGCTGCGAATACTGGCAATACGTTTGGCGCTCATTTCGTGATACGCCAGATACGCAGAAGATGGGTCCAACAATACGTCTTCCAGAAAATCGTGTGGACCGCAGGACAAGGACCACAAGCGGCCGGGGTCCTGTTGATACCATGAGTCTAGGACAAGAAATTGTCAGATGGTAGGATGCCCATTTTACTGGTTACGAGTTCCCGTGTCGTTATGGGACAATATGTATTTTGACCATTTACCCTCATCATGGTTCGCGAATATGTAGAAATTTTTTCTTCACGACTATGGTGTCACTGTGGGAACACCTTAGTATTTATTCAATCACTGGTGCCAAGAATTATGTGTCACTACGGTGGGAACATCGAAAGGTCTGGGCGGATAGATGAACTTCCACTTTAACCTTTTCCTTTAGTCACAACAATCTTTCAATTGCTACGCTGCTAGAATCTCTGCTTTCTATTGCTACTTTATAGCTAGAATAGTGTAGTGTACTTGCTCATCAGGTCTGCAGAGATAAATCTGATCTTACCTTTTACAAGACACTATTACACTGCAGCAAAATGCAGCAAGTGACAAACAGTTTGTCACATAATGCTATGCTTTATACTTTGACTCTCTGTTAGCCTGAAAAGACACCATCTATCCCTATTCACTCGCTCAAACGGTCTACTGCAAACAGCCCCCTACGCTACCTTCACACTGCGCACTGCATGCACGCTTTTCATTTTACACTTTTCATAGTGTGCACGCTTTTCACTTTACACTTAAGTTCACACTTTACACTGCGTGCACGCTTCTCTACTTCACACTTCACACTGCCTATGCTTAACCATTGTAGCTTACAAAGTGACTCACGATCCATCTCCTCTATTACTACTAGTGTACCTTGTAGTGTGTGGTGTAGTGCAGAGTAGACTGTGTCAACAATTGATTTGTGTCTCTAGTATTAACCAGTGAAAAATATTAATATCGATCCTAAAAGCCATTTATGCATGAGCACCTTACCCGCCATCGTGAAAAGTCATCTCTATTCTTTTCCAACATGCAAGTTAAAAATCAAACTCCAACTCCAACTCCTGCATGCGCGCTAGATTATGCACCACAGGAATGCCTAGACTTCGAATGTCGTTAACCATAATTACGACATCCGGAACCGTGATCGCGCCTAGACGAGCTACAAGAAGCGTGCATTCTGCTGTTGTGCTCAATCTCGCCTGTAGCTATTGTCTGTATGCAATGCAGCCTTCTTTCGATTTTGAAAAAAACATGGTAATACCAGCGAATTGCCCTAGAAGTTATTGTGCTCTCAAAATTGTATATCAATTCATACTCTTTAAGAATTCGACATAAAAAAAATTGAATAAAACTTCAGTCATCACAGGTCAGTTTTGCTCGCGATCTATCAATCACATTTTGATTTTACACCGTTGCAGGAAACCAAAGTGATAAAAATTTTCTAATCGCAGCGAATTTTCAAAATCATAAATTGCTCGAGAATATTATGTTGCCAATAAAATTAATGCAAAATCATTCGAAATCTAAAACAGTTTTTACTACAAGAATTATAATCGGTGCTTATGTTCCGTTTCAAGCTGCTCTCGTACAATGTTTCAAAAAAGCGATAGCTGCGCGATCAGTGTTTGAAGTATATGTAAGCCTCAAAAAATTATTTTCATCATGCCAAAAACGTGAAATCAATGTCCTACGAATGGGGATTTGCTTCCGATGTAGTTTCTAATTCTTTCAAAAATTCCAATGGAACTACTAATGAAATGTTTCAGCCTTAGTCGCTTGACTTCTAAACCAACGTTTTTCGAATTGTGTTCAAACCACGACTGGGTGCGCGCTCAAGTGTTTTTATTCGTGGTGCCTTTCAAGTGCTTTTTTGTTCATCTGACTGCTTTTTTCAAGAAACCTATCATTTGCGCAATAGTTACCTGCTTGTAGGTTCACCAAGTGATCAATTTCAAGTTTGTTGTAGTTAATCTATTGACCTTTTACAGAATATGCTCAAAACCAAAAAAAGAACGCATTCTGGGTATGAATGTGCTGAAAAAAAACAATGAATTGATATCTGTTCAAAATTCTGCTAGTCGGATAAGGCGATTGGAAAAATAATTTCAACCATGACTGTAGCTGTTACTGTCTGTACTATCTGTATATATTATCTTTCTTTAAAGAGGTGATGTAATATGAAATATTTACTCCATTCAGTGGAGCTGCTCGCTGGTGTTTCTGCTGTTGCGACTGTGGAAATTCTTTCAGGCTCGGGTCTGGTGGTGCTCGACGTCGTGTAAATCTTTCGGTTTGTGCTGCTAGGGACATTGGTAGTTGTGATTTCTTCGTCTTCTAGATCAGAAACTATGCAAAAAACGAGAAATAAAATCATAATGCATCATCGCTATTACCAGGCGCCCCAGCAATATATTTGTGGACCAGTTCAGCATTTCCTACTGCGAATTCTTTCTTCGGATTGCATTGCTTGAAAATAACTGTAGCCTTGCAAGTGTAATTTCCAGATTCCGTCACATGCAGCATAGGCCCGATCTAAATGATTAGTTTAACTATTTTTTTTTTTATCTCCTCTTCCTTGGTAAGGGAAACTCACGCTTGAAAAATTTTTTTCTGAAGTCCAGGAGTATGTGATAAAAAAGTTTTCAGGAACTGACAGTTCGCATTTCAAGAATGTTCCGCCAGTGCCATTTTCACGTCTGATTCTTAGCCGAGGTATCTCTGAAAACCAGAAAAATAATTCGTAGCAACAGTAGTTGCGTGATGGCAAAATAATTTGTGGGACAATATTCGTAAGGAACAGGCGCGTGCACAATTTTCTATGGTGCCGCATGAATAGACAACCAGGGTTTTTTTCTAGCCTTTTTCCTATATATCGATTATTGAGCCGTTGCGCAAAATTGGTTCCCGACTTTGAGCCTAGGACAAGATTTTTTAAGGGATGTTCACTCAAAAATCAAGTTTTTGAGCAGTTTTGCAACAGTTTTATCAACTATCTTATGCAAAAACCAAAAAAAAATTGATTTGGCTCAAGCACCTCTTCTTATTAGCTGGCCAGCAGTCAAAAAATTCAAGCACTGCTGTTCGGGAGCCAGCACGCACAGCATCGACCATCTGTGTATCCCCACGATGAACATCTCATCTAGAGGGCCTACGAATCTCTTGGTTTGTTCGCTTCTTTGTTCCCTTATATAGTTTTTTTCTCATTTGTCGCTTCCATATACTACATGTCTGCCGCTGTTGATGATCCGCTTTCTATCGCCAAGAACCAGCTATTTCTAAACAATGGCCTTCCAACATCAGGGTGTGTGTACGCATCACAAAACATGTGTTCTGCTCGGCCGAGTTCTCTCTGAATGAATTCGACATGGTATTTGACCAGAACAAGTTTTGATTTTGCATGAGCCTCCTAGTGATTGTGGTAAAGACGTTGCGGGAAAACGTGGACGCCTCAAGGAGGCTTCCGGCCTCTTTTCTAAATTCAATACTGGAAACTCATACTAGTGTTATCGTAGCTTTCAACACTGAAACCACGAAAATCCGGAAACAGGGAGATTTATATTCTATCAGAAGCATTGTGTGGCCGCCATCCACAAGTCAACATGGTGATACCATCTCACCCTCAGTTTATTGCAACGATAGGAAACATTTTGAATCACCCAACATGCTGCAGCAATTATTTTGATTCCTCTGCCAGATTATAAACTCAATTGTCGGATGTTTCATCGAAGTTTAGGGAGACCTGATCTCTCGTCTCGGGCTTGACGACTGCAAGCCCAGATGGAAGAGATGCTACAATAACGAACATCGCAAACCGTCAAGTCAAACTTTGCAAAACCAGAAATTGCAATATGTTCCTAGTGCAAAAAAGACTCTGTGCAAATTATTGGAGGCGTATGGCCAACTGGAGCTGACAACGAGCGTTAAGAAAAACACACAGGGTTCTTTTCAAACTCGGATTTTGGGTTTCGGACTCGAAGTTCAAGCTTCGAGCACTAGAGTTTGTAATTTCTTCCTCAAAAAACCTATAAAATCCTCGAGAATTTTAAAAACTTCACAAGACTTCTGGTGACCACTGCACACCAGTCGGCCAAACGCCTCGTATATTTCGCCCAGAGATTCTTTCGCACCGAGGAACATAGTTCAATGTTTGGTTTTTTCTCAAGTTCGACTTGACATTTGGCAATGTTTCCTTGTAAGATGCGGCTGCAAAACTAAAAATTTCAAAACGCAAACAACGCCTTGTTGGCGGCGCAGGTTTTGCGAAATAACAGTTCTGTTGCTCGTGAATCAAAAGTGGAATCGTGAAAAAAATTATAGTTATAGTCAAATTTTAATTGCGAGATCATCGCTTTGCTATAACGATCAGCATATGGCTCGGCTAGATTTTGCTGGCGCAGCGCTAAACACCCCGTGCTTTTTTTACATACAGAAAAGCCTTTGCCTTACTTCCTTGCACAACTAAAATAGCCGAGAGATGGACGAAATCGTAATGCTTATCAATGCCATCATACTTTTTCTTAACGCTGCAACTCAATTTTAGAAGCTGAAGTCCTCCCTGAAAAATCTGGAGCTGGTCGAATTTGAGCAATTGCGAAAGGCTACTGATTTTTGTGTCGAGCAAATTATAATTTTCGAGATCTGTCCCAATGGCGTTACACACCATCTGTAATCCAGTCGCATTGCTTATTTTGAGTTCCAGCTCGGTGTTTTTTTCAAGTAAAATAGGTTCGTTATAGGCTATTTGTGACTTAGCATCCTTGAATTTTAAACCGACTATTGTGTCATTACCTAAAAAAATTATATATATAATTTTCCAAACTAATGCTCCTGCAAGAGTCCAAGGCTACCGTGGCAATTCCACTCCTCGGTGTGGTATGATAATGCATAATAAGTGCTCGCCTGGTCAGCGGTTAGTATAAAACGGCAAAGGGATTTTTCACCTTCTGGACAATACTAAAACGAAAATGCTCACATTTTTTTAATGCAGATGGAAGCAGGAAATGCATTACCGCTTGCCTCTAAACAACAGTATGTCGCGTAGCTTAATTCTGGCAGGTACAGTAGACTACATTCTGACCCACCGCTCTGTTGATGACTTTAGAGAATAAAACTACTTTATTATGGTCAAAAAGAATAGAAGGGAGTGACAAGTAGATGCAGGGCACTAGTGCTAGAAGCTATATATATAATAACATATATATATATATAATATATATAACATTTCTCTATGAGTAAGCTTCATGATAGCCCAATCTTGAAGGACATGCGTCGGGGGATTTCTGGTGCCAGAAATTACCTCAGGTAGGGTCGTTTTAAGCCACTTATCACAAATGGCGTAAGATTCAAACGGTGAACAGAGAAGGTGCGGGTTGTGCTTATTGTAAGCGCTCATCTGGACAATGCCAAAAGTCAGAAGACAGTCTCACACAGGGCAATTGCAAGTTTCTTCAAAAAAACCCTGTTTTTTTATTTTCCGTTATTCATTGTTGAGATTCTTCTGGTTCCAACCTGCACACACGAATGCGGACTGCACGTCTTTATGTCCACACAAAGAGGAACCCAGCGCAAAACGTTGCACAGTGATTTTTTGAATTATGAGAGGAAAAATATTACAAAATATATCAATGAACAACAAGAAGAAATTCATGCTTGTGAAACAAATTGATAATGTTTTCAGGAGTTCAAACGAACCGAGTTTAGAAGGCATCGAACCCTCTTGCACAGCACAGCCGATTGCAGAAACTGCGCGTCAAAAGTCCTCTGCGCCACAGAATCCCTCTCACATTGGAAGGGATTTACGCAGAGCCGAAACGGCGGATAAATCTGAAATGCAATCTTTCTTTTTGAGATAGCAAAGACGAATTGCCTTTAATGGCAGAGTTGTCTAGCCTTAGCTGCGCTATATGTACAGAAGTTTGCACATGATGGACCATCTCGCGCCAAACAGTGCGGATGGGCAGAGGGTGACCAAGATACCATACCCTAAGTCCGAGTGGTCATTGATCAGAGTCAACTTTTGTTTCTACAGACAGTTTTCCTGTTCCCTTCCGAATGTCCATCGATAATTCACCAGATGGAAATTGCCACGATGATCACCATTCTCTCCGAGAGAGCCAATGCTTCTGCATGTAGAAATAACAGCCCTCATGACGAGAAGAATAGTGGCTGTTGTGCACTAGGTCATAGCGCGGCGGGTTTGGAAACATATGTAGTCATACACCTTATGGGTTCGATTCTCTTCTATTTTATAGCTAATTTTATAGCTTTACATTGCGTGCCTCCTGCAAGCTCAAAGTTTTATCAGCATTTAGCTTAAAATGCTGGCCGACCGCCCATGTTAGACGAGGTACAAGATTTGGGCAGGTATTCCTAAGGCAGACATAAGATCACACCTGCTGCGCCTTAGTGATTATGAACACGCAGAGGCAGAGAACAATAGGGTTTTGCCGTGGGAACAATGGGCGGGTACAGAACGTAACTTATCGGCATTGGTGGCCACATAACTTGTCCAAACAGGCTGACTCATGCCATTTAATATAAGAGGAGAGGCGTTATTGGGGTAGGACACTCGAATCTGGTCCCCTCACGGGGCGTATGCTGGGTACGCTCACCAATAGGGTAACCATCAACATCGCTGAGTAGCGACTAATATGCGAAGTTACCTTTGTGGTAGCCTAATCATAAGCGGTGAAGTGGCGTGATACTATGACCTGAAGAACTACCAATGGATTTTAATCACAACCACACCTCACACAGCGTATCGATGACGCCCTCAAACAGCTTATCTAACTTATCCAATTATCTTGTGTATTTTTGTTCGATTCTGGGAGAAATTGGATCCTGACAGACGAGGCCCAACCAGCTGAATGCGCGCGATTCTGTCTCATTTGTTTGATTGATGTAAATCATTTGAGAGACCTGATCACACAAGATCGTTGCATTTAATCAGTTTACGCCTTGTCTGGTTTATCAGTGGTAAGTGCACAGCTGACACATAAAACATGGATTTCAAGCTCGACTGGTCTTTTTATGGTTCTGAAAGACTGGCACGACGTTCCTGGAGAGGGTCGCCTATAACGTTATAAAGGCCCTACTCGATCCGCCTATGAATGCTCCTACATACTTCGTCTGGGTATAGGGGTGGGCTGCGGCGCAGGGGAAACCTGTTCAGGTTTGGTTTTCTTACTGTATCCTAGGCTGGGACAACCCAGTCGGGACCCTAGGAGTGGAAGTAACCATGAATTGATGAGCTATCGTTAATCGAGCAGCTGGGCAAACATGTTTTGGCCACCCTGGTCTGGGATAAATGCACAGGTTTTCCGAAAACATTGCATTTACGTTAGGTCCAGTGGTACTGTAAATGTCCCTCTCTAACAAAAAAATCAACGATTTTGAATATAACTTTTATATGATTGTTTCTGGCACAATTTCTATCATACATTCATATTATTTTTTCGGAATCGCGTATGCGCAGGCTAAATAATAGAGTTTAGCTTTCTTCTGGACCCCGTTTTCCCGCGCAACGTGACTTGGGCGATGCGTGAAATTGTGAGGAAAGTGGGATTCTCATGCACCTTTTGTGCGATTTAAAATAATCATTAAAAGCTTGACTTTCTGGATTTATTTTTGGTTTTTTCAAAGGTACGGTATCGACTTGTCATGTCTGAGGTATATTTGTGTGAGGCCTCTAATAATAGGGCCAATGGACTGATGGGCTAATCGGCTATTAGATCTGGAAGTGCTAGAATTTCTTTGTCGTTTTATTCTTCATATAATTTATTTATTCAGTTTGACTGTTTTAAACATTCCTAAAATGCATTTGTGAACTGGGTAATTTATAATAATGTGCGAAAAAAAGTCGTGGGTACAACTGTGTTACGCGGCTAGGATAGGCTAGGACCCCACGCCACGCGGCAGGGATGAGGCAGATTTCTCAAAACCAGAGGCAGGTGTCAGGCTTGGCCCAGGACCTGGGGTTAGCATGACGTGTCGTCTGGGGCACTATAGCTCGGGGTTCTGGAGCCTGTGCGCTACACGCTGGAATCCTTCAACTAAACTTTCTTTTGAAAAACGATGTTTTAAATAGAGATTGAAGCCATTCAACAGCCATGCGCAATCATTCCATGCAGGAGTATGTATAACCAGCTTCTGCGTAAGCTCGCACATTATTCTAGATATAAACAAGGCAAGCTATTTTCCAAACTATGGGATGGGATTGCTATGACTCTGGTTTTAATGCCAGTGTGTGAAGCTTGATGAAGCAGGTCTTGTTCCACCACCTTCAGCTGGCCACATCTTTTCTTGTGCCGTACGGGTAGATCATAATTACACTACTCCAAAAGGAGCAACTTACCAGCAAAGTTTTTTCAAACAGGGGGCATTGTTTTCTTACCTCAATAGCTGAGTTAGGAGGAAGGCATACGTGTAAATATGAAATTTCGCAGCTTTGTAAATGAGCAGATTGTATCACACATACACCATTTCTGTAACATTTCTGAACAGCTGGCATCTGCACGTCACTTTGACACTTTTCGTTTGAACCTAAAAAATTAGTGAATTAGGCACATACTGTGATGAGCGTATGTTTCTTTGTGTAAAAAAAAATTCACTAACATAGTCGATACATGATCGATATTGAATCTTCTGACTCTTGGTCTTTATAGCGGCATTTGTAGTCACCGAACTTCATATCCTTCAGAAAATCCACAAACACATAAGTGATATTATCCAGCTCACATTCTTGGCTGGCTACAGTCTGAGTTTCATGAGAACCATTTTTGCTCAGCACCACTACTTCGACCATACGCAGCGTGTCTTTTCCAGGCTCCTTTTCACAAGGCGAGTTCAGTCTGCATGCGACGGCTAAGGCTCCGCCATATTCATTGATTGTTGTTCTTTCACCAAACTGATCATAAAGGAGCGACTGCTCTTTATCTATGTCTATAAATCATAACTAACTGATAGTGAAGCAACGAACAAAAAGCGACTTACATGGCGAACCATTGCTCACAGCAGCGAATACTAAAAGCCTCCAGATCGCCCTTTCCATCTACAAAATGAATATATAAGGTAGCTGTGTGCAAGTAAAGGTTTATCAAACACTATTTAGGCGACTACAAAATAACATCTCACTTCAAGAGAAAAATTAGAAGCAGACTAATTGAAGGTGGAAGGTCAGAAACAATAAAAAACAATTGATTGTTTGATAATATGAATGCATAACGAGCAAATGCTCGCTGCTGCTAAACAGCAGCGAGCATTTGCTTTCATGCTTTCATGCAGCTAGACATGCAACTATATCCCATCCCGTCTATATTGAAATGGTCAGCGGATGCGGCCAAGTCAATTATCAACTTTACACCTGGCTCCGGCCAAGTCAGTGGTACCATCAAGCGGCAGACGCCAAACGCGTTGAGAATCAAGGCACTGGTCTCAAACAACAGTCGTGAAGGCCCCGCCCTTGTCGCCCAGTATCATCTTAGGATGCTGGTGCTGGCACAGGATGCCCTCGTGTGCAAGTGCTCCTGCAGGGGGCAAACAGCTGCCGTGCGAGCTAGTCGCCATATGGCCTCGCCTATCATATCAAGACTGCTGATTGGCCATAGGCAAAACGAGTTGGAAGTCTCGGAAGGAACTGGGGTGGCAGGGAGGGAGCAGAAAATTTTCGAGAACAAAAGGTCGCTCAGTCGCTTATTGTCACTCAACCCGAGCATTCGGTTTTCTCATTTTCTTTTTTTTTACGGTTCCACAACCGTACTCTCACCACATGTGTCTCCTTCATTGGTGGAATCACGTGAGCACCCCATGCACATCACCCTAGCATCGGTACTTTGTCACATAGAGAACTTACAATCACGAATTCGGAAGAGTGCGTCATCTCTCGCGCACCTCACCGTTTCCGTCGTCCTTTTCTGTCCACAGTCCCACCAAACGCCCACCTCCCCGCTTTTTGGACACCTTGCCCTGCACTTCGAACAGCAGAAATGTGTTCTTCCCTGATGAAGTAATTTTTCCTCAACGACATAGTTAACCGTACGAGCGCGACCTCAAGCTTTCGCATAAGCACACGCACTTTCGTGGTACAAAATTTTTGCAGAAAATTAAAAACTGCGAGGTTTTTCCCCACAAATAATAAGCGCGCTTTACATCTTCTTGAGCCGCGTTATTTCTTGTTGTTGGCAAGATACAACATTCTAACGATAAGTTTCTTGCATTTCTGTCTAGGGCTCTCCCTCGTGCGCACTTCGCGTCGCATCATCGAAAGCATGTGTAGGTCACTCTCAAGCCATTCGGTGGTGCCTCGAGCTGCTTGAGGAATGTTCTGCTTCCTGCCCGTGGCTTTTTCATGTCATTCTGCATTTTTGAGCTTAGAGTTTCTTTCATTGCTGTTGTAACGCCTTTTGACTTTTTCCATTTTTCAGTCCTCTGACTTGCAAAGGAACATTTAAAACCGTTAAGCTTTGCGAACAAAAAATTGTAATATGTTTTTACTATAGGTGCAAAAGAAAGTTCTGTGCGAAATATTAGTGGCGTCTGGCCAACTGGTCAGGCGTGGTCAACGCCCAAAACCCTGCAGATTTTTCAGGTTGTGTGCGGTTAGGAAGCCGAGCGTTAGAAGAAACACGCAGGTTTTTTTTCCAAACTCGGTTTTCGGGTACCAGGCTTCGAATTTAAGGTTTTAACACTCGAATTTGGGGTTTTTCTTTCGAAAAACTGAAAAAAACTAACTGATTGAGCAAATAAACAGAACTTTAGGCGCTGACAACTGCTGACCAGCTTGCCAGACGCCTCCAATATTTTGCACAGAGCTTTCTTTTGCACCTAGGAACATACTATAATTTATGGTTTTCTAAAGTTCGACTTCACAGTTGGCGATGTTCCCTTGTAAGAGGGTGCTGTCAGGGATAGTCCACTTCTTCTTGAGGTGTGGGTTAATAACTATAACATCTATAGTTTACGCACCATGGTAATTTTGCTGCGTGCGCGATTGCTACCTTTGACCCTTCAGGACCATCTAAACATCACATACAGGTAATGCTCATTAGTCTTCTTGGTAGGCCTTTGTCTGCTATATTGCACTGACACTGATAACCTTGCGTTGGTTTGTCAGTCTTGGCCCTGTTGTCACACAGTGTGGTCGACCTACTCAAGATCTGAGAGTATTCATAAAACATGGACATGGTCTTGTGCTACTAGTTTTTTTGTAGTAACAAAAATGTATTCTGGCTCGCTGTAGTCAGCTTGGTGACCTTGGCTCCGATCGTTCAGTTAGGACAAAAATGACCATCTCGGCTTGGGCTAGCCTGTGTGGTACTATTAATATTCATACCATAAAAGTTGAATCATGTTGATTCGATAGACTAGGCTGTCTGTACAAAGCGGGCCAGGCATTTAGGTCTGGAAAAGACTCTTTCAAGCTCATTTCTAACTTCAGCTATGCGTAGACACACGCAGACAGCTCAGCTATGCGAGTTATGCCATACAACAGTAGAGAAATTGTGTTACTCCTTAGTGACTTGCCTGAGCAAAAAGGAAGCAGGTGCGCTGAGCGGGTGCCTAGAAGCTGCATCTTCCTTTAGTAACCTTAACTTAAGGCTCAGTCATACTTAAGGTGGTGCATTTCACTAAAATTGTGTGAAGGGATATCACAGACATTGATACATAGCGGCTCAGTAAGCTGACTACTCTGTACTGTGGGTGACTTGTTCAATGCTTTAGAGGCTGCCGAAGGAAAAGCTTAACACATATATGGCCTTAGCTGTTGATGGCTACAGGCAGCGCAGCCTACCCGCCACTGCGCGACTAATAGTGTAGACTTTGAGCTGTTTCTATTGGATGTTACGATGATGACTGTGTACGAAGTGAAGCAACCCACGCAACGAACGACCAACTAAACCTGGCTAAAAATTCATATCAACCTTCCCATATCAATATGCTACTTACGTCGCACGCTTCAACTGCGCTAAGCTATAGTACAAGTACATCGCTCTACATTCCTGATAGATACTGATTTGCCTGGTACATGATAATGCGTCAATGGAGACATAGATCAGGGAAGTTGCTAACAATGAGCGGTCAATCCCCACATACCTTACGTGAGACTTATCTGCTAGCCAGCCGGCCTCAGGCAAAATTTGGTGCTACGCGATAAATAGGACTGACAGCAGCATAGAAGAGAGGAATTTTTAGGGACAACATCACAGCTCGCGTGAAAGTAAACTTGAGCTGGAATACATCTGGTAGCCTAATACACAGTTACACAGTTAGCCTTTTTTCATTCCCACATGTTCCGCTTTCTCTTCTTTACACTCGAATTTTCGAATATCGCGTTTAAACTGAAGAGGATTCAGATGAGCATAGAAGAGTTTCGGCGTCATTTTATGCAGCATAAATTTACAAAGCGATGGTGGGATATTAGGAACATGCACAAAATACTTGGGGCCCCAAAACACGTACCTTGTCGATGATCGTGGCTTCTTGAGGAGAGCTTGTCGAAGTTAGGTATGGCGGCTGTTGTACGATGCAGATATGGCAGAAGTATGTATGGAATGACTTGCCTGTATCGCTGCAGAGCACCTTAGTGCGTCGACACAACATTTCCAGAATCACACTTGGTTCACCAGCATCTGCCACGTCACAAATCCTAGCTAACACCTAGCGGCAGAGTTGCGCGTTTGAGTGTGGGAGGCTATAAATATTTTTTGATGCCATGTCATGTCATGTCATGTCATACTTTATCCATATCCAAGCGCTATACAGCGCACTCGAGGGCTGAGGAACACATTAAACGACAATCATTCTGTACCGAGGCGGGAGTCGAACCCTCCCCTGTAAGTGCGTATCCACCGTGGGAGGCGGACGCCTTAACCCGCTAGGCTGCGACCCTGGTCTCCACTCTTCTTAATGAATATGGAACTATGACTTTCTAGGCATCAAACAAGTGAGTGCATGGCTTACTCAGGTAAGTGAGGTAGCTGGCATTGTGAACAAGGACTAAGGCTGAAGCATTGATGACCGAGCATCAAACACTCTTCTCTAAAAACACCTGATTAGAGAACATAAAACCGTTATTCGCTTGAGGGAGGGAGCTACTCCTGAACGATTCAGTGCTCACTTATTTCGTTTGCGTTGCGTAAGCGAAAGGAAAAAGGTGGAGCAGCTGATTCAGGCAGATGTTTTTGGAAAAAGTAGATCCATAAGTCACGCCTGTTGAGTGGTTCTCATCAACGGTCAAGAAAGGAAAACTAGAGAGGGCGCATTTGTGGCGACTTAAAGGTGACCATGAATCTTGATATAATTGTGGCTGAGCATCCTAAGCTAGCTTTCGAGGACATCACATCGAAATTGAATAATGGGGGGGGGGGGTGGTAAAATGTTCAGTGATTGATCCAAAGACGCCTATCTACGCGGTAGGCATTTCCCAAATAATCAACCATTAGAGCTCATTGAAGCGCACGTGACCAAACTTTAATAAAAGATTGGTTGCTGTTGTGTGAGCAGGCTGTCTCTCCCACCATATACGATGTTATGTTAAAGACCCGAGCAGAGAAAACTACTTTACTAGTCTGTAACAAGCAGAGCAAGTGAGCCGTAGGTGCGCTGCGCTAGTGCTAGAAGCTGGTAACATTCTCGTAGAAGTAACCTTTGCGGTAGCCTAATCATAAGCGGTGCGTAAGCGTGGCGTGAGACTATGACTTGGCAAGTATGCAAACTACCAATGCGTTTACATCACATATCTCCCCATCGAAAAAAAAGCTTCGCTTAGGTCGGCCTGTATCGGTCCGGTGGCTTTCGGTTTTCACGTGTTGGGTACCGACTTTGACCCTTCTGAAACTCGTGCTGACGGGTGGTCGCGTCGGGCTGATCGGTTTGGACCTTGCTGGTGGGTGGCTTTGTCATTCCTTCTGACGCTGTTGCCTGGGGAACTTGCTGTTGCAGGGTTGCTTCCTGTCCCTGTTGTATTGGAAGCGTGTCCTGCCCGTCTGTAGTGTCTGTCGACGTTGCTTGAGGGGAATGTTCGTGCAAGAACTGCGGTGAAGCCACTGGTTCCTGATTAGTAGCCTCGTCGTCTTCCTCCTGGCCACTGTCATCACCTTGCCGATGACGTAAGCGCAAGTGATCCGCGTGTCGACGATGATCAACGCCCTCAATTTCGACTGTGTACGACAATGGTCCGTTCTGCTTCTTCACGAGACCCGGCTTCCAACCACTGCCGTCGGTTGAAACCCAGACTAAATCTCCCATGTAGAACGATCTGGCGCGTGTATGACGATCGTGATAGAATTTTTGCTTCGTGATGGATGTGTCCATGTTGCCTCGGGGATCTGGCTTCAAACGATCAAAATATGTGGCAGGCTTGCGATTAAGAAACAATTCGGCTGGGGTGCGGCCCGTTGACGAATGTGCTTGGATGCGATAAGACCAAAGAAAGGCTTGAAGGCGATGTTCTTTGTCTGGAAACCTGTCCGCCATCATACGAAAGTGACGTTTGAACGTTTGAATCACCCTTTCGACCATGCCGTTGGTGCGACTGTGATAAGGTGTACTGCGGATATGGATAATCGCGTTGGATTTGCAAAACTGTCGAAATTCTTCAGACGTAAATTGACTGCCGTTATCACTCACGATCTGTTTGCAGAATCCGTATCGGGCGAAAAGTTGCCGAAAAACTTTGATGACTCTGTCCGTCGTTGCATTGGCTAAAGGAAAGATCTCGACCCATCGCGAGTAGGCGTCGATAACGAAAAACCAATGATAGCCTTCATATGGCCCTGTGAAATCAATATGCACGCGTTCCCAAGGTCCATCTGGAATGTTCCATGGGTTGATTGGTGTCTCTGGTTCTTTCGTTCGATTTTCCTGGCAGGGTGTGCATGTCTTCACCATGTGCTCGATTTCCTGATCTATTCTTGGCCACCAGACAGCATGCTTGGCCAAACTGCGCATGGCTACAACCCCTGGATGCCCTTCGTGCAGTTGCGTAAGAAACGACTTGCGTAGTGACGAAGGTACAATAATGCGATTCTGCCAAAGCAAGACGCTGTCCTCGAAAGATATTTCCATGCGTCTATCGAAGTATGGCATGACTTCGCTTTGCAAAGTCTTCTTTTCTGGCCATCCGCGTTCCAGAAATGCGATCACTCTTCCCAAAACAGGATCGCGGAGTGTGCGTTTGCGCAGCATCGTGCGAGTAACGGGTAATGCCTCAAGTTGCAGTTCACGTAGTTGACAAATTGCTCTCGCATCGCCATCTTCCATTTCCGTTGCCTCCGTAGATGGCAATGGTAATCGAGAGAGTGAATCAGCAGCAGAATTCTCCTTGCCTGGACCATATTCGATTTTGTAATCGTATGCGCTGAGTGTGATGGCCCAGCGTGTCAAGCGAGATGCTGCCAATTTTGGAATTTCTTTGTGCTCGCCAAAAATTCGTTCGAGCGGTTTGTGATCCGTCCTTAGAGCGAACTTCCTCCCGTAGAGATACTGGTGGAACTGGCTGACTCCAAACATGATTCCCAATGCTTCGCGATCGATTGGTGAATACCGTTGCTCAGCTGGTTTCAATGAACGAGATACCGCTGCAATTGGCCTCTCTGTACCATCTGGATATTTGTGCATCAAGATGGCCCCGACCCCTCGCTCGGATGCGTCTGTTGCGAGAATGACTGGCAACGAAGAATCGAAATGAACTAAGGTGTCCTTGGATGAAATTGCTTTCTTCAATTCGTTAAAGATTGCTTCATCTGCTTTCGTCCACTTCCATGCGACTCCCTTTTTCGTAAGGCGATGAAGAGGGACGCAGGTGCTTTGCAAATTCGGAATAAACCGTGAATAAAAGTTCATCGATCCAAGAAAAGAGCGTAACTCTGACGCGTTGGTGGGTGTTGGCAGGTTGCGTAAAGCCTCAATACCTTCGGAGACTGGGTGAATGCCGTCCTTGTCCATGCGGAAACCCAGATACCTGACTTCCTTTTGCATTAGGCGTAGCTTCGAAGTCTGTGTTCGCAAACCGACTTGGCGCAATTTGCTAAAAATAAGACGAAGCCGGTGAAGGTGCTCTTCTCTGGTCCGGCCCCCAGTTGCGATGTCGTCCATCAGACAGGAAACTCCGTCGATGCCCCTGAGAAGTTTGTCCATGAAGTGCTGAAAAATTGCTGGCGCTGAACTAATCCCGAATGGCATGCGTTTGTAACGGTAGTATCCGCGATGCGTTGCAATTACCAAATACTTCTGTGACTTGTCATCCAATTCCAACTGTAGGAATGCGTCCTTTAGGTCGATCACAGAAAATTCTGTGAACCCTTGGAAATTGGAGACCACCTCCTCGAACCGTGGCAGGGGATGAGGATCCACAGTCATGTACGGATTGATTGAAACTTTGAAATCGCCACAAAGTCGTACTTGGCCATTTGGCTTTGGAACGTAAACGACAGGGGATGCCCAATCAACTGCTGTGACCGCGGGATCCACCGGCTCGATGATACCGTCACGTACCAGCCGATCGATTTCCGCGTCTGCTGCTGGGCGAATTGCGAAAGGTACAGGCCGTGGTTTGAAAACGACAGGGCGTGCGTCGTCCCGAAGATGGATTGCTGCCTTGTGTCCTCGCACCACTCCTGGTTTGTCGCTGAGCAAATCTGCATAATCCTTGATCAGCTGTTGTACCTCAGGGTCCTGTGCGATTTGTATTTGCTGTCCTGTAGGTGCCGCCGATGTCTGATTAACGTTCGCCAGATGTATTGACTGGAGCTTGATAAACTCGCTCTGTGGTTCCAAATTGAACGCTTGGATCCAGTCCTTCCCGAAAAGTGGGATTCCGTGGTATTGCTTTGTTACTGCTAACGGAAGCTGCAAGGTGCAATTGCCTAGAGAAACAGGAACTGTAGTTTCTCCCAACATTTCAATGGTAAACCTTGGGTATGCGCCCAAGTTTGCCGTTGGACGAAGCTCAGGTGAGCCTAGCCGTGTCCAGGTGCCTTTGCTAATGACTGTCCGAACTGCGGCTGTATCGAATTCCAATGACAATTTCTTGTTGCCGTTGATGATAACTTCGATCATGTACCGCTTTTCATCTCCGTGCTCAGTTGCATTCATGTCTGAAACGAAGAATTCAGTTCGAGCTGACGAAACCGCAATCGTCCTGGATGCTGGGCGTCCCGCTTTTGGCTTGACGGCGCGTCCGCTGGTGATGCAGACGACTTCCCAATGACCAGTCTGATGACACGCATTGCATTTGCTGTCTTTTGCGGGACACTTGCTGTCGTTCCCATGACGGTCTCGTCCACACCGCATGCACTGTTTTTTCGGATCCACCACTCTTGGTGCGCCGGTTGATGCAGATGCTGGCTTTTTCGTGTCGTGTTTGGCTGGAAGTACCTTGGACGGTTTCTTTGCGCAAACTTTACTGACAGTGCTCGCGTTTGACATCACTCCTGGCGATTCAAGGACCTTGCGCTGTAATTGTGCTGCCTCGATTGTCAGTGCTGTTCTTCCAATGTCCGCCCACGTCGCTGTAACCTGAGAATGCTGACGAAACAGTTCCTCCTGCATACTCGGATTGCGAAGACCTAGAAGAAATTGGTCGCGTAGGCGCTCCTCCAATGTGTTACCAAACTGACAGCCGGTCGCTATTGAGCGTAACTGATTTGTGAATTGGACGATGGATTGTTCTGGTTGACGAAAACACTGTCCAAACTTCACGCGCTCCAATAAGTAATTGGTGGCTGGCTTGTAATAGCCGTCCAGGAACTCTTTGATCCTGGCGTAAGTCTCATCTGCTATAGGCGTTGGTGCGAAATGATCCAGAACTAGGCGATAAAGCTCTGGTCCAACCCATTTGAGCAATAGGTTTCGACTTGCCGCCTGGACGGGGGCTTCAGCTCCGTCGAGTTGCTGCAATGTCAACTCCATTTCGAAGCGTTGAATGTAATACTTCCATTCCTCCGCTTTAGAGTCGAACTGAGAAAATTTGAAACGACTAATCCGTTGCTGGATATCGTCTCCGGCTTGCGCTGCGTGCGCCATTGCGAAATATGGTCGAATTCGAAATTTCAATGGAGTGCGGTCCAATGAAAAGAATAACCGACGTCGCCAATGTTATGTTAAAGACCCGAGCAGAGAAAACTACTTTACTAGTCTGTAACAAGCAGAGCAAGTGAGCCGTAGGTGCGCTGCGCTAGTGCTAGAAGCTGGTAACATTCTCGTAGAAGTAACCTTTGCGGTAGCCTAATCATAAGCGGTGCGTGAGCGTGGCGTGAGATTATGACTTGGCAAGTATGCAAACTACCAAAGCGTTTACATCACATACGACGACGAGTATGCACGACTTTCCATATATTATGCTTTCTCACAACCATATTAGCCATATTGCCACTGCTCACTTTATTTGCTTGACTACGACTAACCAGTACTCGCCAGGAATTTTTTGTGAGGCGCTTGTTATGACAGTAGGTATCCTAAACGTGAAAGCTCTGGCGCCACACAGGGCGACTATTGATGAGTTCATTATTGAAAAAATTCCAAAGTGTCGACCGCGCTTATACATTTCTGGTTTTTCATACCAAAATGGCGCAAGCCTGTCGAGTAAATCATCTGAAATAGTGTCCATCATTCTCGATGCAAATTCCAAAATCTTTTTGGATCCGTGCTAAAATTTTTCGCATTCTCCATCGCTCTCACCACCCCTGTGTTCGTGTAACGATAGGGGCATGGTGGTGCTTCAAGACTCACTGCACACTCTACTGCTTTTTTCAGTGTCGATTTCGTTGATGTTATAGTTGAAGTGTGCGTTTTGATAGCTGTCTGTAAATCGGAGGTAAATGATTTCATAAGGTTTCTACGTCTCTCAAAAACTTCTTCTTGACTCGACGGCATCTTGCATTCGTTATCAGCATTCCGTTTCTTGCTGGCTGGTCTTTGACAATTCATGATAGGGATATTGTAATCACCGTACAATTTTAAAGTTTCTCCCAAGCAATACAGTTCATTATAAAGTCGTTCCTTCTGCATTTGAGATGTTTTAAATGAAGGTAATGGATCGTTTTCAATAGAGCTTAGCCGAGATCGTCTTTTTGAGTTTTCCATAAGCAGCCTACCAAAGTCATAGAGCCGTTTCTCAGCGTGGCTAACACTAGTCTGATCAGTGTCGGGGCCCCATGCAGCATAAACAAATCTTGTCGACGTTTTTATAACTATGCAGCGGCTGCCACGCCTACAATCAATGTGCTCTCTACCTAAAATCTTTTTATTTTTTGTCGCTACTACAAGCCAATTTGGGGCAAATATTCCATATTTTTTCTGCAACATATTCCTGATTACGGAGCTGTCTGCTTCTCCAAGATTTCTATATATATAGCCCCAAATATCCCTCTCCGCTTGAGCTTGGAAGTTTTGCCGGAGCTGGTAAGCTAGACTACGCAGCTTTTCCAAAATGTTTTCCATGGTTTTCTCTGAAACGACTGGCCAAGCTCCAAGAAACATTAACATGACATTAACTGATAAAAGCACTTACGTGTTTGCGGTAAGAAGTAAAGCTCTTGGACAACTGGGCTAACGCCAGCTACGCTTAAGCAGGTATGCATGAGATAACCAGCCATGAGCACACGTCCAAATATAAAACCACCAAGCTGAGAAAAAAGCACTGCGTCGTACTCAACGGCGTCAAACATGACTTCAAAACCAGTGAAGTTCAAACTACTGTTTTCGTAGCGTCCCAAAATATCTTTTTCGAGACTCTTGAAAATCATTGCTGAATCTGCTTGCCTACAGTTTTCTTCCACTTGTTTGATTAGTGCTTTTACTTCTTCGGGGCGATCCTCACCAACAGTAGAATTTTTTCTGAATATTGTTTCAATCAAGTGCTTATGGATGTCTATGCGATCTTTAACATTATTCAGTCTCCCCACGAAACTGCTTAAATATTGTTGTCTACTGATATGTTTCAGAATCCGTGTAGTTGCATCCTCTAAATGCCGCCGCAACTCCCCGAACTCCTCAGCCTGTTCTGCACTTAACTCGTCAATTCTTTGTTTAATTTCGTTCTGTCCTTGTTTCAGCTCGCTTAGCTCTTCTGGAATTAACTCTCCTTGCGCCATTAGTGCATCCAGTTTGACATGTAGATTTCGAAAGTTCGTATCCATGCTTCCATATACGTCATGGTTTGGTTCAGGTGCCAAGTCACTCAGGTCATATATTAATTTCATCGATGATCCAATAAATGACCCGATCATTTTTCCCGCTGCCTTAAATTTAGTACTAAAGGTTAGAGTTTTAATTAGGCACACTGAACTTTGAAGTATAGTAACGCAAAATGTAAGCTTCAGGAAGGTGCCTACGCTGCAATATGCAGCCCAACGAAAGCCAAAGTTAACGAACTTCTGACTTTGATGTGCACGCAGCAGGTCGTTGTACTGTACCCGCTGCTCACCTTAAATATCTATCATGAAAAATTAAATGGAACTATCATGAAATTATTTCTATATATTGAAGATGGATCTGCTGGTGACCCAAGGTTCATCTTGTATGGATGGTGTTGATCACAGAAATCAATTCAAAATTTTGCGAAAAATGCTGCCCTTGATCCTGCGCTATATATCAGGTTTAGCATCGAAATATGTGTGATCCGATTATTCTGCGTATTCACACTAGTACATGATATATGGGAGCGGCGCCTTCCAGGAGCCGAATAAGAAGATTTATCAAACTTCCTTCAGTTGTGCCATCCCAGCTAGAAAAATGTTTTGGATTCTCCTTCATACCATCTTGGGTGTAAAGTTCCTGCTATGAACTCATTTACAGCGACAGCGCCAACAAGTGGGTATTCACACACTGCTGTCTATCATTGATCTCCTATCCCATAACATCCCAGCGTTTTCGACTGTCCTTCAGCAAATTAAATAAAGAGACAGCCGTGCTAGATTTTGCAAACCTGAGTTAAAAATTGTCCGGATTTGCACAGTTTTTAGTGAAAAATCATCTAGTTTTTTGCTGATGCCCTAGATATTTGTCATCCTTGGCATCATGTACAGTATATTCTATTGATCAGCAGAAAATTCTTGAAATGAAACTGAAAAAGTAATAGTACATGTGGTTTGATGGGCCTTCGGAGCAGGCCAGTCCAGGCTGACAACAGGTGATCGATAAAGATCCTACCTGGCTACTGGCCGGTCACATGTAATCGCGGTTTTAGGGTTGATGAACTCTGGGGCTTAAAGCTAAAAAGCTGTGATTTCATGAACTTGTAATCGGGTCCATAATAAAGCATTTAGAAGTCGTGAAAAAAGCTCTCTCTAAAGTCCCTAAGCCATTATGCTTTGCGGGAAACTTGAGTTGTTGAGTTGAGTTTGTTACTTGAGTTGAGTTGAGTATGTTACTTGAGTACCTACCTGCGAGATTGATACGTCTGGTCAGTAGAAGCTAGATCAAGCTAGATCTACAGTCGTAAGACCAAAACATCCTTGAGGCCCTGAAATATTTAGAGTGTTGGGCGGCTTTGCACCTTTCGGGGTCTTTTGTCAACAGCTGAAGGATCATCACCCTGGCGCCAGACACTGTATCGCAAGATTCGCATATCCTTGACATTCAGAGATAGCGAGTGTACATTCGACTAGAATATATTTGATGCAAAGGGGAAATGACGGCTGTCCCTGCGCATTTCCTGATGCATGGATAGGCTTATTCAATGCGAAATAAGGTGCCAGACTTGTTCATCGTGCTTGATTTCATCACGATCACGCAAGCGTCTAGCGGAAACATGCAAGATCCGCTGCTTCCGCAACAATAACTTGGTGCATTAGCATTGCCCAGAGTAGCATCTGGCGTGGCGTGTGACATAAATGAGGCTAGTTGTTATGGTCTACTTGTCAACCCTAAAACCGCGAGTACATGTGACCAGCCAGAGCCAGGCGGGATCTTTCTCGATCCTTTTTTGTCAGCCTTGACTGGCCTGCTCCGAAGGTGCCCAGTTTCATTCCATGAATTTTTTCCTAATTTCACTCCTTTCTCAGTCCTGTGTCTTCTCCGCCCGCTCAATATACCCCCTCGAAGACTGGCCGCGTTCGAGCACATGCAATCTTGCGTGCAAGAAGCGCCATTCTACAAAATTTGCTCCCGCACATGCGCAAGAGATTAAAAGTGGCCACTCTTTTGTCGCTCGACAACCATGACGAGTCTTCCACGAAATCTCGTCCCCCCTCTCTGGCTAAGCTCAGGTTAGGCACTCGTTTTCACGTGTCTGGGTACTAGTATTTCTGGGAAATGCAACGTTTCATTCAGACTAAACGTTGCATCGTGAACTGACTTCAGCAAACATTAGGTCAGTTGTGTATGTCATGAGAATCCCTTTTATTTCGGTCTCATTGACTTCCAACATCTTGTGCCCAAGGCAAGTTTGATGTTGAGTGACAAGCAGCATTTAAAAAACTAAATTTTTCGATGCAATTTTATAAAATATGTTGCACTATAATCTCTAGTTAATTCTTTTGCGCTGCCATTCATGGTGTGATATTTGAATCTCGTTTTTAGTGCATCCATTATCCTTAATTAGAGTCTGCATTTTTGCAGTTCAATTGCCAAGCTCTGTAACAATGCGAAGTAAGAACGCTTTTTTGAAACAAATCGTTTTTTTTAGACATGACAGCTTTTGCAGCAGTCCAAAATGATGTTCCAGTTTGACTCTGAATTTTTCGCCGTTAAAATGTTGTTCCATGCTTCCGGTCTTGTGAGTCTCATGCTCTTACTTCTTTTACATGATTTCCATGTACAGGATTTTAGACTCACTTTCCCTTGTATCTACTGTGTATTATGTTTATCAAAGCTCATGCAGCGACCCCGTTTTGCGCCTTACTCGCAAAAATATGAGGGAAAGATGCGAGCTTCCGCAAGCCGGTCCCTCTAACGTCCACTTTTATTGTCAGTCACTCTTCATATACGCCTTTTCTGTATAAACACCGCTTTCTTAAAGTCGATTGTTCAATTCGAATTTCGCGATTTCGAATTTAAAGTTTTCAAGTATCGTTTTATTCTTAAAGTATAACTGTCATCGTCATTCTTGCGCAGAGACATCTTTCGAAATGTGCAAGAAGTGTTGGATCCCACATTTTGAATTTCCCGGCATTTTAAAAACTAGACATGGGCTCGACGATTACATATACTGTATATTCAGATAACAGAAATTTCATGAATCCTATGACCCTGTATCCTCGATAAGCCATCGAGTCATACTGCAGAATTTTCCAACCTTTCCAAATTTTTTGAGTTTTTCTGTTCAAATGGACTACCGACAAACCCTAAACTTCAAACTTTTATAATAAGTGACATTTTTCAGTCAGAAATTGCTCCCTGCACTTCCCTGATTCGATTGAGCTATAAAAAGTTGCCCTGCGCCTCTCCAGACGGTTTTATGAGGTCCAAGAGTGCAAAAAAATTGTTAATTTCGCCAGAGTTGACCCCCTTCTGACTAACCTGCAAGAATCTGGGGCAATACCTGGTCAAAATCAATGCCAAAAGGCACCAGCAGTGATATTGCCCTGTCGTTGGAGCATTTAGATTTTCCACTCTCACTCAGCTCCAGATCGGTGTTGTGATCTATCGGGTCCATACATACATACAAATATGACGCGGGCACGGTTCTGTCTATAGAAGAATTACCAGGAGAGATTTTTTGTGTACACCTTCCACAACAAGTGCCTTTATTTCTATACCAAATTTCATCAGTTTTGGCGACACGGTCCGCGAGTTATTGCGAAAATAAAAAAAACAGGTCAGTATTTTCGCCCTCGCACCCCTTGTATGAGTCAAGCCGGAATAAATACAGATTATAAAAATTCTTCTGAAAGAACTTGATCTAGTGTAAAATTACACTAAGAAACAAAATTCCACTGCCTCATGACATCAGGTGTCTCAGATACTGTATCGTGGTTGGTGTGGCACATGCACTACATGGCGTCCCCCATGGATAACTAATTACCTTCTACGTAGAAAAATAATCAAAATGACGTTTTGTTGGAAATGGTGAGCTGCACTATCCTGTTGGAGCGAATAGGACAGCGAATTTAATTTTTATACATCTCGAATAAGAAGACGCATTTCCAGCTGTATCAATTTCTGAAAGTTCATGCATTAAGTCAGGCTTCAGGTCAGAGCCTTGAACCTCGAGTTTTTTGATAAGCTCAGCTGCATGGATATTGTGTATGCTGCCTAACGGAGCTAACTGTTTGAGCATGTGTGTGAGCTGAACCTGCTTCATCTTTTGTAAAACACTGTTTTCCTAAAAGAGGTGTCATATGTCGGATGTAAGTATTGCGTCAAATAACACTTAACCCGTAGTTGGTCGAACTCTTGGGTCCACAGACCCAACGCATGTTATAACACAGGGCGAAACGGTTTTATCTGCATATGTCGACAACCAGCCATTATTTTGCAAAACCGTTTAGTAGTATCATAGGTTGGTAGGTAGGACATGCTAGTTTTTGGGGTTGGGGGGGAAAACCCAAAAAAGTGCCCAAAAACAATAATAACTTCAATTGAAACATGAATCGTACGAAAGGAAGAACTATCTTCTAGCACAGGCATCGTACAGTTGCTACTTGATGCTGCAAACAGTGAGACCAACTAGGGGTTAATCAATCTTTTTCCAACATGATATTGTTCCTGTTTTTTTACAGCATCATCAAGCACAGCAGCGACATGCTTAACGCTGGGGTTCCTAACCACACAAAAACTGCAGGACTGTAGACGCTGACGACAACTGATCAGTTGGCCAGACACCTCTAATATTTTGCACAGAGCTCTCTTTTGCACCAAGAAACATGTTACAATTTTTTGTTTCCCAAAGTTCGACTTGACGGTTGGCGACGTTCAGATTTCTTGTGAGTAGTCATACCCTTGAAATCAGATCCAGGAGAAGCCTTGCCACCTACCGCAAATAATAGAGGTAGGTGGATATCATTCAAGGAGAGCTCTAATGGCTAACCCCGAGTGCAGCTTTGTGAAGACCAAATTCTGTTAGAGCTGGCCATCAATAAGAGCTGCCAAAAATGCTCTTCTTATCCGCCATAACTAAATCGCTCGATTCTCCCCACGTTTTAACTACTTTAGTAAAGCTTTGTAAAGTCTCCGTCTGCACTTGATAGATTTAAAAAGGTTCAGATATTTATGTACTGTATTTTTACTACCACGAATGCAGTCAAATCTCTAAAACACAAAGTCAAACTTACACAGCCTTGGAAATTTGGTCACAATCGCAGGCACTCCCTGGTGGGCGTCGGCTACATCTGCGTTGGATTATTGTAACATCACATGTCATCGTAAACTCAAGCATCACAGGAGCCGCATGGCACTGTTTGCGGCTTGGATGCGAGTTACTTCGTGGGAATTTTATATGCGGTGCGTTATCAAAAACACTAAAAAGTTTCGGGTGCTGCGATATATGTTTCATAAACAATTCACAAAAGCAGTCTTGTGTGGTTTTCTTGTAGAAAACGTAGAATCGAACAGCTATATTCAATCAACCACTACGAAGATCGTAAAAACTGTGCGTCAGGAGTGATCAATGGCTTTAGATATTCTCATGATCCTTTGTTTATGCCCCTTAGCCTAATTGTTAATATCAAAAGCTAGAACAATGCTGCTGTGTTTTTGGTAGAAGTATATATAAAACCATGTACCATTTTTGTTTTAAAAAAAGTCGGAATATACTTACTGCACCAGCATATCCAGCTGCAAGAGCACCAGCTGGACCACCCATGATAAATCCTGCAACCCCGCCGATTATTGTTGATGCAACAGTGATAACATTTTGACACAATCCGATTCTTCTTTGCGCATCCCACTTTTGTTTTCTGATTGGAGTAATATCTGATTTTGGGTTCAGGCGTTTTTTCCAGATGTTCCTCGCTTAGCATATGTATATTAATTGAGGCTGTAAATTTTTTGGGAATTCTGACTTGACTAAGTCAGCACAAGTCAGTCAGACAGATTATTACTACAAGCCCAAATGCAGTCATATTACAGTTTTCAAAAAGGTGTCAAAACTGCTGACAGCACATAAGCTGACTTTGTCTTTGTGTACTCCAAAGGCTAGAATGTATTCGAATATAAAAACTTCTCGGCCTGCAGTGTCATTTCCATGCCATGTCTTTTTGAAAATCCTAATGTGAGTGCCAGTCTAGCAAAATGAACCAATAGGTTTCTTGTATTGTTGTAGGCAAAAGCATCAGAACGGTTGAAGATATACTATCACGGAGGGGCTGTAAAAAAGGTGATGACGCATAGCTAATTAGCTTTAAGTGATGATGTTTGGGAAAGAACTGATTCACCGCGCGCATCTATTCTCTTGTGGCATTTATGCTTTGGTCACCCTTTAACCCAAGTGTTTATCACAAGCAGTAACAAAGTCCGTCGACAAAAATTTTGGAGATCTAGACCATCTGATAGCTCAAACTACAATCAGGATTGTTGCATGGGCGACGACATCAGCATTACTAAACAGCAGCTGCCGCGTCAATTGGTCAACTTGCTGATCACGAACGTCGTAATTTTCTGCCAAGCTTGCATAGTGGCTAGAGCCAATGAAGCCAGCTGGAATCGCTTGTATACTGTAGGTGCGAGAATCAATCGCTTGCGGTTAGTGTTTGCGCCCGTTTTCTGATATGAAAACGTGTTTAATTTCGTAATGGACAAAAATGTATGGGTTGCGCCGAGTGAATAAGATGGCTACCTGATAGATCTAAAGCAGGATAGTGCGTATAGAAGAAAGGCTATCGATTGACATCGCGTTGCTTGACAGCTTGACTTTTCCAAGTGCATCGCGTTTCAAATTACTTTTCATACTCTATTTGGGAGGGCTTTTCGCCCAAAAAGGACAACAGTCGACCATATAAGTAATCCTGCTGTGGCTTAGCCTGACTACCGCTCGGTTTTCAATCAAAGATCGACAATATTCACGGACAACGTTCTTCCAACGTGTTGTAACTGCCTCCGCTAAAACTGGTATATGGCATGTTTGAGATTACGAAAAATGCACCGCCTGAACTCACCAGTCTTTTCCACTCCACACTCCCGCAAAATATCCGTAGTTACTTGTTTCTAAAGATTAACTATAAATTCTTCCAAACGGGCATTGTGGGTCGGCGCGCTCCCACAATGCCCGTTTAGATCGCACCGATTCTATCATTGCCACAACCCAATCGTTTATTTGTCGAGGCATGATTGCATTCCGTTGGCATAGATGAAAGGAAAGTCAGAGCCACCAAATTTTGAAACCGACCTAAATTCGAATCGTGCGAAAAATAAGCCTATATGAAAAATGTTTGGTCTGTTGTCAGAGCCTATTATCTGCGCGGATGGTCCAATCTACCTATATTTTAAAACTAGGCGTCGTAAGTGTATGTATGAACTCAGGAAAATACACCAGCGACAGTGTCTTCGCTCGGAGCGAAGTTATAAATTACATCGGCGATTTCACCAAAAATTAATATGATATTCAGAAAGAGCACATTTTTTCTACAAATATCATTGTTCTTGCAAAAATTTTCCCCTGGTGGATCTTGAAAACAAGCCGGCTGTAGTTACTTCAGAGATTCGCGAAATCTCTGCACGAAACACACCACACCAACCACACCAGTTGTGAAAGGGCTATCCCCTTCCACCCCAATTCTTCATGATTTCGCTCTCGTTAACTCCCGTGTTGTTACAACCAAAATTCCACAACCCCAACCACACTGAGAGATGTCTGCTTCTAGCGGGAAGCAAAAAACTTTGACAGCCACACCTCCCCACTTTTACAATCTCCACACACAAACTCACCGAAGTCTGAACGGGCCTTAGGAGACACGAAAACTAAAATCACTAAAAAAACTTGCAAGTCAGTAAGCTTCAGTGCTGACGTAGCATGCTTGAAACGAGTTAGTGATGATAAAGATACATCAGACAAAAGATCATTTCATAAAAAGGTAGCTGAAAAAAAAAATTTGTTTGTACGACTTAAATGAATGCCTTGGTAAAATAAAATGACTCGGCTGGCAAAGTCTGTCACTAGTTCTAAAATCAGATCTATGACTTAATCGTCTGTTTCAAAAACCGTGCATTTCAAGATAATACTTGTACAATTGACACAGCTTCTGGCGGTTCGCCAATATCAAAAAGAAAGCTCCACACAGCGTGATTCGGCGCAACATCGTATGTACTCGTAAAATCGTTCAAAAAACCTGAGCGTATAAAAATTTGCACGTTCCAACTGCTCAATATTTTAAAATAAGATCCCTAGCTACTGCTTTATTTTCTAAAACCGATCAAATACACGAAATATATGCGGTGCCAAGGAAAGAATTAGAATCGTGCCTACCCAATCTACGTCTCAGGGCTCCAATCATAATACTATATTTGCGGACAGCCATAAAAAAATGTGTTCAGTAAATTTCATATCGCTCGAAAAGGTTACCACCCAAATACTATACCTCTGACAAGGCAACATCGGCAACCGTCGAGTCAAACTTTGCAAAATCAAAAATTGTATCATGTTCCTGGGTGCGAAAGAAAGTTCTGTGCAAAATACAGTATTAGAGGCGTCGGGCCAACTGGTCAGTGGTCAGCGCTTAGAGTATAGTGAAATTTTTCAGTTCTACTGGATTTTTAAAGTGTTTTTCCTGGAAAATTTTAAGAACGAGACTATTGGGAGCGTAAACTCGAAACTCGGAACCAAAAAACCGAGTTTGGAAAGAACTCTGCATGTTTTCCTCAACGCTCAGGTCCGTTACCACACAAAACTTCAGGACTTTAGACGCTGACCATTGCTGACCAGTTTGCCAGACGCCTCTAATATTTTGCACAGAGCTTTTGCACCCAGGGACGTGTTACAATTTTTGGTTCCCCAAAGTTCGACTTAATGGTTAGCGATTCTCCCTTGTGGGTGAAAGTTCAAATCTTGCTTACGCACAAATAAGTTTGGAATACGCCGTATTTCTCCACTGCCGCACTGAAGAGTGAATGCTTGGGGTTTTGAAATATTGGTAGCAGAGTGCAATATTTCCAAAATCAAGTTGAATTAACATATGAATTAACGCTTCGTTTTCTTTTTTGATTGAACTCTTTTTCAAGGTGGTGATAGTAGCACCTCTAATATTAGTATTAGGTATAGCGTGAAGTTCTTGCTGGTGCTGGTGTGATGTTGAGCTGATTTGGGAGCTTACTTATGTGAGGGTGAGATCCATATTTTAGACCCAGGGTTGGCGGCGCTCGCCTGCAGTACGTTCTGGCCTTGCGAGTGTCAAGAAGGGGTGCCTTCTAGACTAAGGTACTTCTTATTACGAAAAAGTTTATTTGATGTTGGTGGTTGCAAGTAGAAAATGGCGCCAGTCTGGCACGTGTAAGAGAAGGAAAGAAGACATGGAAAAGTGCATATCTTGTTGTTGGTGCCGTGAGGTCGAGAATACTTCTTGTTAAACCTCTTGTGATCGTGCGGTGTGGCCTGATCTGATCGTAAGTGAAGGAAGGGGAAGAGCCCTATCATAACGTCGTTGTGAGTTGAGCTGAGCAGTCTGTTCTAATGACACAAAACTCTGCCCCTTGTCGCCCCCTAACCAAGTTCCACTGCGCCTTGGCGACAAAATAAATACTGGAATTTTATTTCTGAGTTCGCTTGCAGCTGCAGATATTTTAAACTGTCAGAACGCGATGAATATTCTCTCCGCACACTTCCTCAACATAATCGGTACATTCTGTCACACCCGCATGCTCGAATACTTGGGGTGTAACCGTGGATGCAAAAAAAAGCATCACCCCGGTGGAGCTTCTATAGATCTGATTCCAGCTTTCCAAATATGCATTGGCCTTATGAACATCTTTGTGTGCGAAGGCGGCGCAGTAGGTTTTATACGCCGAGAAATCCACTCTGGCCATTTCTTTGAGTTGCTTATTCATTGATTTCCTTGTCATTTTCCCCAAAAGTGGTTCGCACCAGATAACATTCATCGTTCCTGGACCGCTCGGAGAGATCTTAACTCCTTGATGGCGTGATACTATTGATGACTCGTGGCCTAAGTTGTGATACATGACGAACCATTGCGCGAATGGGTACTCTTGAGATAGCTCTTTTTTAATGTCATTCACGTTAATGTTTGTTCCGTGGAAACGCTTCACCTTCTCTTCAACCCATGTCGTAATAATTTTTTAATACCATTTGTCAAGTTCAGCCGTGATGTTTGTTATATGGCGTCCTGAAATGTTTGCATTAACAAGAACGGTATCTGAAAAACTCTACGCATCACCGCTGCGCTTTTTCGGATTTTTCTTGGTTGTTCTTTTTGTTGTTGGAAAACTGCACCTTTTTTCACTGGCACACTCACGTCAGGACTGAGCGATAATGGATTAGATACGATTAATGTTGCAAACTTCAGTGTAAAATTGGCTATACAGCATATAAAGTATGTAAAGCAATAGAGAGTGCCTGAGTTTTGGTTTCATTTTTTCGATTGAAAACTGACACACATTCCAGGGTCAACTGTGCCAGCGTTAACCGCACCATTTTGGGTAACCTGGGTAGGTATGGCGCAGTATGGGTATTGCGCTAAAAGTACGCTGGTACACCCAACATGGTTTTTGTAATGTTTTGTCCAACATTTAGTGGTGAATACACTCATTGTGTGAGGAGGTCCACTTATCACTTACATACGAAACCTTGGCTTTTGTGGATAGCAAGGTAGGGAAAAAGCATTAAGACATAGCAATCGATTTAATTGAAGACGACTGAACTCAGCGAATGCGATAATAACACTAACAATGAGCCTGACGCTGGCGCGCTGTGAGTGCAACTTACAAACTACGCGCGCTCAAGCGGACGCAATTGCTTACACTAAAAGTACACGACGCTCGAATGTCCTCACCACAATTGCTTCTCATAGGGGCCAGTTGGACGCATTTATGTATATGCAAGGTCAAAAAAAGTCAAAACCTTCATCCAATCTCGAAAACAGCTGGCGTCTCGGAACAAGTTTCCAATTTTTAAATCTGACGAGATGAAATATTTTCTTGGCACGGGTATAGCACGGGACTGTACCAGGTACGGGTACGGGCACGATCTAGAAGTCGGTACAGCTAACCCCAGCTTATACTGTATATACTGTGAATATATTTATTATTGAGCTGATGTGATCAGGAGACAATAAGGCTGGTATTTGCCTTTTTGTGTGCTCTTCCCTAAACGATTCCGCTGCTTATTCAGCGTGCCTTGCTCCTTATTCAAAAGCATCCATAAAGCCTAGAATTCTTCCTTCTTCTGGCTTTACTACATGCCATCAGAAAATGCGCGGGCTCGCGTATTGCATGTCTACAGAGGGATGGACTGCCCAATGCAGAATTGAATGCTCTATCTGTCTGTGTTGATGTAAAGTTTACAACGCGACTACTTTCAAAAAAAACTAACCTTTTGTGTGAGGGTCATTCTTTATGGCCCACTTAATACATGCCTCAACAAGAAGCGTGGGCTTGGGTATTGCATGTCTATTAGGGCCATCGGATCATTTCCATTGCTATAACCACGCTTCGACTCGCCTCCAACAGTCTAACAACTTATTCATTTCAAATTGGCACCATGCAGCTCTTAGAAGGCTGGACCCGCATGCGCCCGACGGCGCCCGTAGCTTTATAACAGCAGACTCGATTATGATACTCTCGCCGATGATTTGCATTGCAAAAAGATCCTTATCAAATTTTTATACAGCACGGCCGCTTGTCCAGCGCTTGACTTCAATCTGTTTAAGCTCATCAGAGAAGGTGCAAGTAGGAAAAGAGGAGGACAATGCCATGTCTAGAAAGATATAGAGCGCCACGAACGCCAGAGGTAACTTTTTGGTAACTCAGATGATGCATAATCTTTGACATTTCAGCAAGCTCAAAATTATACTTACTGTTCAGTCAATACTTTTATACACAAGCTTAGCTTAAAAAAATTTCCCAGGCTTTAATCCGATGTTAAAACTTGCGCATTATCACATGTTTTGTCATCATCCTGCATAGTATCTTTTAGCGATGCTCATTTCTCACGGGGTCCATACAGATATGACGTCGTGGGCACGAGGGGAGAGGGGCTCTGCCATAACGCGATTTCAAGTAAGGGGAGCGTGGGTCGAGCACAAAAAGACGTAGCTCATGCCCTGGATCCAAGTATATTCGATATGGGTCGAGTCTCTCGGAAACACCCTCTCACCACCTTTGTTTCTCGACACCATTGCTTTTGTTCAGTGAGCGCCACAACTGTTTTCAACGTTACGTTGGCCTTCCTTTTATTGATTGGAATAAGTGAAGCTGTGAATTGGTGCAGCAATGAAGGCGTAGCGTCTCGCCCAGAATTAGCTGACCGAATCGTGAAAACACTCTCATTCACTGATCGTGTGTTTTATTTCCGAGTTCGTGACATGAAAAAGCATTCCATCTCGCTAACCCAAGAGTCCATCAGATTTTCAATCGAGAATGCGAGAAAAATCTGCAAAGAGTTTTTTGCAACATTGCCATCAGTGGAAACCCCTGGCGAACAAACGTTCTTGCAGGAGACTGGTGGATACGTTGTCCTCGGCCTGGAGGTGCAGTAATCGTGCTTCGATAATAGTTTGGCTCGATATCCTTTTTCTTGCGTGTCTGTTTGCAGGCTGAGATGCCTCAATCTCAACTTCCCGAAAGACTACGAGGAGGCTTGGATGAAACAAAACCAAAAATTATCAAATGGGACGACGGCACAGAAACCGACTTTTACAAGCCAGAAATTTGGTGGCCAGCGACTAGTCAAGACAAGGATCTTAACACCCTTCTATTGCCCAAATCGGGAGAGTGGCGTACTGTGAGCACGACTAAGCGGGAGTTCTTCGAGAATTTAAATATAATGTGCAAGCAAAAATCATGCGCGAGCGCCAAGGTCATCAGCGTTTTAGTTATAGCTTGTGCTGTAATCATCTTCAAAGTTTTCACCTAATAATTTGTTGATTTGGCTGAGTCCTTTCGACAGAAAGCATTCTTGGCGAAAAATGATTGGGTTTTGCTGGATTTAACTTTCAATTTTTCTTTTTTTCTAAAATCAGAATTGCTGTTTGGATGTAACAATAAAATTGCAAGTATAGAATAACAGCGTAGGTTTACAGGCCCGCGTCATGAAACTGCGAAAAATCTCACCTGAAAAGTGTCCAAATCCCAGATACACGGAGTTCTGCCACCTGTGTAATTGATGTGAGTCGCAATACTTTTCTAGTCGAATACAAGCGGAGCGAGTAAATGGGCTAATTTTTCCTACGTAGTTCTTCCAGCACTTTATACCACAGAGTGTTTTCTAGGCAGCATATTCAGGTGGTCTGTTGAGTAGGAAATCTGTTGTTATTGATTCAGTTCGGCAAGATTTCAAGTTGGCGTCGATAAACATAACGGTCTGTTAGTCTGCGCATCAAGGTTAGATCGCCATTTTTTGAATTGGAAATTATAAAACAGAATACTTTGCAAGACAGTCAAGTCTGATGAGAGGAATTCAATGAAACTATCATTTCCGCGATAGCATTAAAATTCCAAATGTGAACCCAACTGTTCTATGCACGCGAGCCTGTGGTCCAGTTCTTTCCGTTTTACAGAACTGGTTTTAGGTGAATTCGTTTCCTCTGATTCAGTCTCGGTGTTATTCAACTTCGCATACCTTACTGAATTTTGGCTCCTTTAAATTCGCCTTATAGCATCACTGTATAGTGCTAATTTACGGGGCTGAGGAAGAATGAGAATAGGAAATTTAAAGGTGTCTTCAGTCAAAAAAAAGTGCTGCCATCATAGCCAGTTATATGATCGCCATATGACTGCTCACAGATGAGTATGAAGCAGGACATTTTATACCCCACCTGGAATTTATTCAAGCAATATGGTTCACGGTTAAAATATTTTCAAAGTAAAGACCCTTACTTCACTAGGCGCTGGGGGAAGATTACAGAAGCAGTCAATAAAATCATATATTTGCACATGGAATCACATTCATTTTCATGAAGTTTACTTATTCGCAAGTTAGCTTTACATTCGCACTACTTGACACTATTTTCAGCGTGGGTCAAAAGAGGGACGGTTAAAAATTGGGTCATTCCCGTGCGTTATCAAAAGGCACGGTTGTTGCCTGTTTGGCCGAGCCAAGCAGACGTTTAATGGTAAGCGGAGAACTTTATTCGTCTAATATTCGACAAGAAAGAAACAAAAATGCGCTAAATATTTGAAGTTGGCATTTTCACCATGGCCAAATTCTAATAATTTGCGGTCCCTTCGTAAAATAAGTGCTCCATTTTGCTCAGACTCGTACCATTTTTATAAAAAATGCGAGAATCAAATTTCCGAAGAAAGTTGAATTACATTTCGCGCGCTGTCACCTGCGATGCGAAAGATAGCAGAGTACTGTAACCGCAACGATTTTCATCGACATTGGTAAAAAAAGGTAGAAACTATTTTTTTTAGTTTTTTTCCGCTATTCAACAGCGTTTTCGATCTTATGGAATAAAATAAGCACAAAATTTGGTAGAAAGTATGCCACGAATCGACAACATTCAGTTCCCGAGCCTAACTTTTTATTCTAGGGGTAATTTTAACTTTAGCTTGGGTAACTGAATTTTCACACAAATATCACCAGCGGGCGGAATATTTTTGTAAGCCATACATGGTGGGTGCAGTTTATGTTAGCCGCACGTACTGTAGATCCTCCTTTTTTTAAATTTGCTGACCGACACGACAAGACTACACTAACGCTATGCTTTTTAGTGTTATGATAGAGTCTTGAGTGACTCTTGAGGTTATCAAACGAGAAGCATAATAATGCAGTATGGGTTTGGGGTCGAATTGGATCAGGAGTGTTGTAGCGGACATGGCCTAATGCTGGATGAACCAAGTATTTGATTATTGATTTCTAGTATTTCGACACATTCAGATCGGGCCGAGCACATTCCATATGAATCGAGTCTCTCAGAAGCCCTCTCTTTAAAAAGTCAAGATTTTTTGGAAAAACAGTTTTTTTTTCATGCTTTATGAAGCTTTGGTTTCGGTTCGTCTATCATGAACCTTCTCATTCGGATTCTGGTTGCACTATTTATCATCTTGGAGCCTTGAATCGGTCGATTCTACAAAAGGAATAGGTTCTCTAAACCTAGGAAAGGGCTTCAAACGAAAGGTTTTAAAAAATTCTTGGGTGAAGGGAAGCAAAATACTGAATATATGAGAAATTTGATAAACACAAAAACGGGAGAATATGAACAGGCTTAAGTAACCAACATGAAGCAAAGATGTGTATGATCAAGTTACAATAACAATTTTAGAAATTAAAGTGTGTAAAGAGTCAAATTAGTTTGGAAATGAGACGCAATGCCAAGGACACATAGTAGTAATTGATGGATGGGCAACTAATTTCACAAAGCTAGCGCTAGACAGTGATGTTATAATGCGAATTTAACGAGCCAAAATTCAGAGAGGGATGCGAAGTTGAATTACAACAAGTCTGAATCGAAGGGGACGAATTCACCTAAAACTTATCCGAACTGCATGGTTTTGTCTTATTATGCATAAAACAACACTGCCTGTGAAAAAGAGTGATTAAAACTTATTCTGAAAAGCGAAGCACATGGAAAAGAACCAAAAAACCAAGAAATCATCTCTGGAAAAATCTTCTTAAACAAAATCGTCGCCTGATCGAAGCAAAGCAAGCTGGGAAGTCTTATTATTTCAAACGATACAGAAAAACACCAAGAGCCAGAATTCTCTCAACTTTCCATGCGAACTTTAAGCGCCTGCACTCATGGATGTTATATTTTGCTTGCAGAGAATTTTCGCCTTGCTGAGAAGATGCGGTTCCAATGAATTAATTGTGCGCCAGTAACCAGACTCAGCCATGACAACTGTGAACACCTCAATTGGATCACCGATTGGGGCGAACCACTTTTCTGGTTCGTAGTCAGCCGTTGTATTGTCGTCCCAACGGAAAATTTTTGGTCGATTCGCATCGCCATCTTCCCGCTCGAAGTTCATGTTGTCTTCAGGAAGAATTGCCTGCGTGAAACGAAGCTTCATATTACATGATTTACAATTTTGCAGGAGAAAATTTTTGGATATTCTAATTTGCTCCCAGCTGCTTCCAGTATTTCAGCATCATTGATTCAAGAGAAAAAAAGAGTTGAATCAAGGCCTTAGAGAACCACGACACACAGCGGCATTTCTAGTGGACTGCCGGGCTCTTGATTTTATAGTAGCCTAGAGACAACAACAACAATTTTTGAGTGTTTTGAGTTGCTTTTAGCTGCTTTTGGTATATTCAGCATCACTGATAAATGAATCGAGGCCTTGAAAGACACACACACACACGGAATCTCTAAAGGACTGCACGGGGTCTCAGTGGGATTCTACAATAGTCTAGACATGGAAATTCTCACATATCAGCATAACGAAGCCAGCCAAGAAGGAGCGTGTCCTTTTCCTTCCCGCTTAAGCCACAGCCTTTCCCAGCCTGATGAGTAGGGTAACCAAAACACGCTCCACCAAGACGAAATTTTCTTGTAATTCTTTCGCCATAAACAATTTGCAGCCATCCATATATCGCGATAAAATGTTTTTTAAATGACAGTACATTACCTGTAAGCCAAGGACGATGTGACCGCCTGCTCTTTTCAGGAAATGATTTTCATCATCGGAATGTACAGATGGCAGCGTTGCATTGAACTCATTGCAGACTTTTCTTGCTTCATCCAGTGAAAATCTTTCGAGGTTAGAAAAATGTACGATTGCTTTACTTGATGAATCATTAACAGCAAAGTAGCAAATATTTTTTATGTACTCGATAGCCTTGGAAATGCGGACAGCCATTTTTGGATGGGATAAACTTGCTTGCGGATCACACCAATTGACTTGAGTCGTATCAGCCAAAGAAATCATGCAGAAAAGGAACAAACCAAAATTTCTTCCGATGGACGCCATATGCACCTGAAAGAATTATACGCGAAAAGTTACAGTATTCACACCATATTCGCCATAAAAGCTTCTCTTTTTTACAATTTTACATGAGGTCTGGGTCTGAGGACAGGGAAAAAATTTACATGTCGAAAAATTTGCACAAGAAACTATGTAACACTTCTGGTGGGCACAGAAAGACAATTTGTGACAAACATGATCAGTAGACTTTAAAGTATAAAGTAAATCGCCACTCGTGGACACATCGGAAAAAGCATGTTGCAGACTCAGGCACTAGCACCTCATTACAAGTACAAGTTTTTTGCAAGTATTTGTGTTTCACCACAGACAGTTTCGGTTTCAGGGTTTGAAGCTTTGAGCTTTGTGTTCCAACTCTCAGGGCTGGGTTCTTTTCACAGAAGACCCGACAATGCCAGAAAATTCAGTTAAATTCAGTTGACTGAATCGTTCAAGATCCAATAACCTTTAACTGAAATTTTATTTCCCTAAACGCCAAGTCTGGCCAGTAGAGGCTCGTGGCCAGGTAGGTTTGGCGTCTGCTATCATATTTTTCCTTGGAAGCTCCTGCTCAACGTGAAAAATCTATCATTTTTTTGAGAAACGCCAGACAGCAGTTTAATGTCATCTTAAATTCAATGCTCAATCTACAGGACACATTTGGTGCGATATAGTTCATAAAAATCAGCAGAAACCGTCAAGGTATAGCTGCTTTTCATGAACTATATCGCACCAATATCAAGCCATATGGTATATCAAGGTATATGTATATGTACCACCATAATGTACATAATGTCTATTTAGATCGCCTATCAGGTCATCCTTCGGAATGCCTCCGTCGCTCCTGTAGAACAACTTAAAGGGGGCACAGAATTTCGATGAAAATGCTTGATTTTTTACTGTGCAGTAACCAGACTGTGAAATGGGGAGTCTCCTCTCCTCCTTTGATCGCGAGACGACGCTCGGAACATAGCGCACATCCAAGCCAAGCATTGCTCGCAAAAAAATTACTTCGAAAGAACCCAGATAAAACTGCTTTCACAAAACTGCGTAACAGTCTAGAAGGAGGGAGAGGTAATTGCATCTCCTACATCTCCAATTTTTTTCGCTTAGAAAGCGGAGATTTGAACTATACATAAACATCCATCAAAAAACTGAGTCTTAACGTGTTAATGAGCCCCAGAAATTGTAAGGAAACTTCATAGCGACCCCTAAGAAATCATGTACTCTAGCTTTTTTGATCTATAAGACTAAATCGCGAGATTTAAAAAGTTCTAGCTGAAATTGAAGGATTAGGCTGGAAAATTTAAAATGCGAAGAAATAACATTTCCAAAAAAAACTGAAAATCGTCTTGAGCCGATTCGCTTAGATAATAAATAGCAGAATCAAGGATACGAAATATGTACCTCTCTGGTGATCTACGAGTACCAATGCAGCCCCAACAATAATAAGCGAAGAGCTGTCGAAGCTGTGCGAAAAGCGGTTTTGCACTTTGGTCAACATGTAGGCGTTGCCACGACTGATTTTCAGAAAAGCCCTCTGTTCGAAAAAATAACAAGTTTTTTTTCCGTACAGCACAGTTACTTGGGAGAATATTAAGGCAGCTGTATAGCTTCTTTCCAGATTTCCAGGAAAAGAGAGATGTAAGATAATAAGAGCAACTGTCAAAACAAGATTAAAGGAGCTGCTGTGGCTCAGTCTTCTGATGGCAGTCTAGTGTGTCAGTCGCTGGCCTTGCACACCTAACTCTGGGCGACTCACCCTGTACCATTTTGTGGTGGACGATAAACGGATAGAGAATCAGGAAACTGGTTACTGAACACCGATCGTGAAGGCCCCTATCATCCTGGGACGCTCATGTTCATGTTCATTCAGTGTTTTATCACATCACCAAGCACTTAACAGCGCACTCGAGGGTGAAGGGACACATTTACAACGAAATGATTTACCAGCCCGCGAGTCGAGCACTCGCCCGTAACTGCGCACCAGGCGTGAGAGGCGGACGCTGATGCTGGCACAGAATGCCCTCGTGTAGAGATGCTCCTAGTGGAAACGCACAGAGGCGAGCTGCCGTGAGAGCTAGTCACCTCACGGGCCCCGCTTATCATATCATGACTGCTGGCCGGCTAGAGGCAAAATGGGTTGGAGGTCGCGTGGGGAACTGGGGCGGCACAGGGCCCAACCCACAAAAAAAAGGGTTCGATTAGCCTCGGATGCTTGAAGACCTAAACGTCATACTGTGGGTCATTGAGTTTGCATCATGAACGCAGCTTTTTAACTTTCGAATTGTTTTTTTTTCATCTTTTTCATTGTAGGTTTTACATATTTCAACTAATAGTATCACGGAAAAACATGGAAACACTGCATGTTACTGCAATTTTTTCCAGAAAAGTCTGTGATGACAGACTCAGAACTTTCAGACCAGCCATGCGCGCAGTGGATAACCCAGGCTCATGATGGCTGGGCTACCTACTTGGCCATTGCAAAACGAAACACACTTGACTATGCTTAAGCCTTGAAAATATGCTACAGCTGCTTTTTCTGCAAGTATATCACCAGCGCGACCGAGCAACGAGCGAAATGTCGCTGGAAGATCCAGCTTGTGGTCTGACTTATGACATCATCATGAGTGCCCGCAGGTTAAAACCATTCAAAGTTGTGCAAATTTCTGATTTTTTTGTCGGAAACGTGCACATGTCTAAAAAATCTGATTTTTACAAGAAAGTTAATTTGTTCGATTTTTGCCGATTCAAACGATATCTGTAAATCAATTTATCGCTAATGAATCACCCGGGACAAATAAAGAGCGCAGCCGCTTTGGTATAATGAGCATGGTGTCACAGTCCCCGCATTTGGTGAGGGCATTCGGGCAACCCAATTGCAGAAAACTTATCCCGCCTCTATCATAAAAAGATCGTGTCTTTCGGCGCGCGCTAGTTACTGATTATGTGTTCCATGCAGCTATGGGCCTCCCACCAGTCTGGCGCCCTTCATCGCAGTGCTTCTAAACTGATTATCCAACGATAGTGAATACCGTATAGTAGATGATCTTGTCGAGCCTTCCACATAATGCAAATTTTTGCTTCTTTATAGCCGACTTTGCGTCGTGTTCCATCGTCAGTTGCATTGGCCCCAGGTCTCGAGATGGAAAGAAGCACCAAAGTTTTCATTGCTTCCGCTCTCTTCTGTTTTTTTTCTATACACTCTTCGGCGGCTCTAGCCGTGAGCACAGCAATTGCAGCTGGTAAGGCTGCAATCAGTGTGGGAATGTTTGTCAACGATGCGGCGGACGCGTTGGGGGTGACTATTCCTGGGATGGACACTCTCAAAAAAAGAGTTGGTTATCTCGGGGAGTTGGCGGAAGGCGGAATTGATGCTGTCAAGGAAAATATCACATATTGAGCCTCTTTTTTTTCAAAGCAGCTCCAGTGCGAATTTAGAGAGAGCTGAAAAATCGAGGATGCTGTAGTCGTATGCTCCCATGTTAAGCATGCGATCAATTGCACCACGCTCAAAACTCGCACCACGCGTCAAACTGCAGTATGGGCAGTTTGTTGCGAGCTGGGCCAGTGGTAGACTAAAGTTTTAAATTCGTAAAATCACTCCCTGCCATTGCTAACTATTGTTCACTGAACAGTAATTGGTGCTACCCACCTCAAAACGCTGGTCATTTAAGTACAGATTTGAAAAGTCAACTAAACGCTTTTCAGAACCTTGATTGGCATAAAAAAAACTACAGCATTACATTTTTGTTCCCACAAATGGCTCGTCTCATTTGTGGGAATAAGTTTTTTGTCATGGATTTTTCATACAAAACATCACGACCTTTCGGCTCTTTTAATGTTATATATCATCCTGAATCTTCGCTGAACTCGGTTATGGTCATGCTCCATCGCATGTCCTTTTTCTCCACGCAATGTGGGAAAAGAGAGCCAGGAGCTGATATTAGATAGATAGATTTTATCATGGTCCCAAGGATCAATAATGAGCGCGAACGGGCATGAACATGTAAACAAAATGCGAGGTAAGAACCGATGCAATATAATTAAGCGAACGTCATCATGGAAATCTGTTTCTCAAAACATAAAAAATCTGCAGAAACTAGATCATCTGATAAATTATTCCATCACGTAATACTCGATAATTCAATGGACTGATCAGAAATTTTTTGTTTCGCTGAGGCAAGTGTTAATGATGACGTTCAGCTTTCGGGCTAGCGCGAAAATCTGTTTTGTAAATAAAATGGGCGTTCTCAAAATCGTGTACCCCATGGTGAATTTCGAAGAACTGAGTTAGCTAGAAATGTTTCTGATAGTCAAAAAGCAAAGACCAATTACAACGTTATTAAGTGTTCGACGATTCAATCGATCAATCATACAGGGAGAGACGAGCAGCGCATAAGTGTGAACGTTCCAGATGTTACATGTCTTTCTTCAAAAGCGGATCGTAGACACAGGATCCATAATCGATCGATTACAGGAATTACGGAGTGAAGATAGCTTACCTACCAAAAAATCATGTCTGCTTCCAGATCAGTATAGCATGCTCACAGAGGTGAGCTCATCCTCCACACATACCATCCACTGGTGCTCAACCAGGATTTTCGCTGATCGTAGGGGCAGCCAGCCAGCACGTCCCAGTAAGCGCTTCATGGCAAGCAGTTGCTGCTTTGGAGTACCCTAATCGTTATTGAGCAATAAATTGACACCAGAGAACATGGACATCAACACATTCATAACCAGACCAATCTTTTTCGTTTTGGGAATACCTTTTGCAGGCTTTTTGTCGGCCGCGTATTGAATTTTCAGGTGCAATTCCAGAAGGGTGGGCGACGGATCAGTGAACCACGTGGGAACACTGTATGCGAAATTCCAAGGCCGAGTTGACGTCATCGTTAGGTAAGGAAAGGTAAGCTAACGGAAATGTTCTTGAGTCTACTTTCAGCGATACTGAGTTCTTCTAGCGGTTCTGAGAAAACGTCCAGGTCCACCGTTGTGTCTAACCGACTCATTTCCTCTTTTTAGACTGGATCTTCTTTTTTTTCTGGCTTTCACGTTTCTTGGACTTTGTTAAAGACTTTCCTAAGTTTGACCAGCCTTCGATCGATCCACAGTTCAGTTACTTCTTGCGCGTGGCTGATCTGCCTTGACACTAACGTTGAAACCATGGAAAATCTGGATTTTCCAAGTCTACATTGCACTTTTCAGCCTCGAATGAAGTGAGAATGTGAGTATAAGGGCGGTGTTCATCGAAGCTGACAAAATTCAATGCGCGTGGGTATTAATGAAGGGATGAGACGCAAAAATTTTATATAACACCTCCTCAAAACCAGGATTGTTTAAGTGCTTGCCCCCTTTTGTTGATTTATAAAAGTCACGTGACGTAAACTTACACTTGTCATTGAACTTGTTATTTCATCTTGTTGAACTTGTTATTCATCATTGAATTCACACTATCCATACTAGGTTGTGACAGACAGCAGTAGGTGGACTGGTATCCATCAGCAATTTACTGCAAGACTAGCTTACTGTAAGTACATCGCTCCTTTACACGTCATATGTCTTACTATACTTCACATAATCAAAATGAGCACCAGGCTTTGTGAATATGTAACTTTACACTAAATACAGCACACCATCCGTCGATATTTGAGTTGATTACACACCAGTGTGCCGTGAATAGCTTACTGTAGTTTACATTATTTAGCAGCAACCAGTCTTTGTGTTGGTTATGGTAACTTTACACTCAGTTCAGTGCACTCTCTGTCCCTGTACATGCCTTTATTCACCAGGTTGCGCTCTGGAGTCCGGTAATTTTAAACCTTAAACTCAGTATGACCCATCCTTATTTTCGGCACAATGACAGAACTAAATAAACAGGATGTCGTAGGATTGGTGAAAACATCTAAGCAGCACGAGAAATAAAAAACTCTTTAAACAAATATGAAATTTTTTAAAAAATCAGCAGAAGATACCAAAACATTTACAACGAAAATTCACAAAAACAGGTCGTCATTCCAATCTCATTATTGTTATGCAAAAACAATAACAATAGTTTTCATGCACACCTCCAACAAAAACAAACAACAAGAAATATTTTTATACTTATTAAACCATGTGACATTATAAGTTTGTAAAAAAAAATCAACTCGTCAGTCCTTTGTCGATTTAAAAAATTCATAAAGCAAGTCTCTGTCCTCTGACGATTTTAGGATTACTGTAACTGCTCCAGATTATTGTAGGTAGTTACACACATGACGGTAGTGCTACTTTACACTACCTATGCTTAACCATTGTGCCTCAAAAGTGACTGGGTCAGGGGGTACGCTATTACTAATGAGAGGAAATTCATCAGTCACTCAGATGACCACAAACGAAGTGGAAAGGAGAAAGATGATGAGCAGTTTTCTCCTTTGGAATCTGTCGCATCCGTGATCAGTCAAAATCGAGTGATCTCCCCGATACGCTAAAAGCCGATGGAAACTAGCATCGAGAAATCGAACGCTTCCTATCCATTCTTTACGTCAGAGTCACCCTCATCGAATCTGTACAACTGCGCCTTAACAGCGGATGGAGCGGATACACCTCGACCGAAAAGTATTTATTCTGGAAAGAGGCACCGAAAGTTGGAGACAAAGAGAATGAGTTAAAGATCACGAAAGCAAAGACTGGGGCAAGTGGAAAAAACCCGGAGGAAAAGTAGAGTGGGTCGAGGAAGAACATGGTGACTGGATGGAATTTGCGGTGATGGCGTTGACCAAGGCGAATGAAAAGAAATTTGAACACAACGTGGAATTGAGAAAGACGCTTTTCAAAACGGCATCAGAAATCCTCAATTGTTGACAGATTTGTGCAGATGGAAGCGGTCGGTCGGTCGGTCGTTTCTCTGTTCTGCTCTGTTCTATCGACGAGGGGTGGGGTGCCGCCCTTGAACGGGCTCAGGAAACATCTGGCGAGCTTTTCTGGGGGTTCGCCCATACTGTTTAATATTTTCTTGTTGAAGCCTTATGTTCACTGATCTTAGCTTTCTTCTTATTAGCGGGTTTTCGACCAGCCTTTTTCGTAGCTCGCTCTGTTAGGGATCGAGTGAAGGAGAAGTTATTCGTCCAATAAGAACTGGTGCTTACAAAGTTAGAGGGTCGGGTGCTAAATGCGACAAAGTCAGGGTCGGGTCCTGGATGCGGTAAGTCACAGTCGGCTTCCCACTAGGAATCATTGTCGGGCTCGTTGGGGAAGCAAAGTTAGGGTCTGGGATCCCCTCAGGCCCATCAGGGCAGTCCCTGTGCTTAAGGGCGCGCTCTATTAACCACGTGGTCTTAGGTGCTAATGCCTATCCCTAACTACTCCATCTTTCTTACAGTGTTCGATCTCGCAGTCATACGACTTTGGCAAAAAAAAATCTACTCCTTCCATTTTTTTGGACTCTGATTATGCATTCGATTTCAGTTAGCATAGGTGCGCGTGCACACGCAACGACCACGTATTGCCAAGAGCGCTTTACAGTCGATCGATATATACGCACGCAACCCCCATGTTTTTCACGGCGAGTGAAAAACCTCGTGTAGGGAGTGGAAATACGCAAATGCGCCTTTCACGTGAGCCGGAGCGCGAAAAACTTTCAATTTTTTGGGCACATAATTCGGTGAAATGTAATAAAGAGATTTAGCTGAAAATGCCATCTGTCGCCGCGGACTATTCGTTCGAAAACGTTTGTCCCAAAACTGAGGCCCTCTTCTACTTGGCCCCCAACGTTTCCTGCTGTTGTTTTTCTGTTAGCCGTGCACTTTACCGATCCAAGAAGACATCTCCGCAAATTTTCGCAAGGGCATTGCGCTGCTGGGAACTGATCTCGCACAGCGCAGGCGCTATTGGATTTGAGTTCTGCCGCTCAACTGTCCAAGCTGACGGACCACAACAAACTAGACATTTCCTTTCGCTTATGTGTGGGTCATGGTTTTCAGAACATATTTTCGGAAGGACATTTCGTGCCTTGGTCTCGAAAAGACTAGCTACCTTTGCCGAACATGACGCGGCCTAGGTGGGCTCTTCCACCCCCTCTCCCCAGACCTGCTGAGGCTCGAATGGATTAATCGCCATTGGGAGGGCGTGTTGAGGGTGGTCTAAACCTACATTCACTCTGAGCCCTTCCTCCGAAGAAACAGAATACTTAGCCGGCCGATCCTTTTTTTGATATTCACAAACAGGAGACTACAGTAACGGTGTCTTGGTCGAGACCAATTGAACTTTTTTTAATGGCATAGTATTAATTACAAACAGTTTCCCTGCCAAACTGGATAACGCAATGATAACCCATTAAGATTTATCGCCATTGAATCTGAATCTAAATTTTACACTGTCAGGCTACAAAGTACCTGCCTGTGCGGGCCGCGCGCGCGCGTTGGGGGGGGGGGGAGCGTTGCAAAACAGTGCCGAAACCATGGCCCCACGGCCACAACGGTCTTCTGCGGCGATTACAGAACGCGCAAGGCGTGGCATAAGCAGCTGCCTTCCGCGGCAGTTGTGCGCTGATCCACCGCCAGCTGTCGCCAAGCCAGCCACTGTAGCTCCTACGCCTCCGCGGCCATCCGTTATCTCTTGTCAGCTCAGGTTTTTCTAATCCAAAACCTATGCCTAAGAACAGCCATAAAATCTAGTTAAAAAATCATCGAGTTTTTTTAGAATTAAAACGATACCTTGCAAATAAAACATGCTCAAACAATTCTAGAAAAAAGGAAAAACAAAATAGGCTGGATGACTGGAGAGAGACTCAAACCCGCAATCTTGCCCCTCATAGACAAACTCGTTACTAGTTCAGTCGCGTAGGCAGGGGGGAGGGGGGTGCGAGGGTGCAAATGCACCCCCCTACCTAGAAAAAGTGTCAAGGTGAGTGACCTATAGACGTTTCACCTAATCGTAATATCCAGTCACTCTGTAGTGCCCATTTTTCCCTATTCATGTTTTATGTCTCGATCTTGATTTTGAAATTCGCGCATTGTAGAGTAAGCTGCGGTGAGGCGTCCGTCTTGCTTGAAAGATAAAGATATATTTCCCCCAAAAACAGAAGCCTTGTCGGCCTAGTGGGTTGTGTTATGGTGGGCTGTAAGCTTTTCTCCTTTAAAAGATCTTGGTCACTTTGCCAGTTACATCCGATGATGTCGAGCGGGCGGTCTCGACGTTGAGACGCGTAAAAACGTATCTTCGAAATACTATGACTGACGAACGGTTTAATCGATTGGCCCTGATGAACATTCATCGCGATATCGACCTCGACGTTGAAGATATTTTAAGCCGATTCGGTTTGTCTTCTTGCAGGCTTCGATTAATTTGATATATTATCTGGTGGTTTGTCGTGGAAAAATCAGTTTCTTGGAGCGATAAAACTTAAATTTTTCGCCTCCGGCCCCGCACCTCACCAACGTTCGCACAGGCTGATGTAGCCAAAAACAGCTGAATTCACATGCCTGATTTTTTCAAGTGAGCACCCCCCCCCCCCCTACCTCAAATCCTGGCTACGCCACTGCAGATAGACGAAACTTGCGATGGCGCGCTGAGAAAATTCGGCCATTCGAAGTTAGTGCTCAGCCAGCTGCCGTCTCCTTCGCCAAACACTTATTTTCGTTAGCCCATATTTCGTTTCTTGGACTATTTAAATTTGGCTCACCTCATTGAAACAGGGTAATGCAGTGTGCTGATTACAAATATGATGAAAGCGGGGACACGCTGACCATGGTTCGCATGCAAACGTTATCTTTCTTGACCATTTTCTAAAAAATTTTAAATTTTTTTAGATTTCTCGTTTCTCCTCTTTGTAAAATAAAGCATCTATCTCTATAGCCTGCGCTGCGGGATATAGGGATAGATGCCAATCCTGTGTTTTATCACGAATAATGCATGACTGAATGAATGAATGAATGAATTTGTTTAACAGCAAGATGCAGCCAAGTATGAGGAATTCACGGAATTGGGATTTGAATTAGACGTGTTTTGGGAATGTCAATGGTCAGCCGTCAAGAATGTCGCTGAAGCCATTCAACAAGCGAAACCAGTGAATCCAGTCTCCGAAAAATTTATCGATTTGTCCGTCAAGTACAACCAGTACCCGCAACAGCACTAAATCAAGTCGTTTCCCACTAGGGAGCAAGTCTCTGACGAAGCCATGTTTGCCGGCATCATGGAGGAGAAAGTGTTTGGTTTCGCCGAAGTCGATCTCTACACTAGAGACAACAAGGAAGAAGTGTACGAAGACTTCCCTCCAATCATCAAGCATGTCGATGTGGGGCTGGACGATTTAGGTCTATTCATGAAAAAATTGGCCGAGGAGAAGAGTGCACTTAAGAAGCCCAGGGACTGCCTGATCGAAAGCTATTTTGGAAAAGGCATATAGCTGATGACTTTACTGCTCAAATTCTATCAACTGCATGGCGTGGAGATAAAGAAAATAATGAAGTCGTGCAGTACGATCGGGGGAACGCCTTCAAGTGGTTTGGTCAAAAAGTGAAAGAGAAGAGAATTTAAGGTGATATGAATACAGTGAAGCCGCAATGGGAACAATGGCCGATGTCTACAAACTTCTAGGCAACAGCAGCTATGGCAAGACCATAACCAATTTGAAAAGGCATGTGGATGTTGAGTTTGTGGATTGCTAAGATATGAGTACTGTCTATAACGATCCCTACCACCACAGGACAGATGAAGTGAGCAATAACTGTTTTGCAGTTTCTATGAAGAAAAAAGCCATCAAATTCAATTTGCCCATGGTGATTGAATTATCGATCAACAATTTCAGGAGATTGGCCATCATACGAAACTGTTCCAATTCCGTGTTCGTAGTCGGTTGTGTATGCCTATGCCAAGTTGAAAGTGCTGGCTTTTATTTATGACGTCTTGTTGAAAAAAGTGGACAAGTCTGATTTCATGTTTTTGGAATCTGACACTGATTCTATTTACATAGCTTCGGCCGCTTAGTCGCTTGATGAGTTGATTAGGTCGGGGTTAAGAGCTGAGTATGACAGTGTCAAGCATTTGTGGTTTGTAGAGGATGAGTCGCAGGAGAGGGCGCCAGGTTTATTCAAAGTGAAAAAGACGGCTGATCGTTTTATTGGATTATGTTCCAAGTGCTATGTGTGTGACGGAAGTGTCAAGATCGAAGGAGTGCAGGCCAGAAACAAGGAAATCATGAATTTTGAGAATTTCCATAAAGTGTTGTTTGATGAACCTGACGCATTATGTGAGGCAGTGAACGTTGGTATTCGCTCTGTGAAAAACAATGTATATACGTATGTGCAGTTCAAACAAGGGTTGACTAGTTTGTATGTGAAACGCATTTGCTTGCCTGATGGTAGTACTGAGCCATTGTTGCTGTAATGTCGTGTTTGATGGAAATATAACAAGACTAGTTTAAAAAGTTGTTGTCTTTCCTCAAATGCCAAGAAAGTACACAAAAGAGAAAACATAAACAAAATCAAGGCGTGTAACGACCAGGCAATTTTCTTATACGGCCGCTACGACTTAAGTTATGCCCTCTGTCTTCCCCTTCTTCTCCTCGCTCATTTTCAGTTAGTTGAACTAGAATTGCTGTGAGTAAGATAAAACAAATCAAGTGTACTACATTCACTTCTGTCATGATCAGGCGGGTCTGGGTTGAACACTGGATTGATCACGACCATTGACAGTACGAGAAGACAGTACGCATCGTTATTTACAAGTGCAGGGACGATCAATGAAAATGCGGCAAGAATGTTTTTAGATCAACCTCCCTTCGGGACAGCCGACGAGGTAGACAGGGCTGCACTGGAGGGAGAGATAAGTGAAGATGTGGTGGAAAAAGCGGTACTCTCCTCCAGCAAAAAGAAATCGCCAGGCAGTGACGGGCTGTCAATAGAATTCTATTTGACGTTCATGGCTGAGCTAAATGTCATATTGACCTAAGTTTTTGCAGCTAGCTTCCGTCTAGGTGAGTTGCCAGGAAGCTCGTACTTTGGAATAATATCCCAGTTGCACAAAGGAGGAGGTGATAAAAAGCTCAGGTCCAATTGGAGGCCGCTGACCATGCTCAATGTGGACTACAAAATCCTAGCTAAGGTCTTAGTGATAAGGCTTAGGAACACAATGGGCAAGCTTGTGCACCCCGACTAAACGTGCTCAGTGCCAGCAAGGGACATAAGGGACGGAGTGCTCACTTTGTACAACGCAGTTGAGTATGACAATGAGAAGGAAATGGGGGCCATGCTGTTGTCTGTCGATCACATGTCGGCCTTCGACATCATCGAGTGGGAAAATATGCAACGTGTGCTAGAATGGTTCAGATTGGGCGAGGGGTTCCAGATATATGTAGGAATAATTTACAAGAGTGGCCTAGTTGCTTCTTTGGTTTAGGTGAACGGATACATATCCACTAGCTTCCATCCAAGTATAGGGGTCAGGAAGGGCTGCCCACTGTGCGCACTGCTATACGTACTAGTGTCAGAAACAGTGGCCAACTACATCAGGGGGGACAAAGCGGTCAAAGGACTGGACATTTTAGGGCAAGAGCAAAAGATAAGTAACTATGCGGATGATACGAATTTCTTGGTGTCTGATAAACAATCAGTGGGTCGTATCATGCACATCTATGAGCACCATAAAAGAGCCAGCGGGGCAAAATTGAAAACAGCCATGACAAAGATTCTGTGCCTAGAAAAGAATGAGCCCGACAGCGTAGGACCTGAACTGAGGCCCTTTGTTGTAGACAAGGTAAAAGTCTCTGCAGATTTTTCATTAGAAAAGAGGGAATGGAAGCAGTGAATAATTGGACTGGGGTACGGGAGCACATCGCCTCATTAGGCACTAGGATAGCACATTCGGAAGTTTCCCTGTTTCATGTTTCACCACATCACCAAACGCTTATGCGCACTAGAGGGCGAAGGGACACATTTTACACGAAACGATTTACCGGCTCGCGAGTCGAACACTCGCTCGTGTTTGGCAGGATTCATGTAGCAAATACATATTTTCTTCCAAAGGTGTGGTATCTTGGATCAGTAATTGCACCCGGAACTGATTTACAAAAATTCACAAAAAGAATGATTGACAATTATCTGTGGCATCCAACCAAAGTCAACAGAATAAACAAACTAGTGCTGAAGAATGATATATTTGCGCATTTTGAAGAAATCCAACTGTGCTGGTCCGATCAGATGGCCTATACCACTATAAAAATAAGGTTTGAATGCGTCCAACGATTCTGGCGAAAGTCCATCCAAGCCGCCGTCGTACCATCCACTGGTGCTCAACCAGGATTTTCGCTGATCGTAGGGGCAGCCAGCCAGCACGTCCCAGTAAGCGCTTCATGGCAAGCAGTTGCTGCTTTGGAGTACCCTAATCGTTATTGAACAATAAATTGACACCAGAGAACATGGACATCAACACATTCATAACCAGACCAATCTTTTTCGTTTTGGGAATACCTTTTGCAGGCTTTTTGTCGGCCGCGTATTGAATTTTCAGGTGCAATTCCAGAAGGGTGGGCGACGGATCAGTGAACCACGTGGGAACACTGTATGCGAAATTCCAAGGCCGAGTTGACGTCATCGTTAGGTAAGGAAAGGTAAGCTAACGGAAATGTTCTTGAGTCTACTTTCAGCGATACTGAGTTCTTCTAGCGGTTCTGAGAAAACGTCCAGGTCCACCGTTGTGTCTAACCGACTCATTTCCTCTTTTTAGACTGGATCTTCTTTTTTTTCTGGCTTTCACGTTTCTTGGACTTTTGTTAAAGACTTTTCTAAGTTTGACCAGCCTTTGATCGATCCACAGTTCAGTTACTTCTTGCGCGTGGCTGATCTGCCTTGACACTAACGTTGAAACCATGGAAAACCTGGATTTTCCAAGTCTACATTGCACTTTTCAGCCTCGAATGAAGTGAGAATGTGAGTATAAGGGCGGTGTTCATCAAAGCTGACAAAATTCAATGCGCGTGAGTATTAATGAGGGGATGAGACGCAAAAATTTTATATAACACCTCCTCAAAACCAGGATTGTTTTAGTGCTTGCCCCCTTTTGTTGGTTTATAAAAGTCACGTGACGTAAACTTACACTTGTCATTGAACTTGTTATTTCATCTTGTTGAACTTGTTATTCATCATTGAATTCACACTATCCATACTAGGTTGTGACAGACAGCAGTAGGTGGACTGGTATCCATCAGCAATTTACTGCAAGACTAGCTTACTGTAAGTACATCGCTCCTTTACACGTCATATGTCTTACTATACTTCACATAATCAAAATGAGCACCAGGCTTTGTGAATATGTAACTTTACACTGAATACAGCACACCATCCGTCGATATTTGAGTTGATTACACACCAGTGTGCCGTGAATAGCTTACTGTAGTTTACATTATTTAGCAGCAACTAGTCTTTGTGTTGGTTATGGTAACTTTACACTCAGTTCAGTGCACTCTCTGTCCCTGTACATGCCTTTATTCACCACGTTGCGCTCTGGAGTCCGGTAATTTTAAACCTTAAACTCAGTATGACCCATCCTCATTTTCGGCACAATGACAGAACTAAATAAACAGGATGTCGTAGGATTGGTAAAAACATCTAAGCAGCACGAAAAATAAAAAACTCTTTGAACAAATATAAAATTTTTTAAAAAATCAGCAGAAGATACCAAAACATTTACAACGAAAATTCACAAAAACAGGTCGTCATTCCAATCTCATTATTGTTATGCAAAAACAATAACAATAGTTTTCATGCACACCTCCAACAAAAACAAACAACAAGAAATATTTTCAAACTTATTAAACCATGTGACATTATAAGTTTGTAAAAAAAAATCAACTCGTCAGTCCTTTGTCGATTTAAAAAATTCATAAAGCAAGTCTCTGTCCTCTGACGATTTTAGGATTACTGTAACTGCTCCAGATTATTGTAGGTAGTTACACACATGATGGTAGTGCTACTTTACACTACCTATGCTTAACCATTGTGCCTCAAAAGTGACTGGGTCAGGGGGTACGCTATTACCAATGAGAGGAAATTCATCAGTCACTCAGATGACCACAAACGAACTGGAAAGGAGAAAGATGATGAGCAGTTTTCTCCTTTGGAATCTGTCGCATCCGTGATCAGTCAAAATCGAGTGATCTCCCCGATACGCTAAAAGCCGATGGAAACTAGCATCGAGATATCGAACGCTTTCTATCCATTCTTTACGTCGGAGTCACCCTCATCGAATCTGTACAACTGCGCCTTTACAGCGGATGGAGCGGATACACCTCGACCGAAAAGTATTTATTCTGGAAAAAGGCACCGAAAGTTGGAGACAAAGAGAATGACTTAAAGATCACGAAAGCAAAGACTGGGGCAAGTGGAAAAAACCCGGAGAAAAAGTAGAGTTGGTCGAGGAAGAACATGGTGACTGGATGGAATTTGCGGTGATGGCGTTGACCAATGCCAGTCAGTCATGACCAGTCATTGGCGTTGTGGTGGACATCCCAAAAACTTCACCTGCAGCAATTGACTCTTTGAGTGAGTACCTCTTTCGTGCTTTTGGCCGGAACCTTCGACCCTTGGTCATTATGGGCGACTTGAATGTTGATTTCCGAACTGATTCTCCCGCGCGACGACGTCTTCTACAAATGTTGTCTGCTACTGGCGGGATGCAATCGGTCGAGGGCTCTACGTGGAAAGGAGGCTCGCTACTTGATCTGGTAATCATTGGCGATTGAAGAAGGCACATTTTGACAACCGTGTTGCCTCCTATTGCCACATCCGACCACAGTTTGATCTCCGTCAATCTTCACGGTCGCCCTAAGCCTCACCCTCCCGACCACTTCACCTTGTTAATCGACCTTTGTGCCATGTGAGTACCATAGAACACCATGTCAACGATCTAATTAAAATTTTGCCAAGCTATCTTAAATCAAAAAATAAATCCATCTTGGTTCTGCTTCGGGATAATGGGCCGGACTAAAGCATAGGTATCGTTAATATCCTATATCTGGTTCGACTCTTCCGTCACTTTAGCTTCGATGCCATATTTGTTGCCTCCTTCTGCCCAAAATATTCTGCATTCAATCCCATCGAACATGCTTGGAGCCCTCTGACAATGGCCATCACTGGACTCACGCTTCCAGGTCGTGCGGAGGGGGATACTGTAGCACCCAACCAACTGCGGAAAATTTCGTAGATGGCTCGCCAAGAGAAAGCCAGGTTGGTGTATGACAATGCCAATTCTATTCTAAGAACAATTTGGAACAACGTAACTTATGGTGGCCATGAAGTGAATTGTGAATATCAAGGATACAGTGAGCCCAATGACCCTTTCTCCGATAATGGAAATCTGAAACAGCTGTTCAAATCCCCATCTGCTGTGCGTCAGGATGAGAAAGCGCTCTCCGAGCTGAGATGGGCAATGGACCACATCGACCGTCGTATTGATTTTCTTATAATCAAGAAAAGCTCATTAGAACAGTGTTCGCACTGCACTAGCAATCCCATTCGCGCCACATCCGCACTGGACTTTTTGGAAAAATACCCCAACTTCCCCTCGCCCATTCCTGATCCAGCTCAACCAGAGCATTATTTGACATTCCTGGACATTTTGCGTTCTGGTTGCACAGTGTCTGAGGTGACAGATGTCCGTATGAGAAGGTATTCTAATCTGTCTTGTGATGAGCGGGAGTGTTTGATATGTCCTGCTTACATTTTCGCATCTCAGGCTGGACGTGTAAATCACTACAAAATGTTACATTGGTGAAATATTGAAAATGTCTGCCATATACGCTTCTAATCCGCAAACAATACGAAATAAAGCGAGTGCAAGCTGGCGGTGGGTGCTAAGTGCATGCTAAACAACGCGGACTCGCAATGGATAACTAGAAAGATATGATCATGAGAAAATTAAGATTGACCATGCGATGCGAAATTACCTATTCTCTCCAAAATGAATATCAGGTCTGACAAAACTGTTCATATTGGGGCGCTCCATAGTCGGTATTGAGGCGGTCGTGGCTGTTTCATCAGGAGCGGTTGATGCCGATGAATTGGGAGGCCCTGAGGTTGTCAGACCAGACATTCTTTTCCTTGATTCTCGAGCACACTTTTGAATGACGGCTCTTTTGAAATCCATGTTTAACTCCACATCGGGGAACTGCATTTTTACTTGCTCCAGTATTGCCATGAATTTGAAATTCCCAATGAGAGCGTGCTTTCGCTGATCATCCGTTCCCGCATAACACGCAGAAGCCAAGAAGTCCAGGGTAAACAACTCGTCAATCAATGCAATTTCCGACCCGTTTTGCAACCACTCAGTAGACGAGTGTACGCCATTGGACACATAGTCCTCCGGGTTCGCCGCCAACAAACATTTTGCCTTGCTCAGTTACCAATTTCGGTACCATCATTATTTGACTAATCTTTAAAGGAACAACTTTAGGCTTCGCCGCTATAGCCGACGCTGCCTTCTGAACCATTGACATGGGAAAATTTTTCGTTATTCTTTGTTGCTTTGGAGTGGATGAGACTGAATTTCGTGCTTTTTTTGTATTTGACCCTTTGAACATCGTGGATGCACCAACTTACTATCTGTAGCTTGACCTGGGGAAGGCAGAAAAATACCTGCGAGGCTGATAAAGCTGATCCACCTATCGAGTCGGAGTTAAAGACTTCTGACTTCTCACTGTGGTCAAGCCCGTCGTCAACGGGCTCCTCTCCAGGCGTTAAATTACAGACGTCATTGATAACTGTGTGCACAGCTGGACCATTCTCAAACTGACCAGCTCTGTGAAGAGACAAAAGCCGGTGAGTTGCCGCCCCATGAATTTTTGTGACCACGCTGCTCATTGAATCACACTTGCTGACGAGGATGGATACCAGCTTTATCATGCGCTCCTGGCCATCCTGAAGTTTTTTAATGTTTTTGGCCATAGCTTGCTGCTTTGCAACAACTTGCTTGTACGATTGCACGAGTTCAGAAATTGAATTTTCGAGATGTTGCAAGCGCTTGATAATGTCCTCTGGTTCAGATTTTTGTTTGTCCCTTGATTGCCAATGGAGCATGTCCAAGTTCATAATATATGGTTGCTCATCCAAAGCAGCTGAAGCTGGAGGTCTTGGCGAATGAAATTCTCTTTGAGGGACAGTAGATGAGGCTGAGGATGGCCTTACTTCAGATCTGCCTGGCTTTCCCATTGCCTTTTTTAATGCCTCCGGGTCAGACGCACTTTTACTCATTTGCTGGATAACTCCAATATATGATTCCACTTCACCAGTGACTGGATTCTTGAAACAATCGCGAAGAACATTCGAACCAATAGAAAGTTCTAGGTTTTCAAGTGGCTGAATCGCACCATTCTCATTGACGCGCTTCAGCTTCTTGGTCTACAAGACGTAGGGGACCCCATCCGAAAAATTGACTAATGAAAACTTTGGTAAAGGCTTATTCCTGTGCGAATGACTTTCCATACTTCACGTTGCAAAAAGAAGAAACTATTGGAAGGAGTCTTATCGTAAGACGAGTGAAAAATACGAAAAAGGGGATGTGTCGACTGATTTAGGGCAAAGGGGGTAAAAAACAGGGCCACAATTCATCGAAAATGTCGGCCAATATGATGGCCACGAGAGAAACGGCTTTTTTTATTTGACCACGTAGGCTTGACAATTAAGTGCGCCTAATGTACAGCACGATGAGCGGGATCGCCAAAGCCCACCCGCTGCTGACTATTCACTGCAAGGCCGGCCCAGGCTGCCGAATTAAAATCAGCCATACGTATTTCCCCCCTTCCTGGCATAGGCAACGTAACCACGACCAGGCAGTTTACGTCGTCCCAGCGTAAAGTTTACGTGGGCCTCAAAAAAAACTTTACGTGAAGTATGAAAAATTTACGTAAAATTTTAACCATGAATTTTGACGTCGCCCCTAAATCCTATCGGCCTATTTCATTATTATCGATCATCTCCAAGTTATTGGGACGGCATGTAGAACGACTGATTCGAGAAAAACTAGTGTTATCACCATTGCAACACGGATTCTGTAAGAGGCGAGGCACGAATAGCGCCCTGATTTCAGCGAGTCAGTGTATTCATGATTCGTTGAACTCCAAAAAATACAAAATGTTCGTTGGTGTTTTTCTCGATAAGAAAGCATTTGACCAAGTACCTCACACCCTTCTTTTGAAGCGCCTTTCGTCGAACCACCGATTACCGTCGAAAATTATCCGTTGGCTATTTTCATATTTATCTGGTCGCCAGCAACGCGTCATTGTCAATGGATGTTCGTCGAGTTTTTTGGACGTTACTTCGGGTGTTCCCCAAGGTAGCATATTGGGTCCGACGTTATTTGTGGCATACATCGACGCGCTACTCCGTGACTTCAAAGTTCGATTTCCAGGATTTTTACTTCAGGCGTACGCCGACGACACTGGTTTATTTATTTCACTTAGCAACTTGACAAACTCCGCAGAATTGATCCAGCCAGCCATTGACTTTATTAAAGCCTGGGTCAAAGCATCAGGACTGGATTTCAACACGACAAAATCGCAAGCAATTGTTTTCCGATATGGACATAACAAACTGCCTCGACCTCCAGATTTATTTTTATGTGGGCAAAAAGTGGAATTTTTTGATCAGAAACCTATCTTGGCGTTACTTTTTCTGGGGATATGAAATTTTCCGAGCATATTTCTAATCTGGTCCGCAAATGCATGAACATGATTGGAGCTCTTGGGCGTCAGATGGGTAGAAATATCTCTCCCACTGTTTTTGGATCAGTTTACCAGTCTTGTATACGTTCTGTATTGGAGTATGCCAGTGTCGTCTGGGATCCAGTTTTAAAGCATGACATTGATGAATTGGAATTTATGCAGTTCGCTTTTTTCTAAACAATTTTACGATTTCTTATGATGACGCTTTGAAACTGTCTGGCTTGTCATCTTTATCTGAACGTAGGAAGCGATTGAAACCGTGCCAGTTTTTATAATTTTTATCATGGCCACCATGACTTTTGTAACATTCGTTTTATTCATAAAGATGCCACTGTTAGTGCTAGTTATCGATAAGCCGATACTGATCACCATCTCAGTGTGCCACGTCATAATCTGGAATCGTATAAGCAGCGTTTTTTACATTTTATAATATCTCTTTGGAATGATGTGTTGTTGAACGTAGCCTGAGGCACTTTTAGCTGGTTTCGGGAGTATATCTGACAGACTCTCTATATTATTTTCTTATTTTCTTTTCCGACGTTCTATAGCCCTGCATGTTTCTGGTCTTAAAGTGCACTGTCAGTGTTTGGCCAAGAATGAACCATGATGATGATGACGTGGCAACGCATGATGGCGATGGCGATGTACGATAATGAGGTCAAGTAGATCCAAGAAGAATGAAGACGATTGGAACAACGAAAGCGAGCTTTCGAACGGAACAGAAGCGACGACTCGAGCGCTGATGGCCTCAGGAACCCCCTAATGTCCGTAAGTGATGAGTACCTGTCACCTGGCGCTAGAATAGGAACGGTCTTAATTATTCTTCCTTTTTTGCTTTATTAGTGTTTGCAGTTCTTTTTCGCTCCCTCCTCAGGAACAAAATAGGGTCTAGTATTAAAGTTTAAACGTACAACGTAGCAGGACTGGGGAAAAAGCCCCAAAAGACTCTTGCATTCTTCAAATTTTTTTTCACCATGATTTGCTATGTGTTCAAGAAACCCATTTTCGAAGTGCTTCGAAGGCTGCGTATTTTGATGATATTTTTGAGCGGAAATTCAGGATTCATCATTTTTTTTAAAGGGGTTCAGTGCAGGGGTCTGTTTGTTGGTAAATAAGAGTTCTTTATTTTCTGACGTCATTAGGATAACAAGTGTATCAGGACGAGCCGTAGTACTGACAGCAAAGGGGCCATCCATAAAGGTCGACCGCAGCCTTGAGGGGGGGAAGGGGAAGGAGGTTGGCAAAAAGTGGTCAGCTGCGGTCGGGGGAGGGGGAGGGGAGCGGCCAATGGTCGACTGCAGCAAATTTTTGGACTTTTGATGAGAAAAAAAACACCTTTTATCTTAACCAGTAGTGCGCGTTCAAACCTTCAAAGCTTTTGTCTTCTCTTCTCCTTAGTCGTTCGTTCTCGATAATGCAATTTCGGGTTCATCAGGACTCTTATTCCCAACTGGAATGGCATCTGATCTGAAAGGGAAAAATTGGGCGGCGATGGCTTAGCTGATTTAGGCGTTGATCCGCCTTTCTGGCCCGCAACCCTGACTGGGAGGCCGAGGTTCTATTCCGACGAAGAACAGCAGTAGCTTGTCGTTGGCTTTGGACACCTGGCTCCGAGCGAAACCACGTTACTGCCAGACGGCGGACGCCCACCCTTGGGCAGGGAATTAGGAAACTGTCTTCAAACACCAGTCGAGATGGACCCTAAGCTAACGATAAGCCCAAGTCCCTCCTCACTGAGTACGCCCTCGTGTTGAGGTGCTCCTAGTGAAGACACAGGAACCTGCCATGAGAGCTGGTCACCTCTAGGGGATAGGTCGGTATCACCTTTTTCCAGGATCGATATTAGGGCAAGCCCGATCGGAACCGGGATTTTTTGTTTGAGGTCGAACAGTTTGCGCGCACGAAGGAGATAAGCCTATTTTCCAGACTAAAGCACACTTTAGTCATCCAGGTTTTTTATCAGGTCGAGTTTCAGTCATTTTAAATAAGCTGAAATTGATGAGTACCGTATTTCCTCGAAATTCTTCCCGTGGGAGAAATTTTTTCAAATGGGTCCCAGACGGGGGAGAATAACAGAGGGGGGGGGAGGATTTTGAGGAAATACAGTACATTCGCAGTTTCGATACGCGTCCAGCAAGGTCAGCCTGGGCTAAGTAAAATTAGTGTTGCTATCATTATCGATTTGAGCCGATGTTGCTGTTGCCTCTTCATCGCTACTGCTTCTTGCCAGATATGATGGATCAGAATGTACCATGCTTATGCATATCATTATTATAAGCAGAATCCCGACGCCTCAATGTCAGGATAAGGATAGGGATGCCGACCTATCCCTCACAGACGCGCTTATCATATCATGACTGCTTGCCAGCTAATATGATTGGATGTCCCGTAGAGAACTGAGCCGGCGCGGCCCAACCCGCAAAACGTTTAGAAAATATGGGGGAAATTTGTGGGAAAAGTTTGTGGACAAAATAGAAATCCGCTCCATAAATCAAAAACGATTTGTTTTCGAAGGAGATGGCATCGAGAAAGCATAAGACGAAACATTTCACAAAACTGCGTTTGGAAGGGGGAGGGGTCTGGCTGAAGTGGTCGAGCATTTTTGAGGGGGGTTCGCGATGTGGTCGGCATGCGGTCAGGGGGGGTGGGGGAAAGGGGTCAAAAAATCGAGATTTTGTGCGGTCGACCTTTATGGATGGCCCCAAAATATCAGAATAAGATTTTCCTGTGTATTGGCCTTTATGCTCCGGCTCAAGAAAATTAGAGGAGGGTTTTTTTGATTATTTGTTCGAGACAACTTTGCCAAGGTTTAGATATCATCATGCATGCGTCTGTCTTGGAGATTTCAATGTTTTAGGGTGGAAAGGGTTGGATTGCAGCGAACTCACTGTCTACCCTGAGGTCGAACTAAAAGAATTTCGCAAGTTTTCTTCGAAATTCAGACTGCATGATGTCTTTCGAGCCAATCATGCGAAATAAAGGCAGTTCTTTAATCTCTCCCACAGCACTAAAACGCAGGACCGTATTGATAGGATTTATGTGTCTGAAAACGTGGTAACATCTTACATAGGACACAAATTCACGGATACGCGTCTGTCTGATATAAATTTACTGCTGATTTCCAGAGTAAATAAGCCGAATTCGCTCATATGTCATAAGCAGCACACGGGCGGGAAATTCAAAAGGTGCATTCTGTGGGCACTACTACCGAATTTGTATTTTCTTTAATATCTCGGGCAAAGTTCAATGAATTTTGACGTAGATAAAACCATTTGAGAGCTTTTTCTAGGGTCTACAGGATAGGCTATTACTGATCAGCGCATATTGTTATTTTTTCTGCATAATAATAATGTGAAAGGACTGACGACCTGTTTTTGTGAATTTTCGTTGGGAATGTTTTTGTATCTTCTGCTGCTTTTTTAAAAATTTTATATTTGTTTAAAGAGTTTTCTCAATTTTTCGTGCTGCTTAGATGTTTTTACCAATCTTATGACATCCTGTTTATTTAGTTCTGTCATTGTGCCGAAAATGAGGATGGGTCATACTGAGTTTGAGGTTTAAAATTACTGGACTCCAGAGCGCAACCTGGTGAATAAAGGCATGTACAGGGACAGAGAGTGCACTGAACTGAGTGTAAAGTTACCATAACCAACACAAAGACTGGTGCTAAATAATGTAAACTACAGTAAGCTATTCACGGCACACTGGTGTGTAATCAACTCAAATATCGACGGATGGTGTGCTGTATTCAGTGTAAAGTTACATATTCACAAAGCCTGGTGCTCATTTCGATTATGTGAAGTATAGTAAGACATATGACGTGTGAAGGAGCGATGTACTTACAGTAAGCTAGTCTCGCAGTAAATTGCTGATGGATACCAGTCCATCTACTGCTGTCTGTCCCAACCTAGTATGGATAGTGTGAATTCAATGATGAATAACAAGTTCAACAAGATGAAATAACAAGTTCAATGACAAGTGTAAGTTTACGTCACGTGACTTTTATAAATCAACAAAAAGGGGCAGGCACTAAAACAATCCTGCTTTTGAGGAGGTGTTATATAAAATTTTTGCGTCTTATCCCCTCATTAATACTCACGCGCAAGTTTTCTTCGAAATTCAGACTGCATGATGTCTTTCGAGCCAATCATGCGAAATAAAGGCAGTTCTTATCTCTCCCACAGCACTAAAACGCAGGACCGTATTGATAGGATTTATGTGTCTGAAAACGTGGTAACATCTTACATAGGACACAAATTCACGGATACGCGTCTGTATGATATAAATTTACTGCTGATTTCCAGAGTAAATAAGCCGAATTCGCTCATATGTCATAAGCAGCACACGGGCGGGAAATTCAAAAGGTGCATTCTGGGGGCACTCCTACCGAATTTGTATTTTCTTCAATATCTCGGGCAAAGTTCAATGAATTTTGACGTAGATAAAACCATTCAAGAGCTTTTTCTAGGGTCTACAGGACAGGCTATTACTGATCAGCGCAGCTGGTCAACGACTGAAAATTTTTGATCACTTTTGGCTGGAGTTGCCTAAATGGGGCTTAGTTATCTCACGGGTGCACAATAATCTATGGTCATAGGCTGAAATTTTGAGCTGTTTTGTCATGAAGTGGCCCTAGGGTACCATTTCAGTGAGAGAAACAGGGTTGGACTGTTGTAATAATTCGTCCATAATCGATTATGTGACTGATCACGGCTGATCACGGACGGTTTTTGTTCATCGTCTTTTTGCCCTCTTCTTTTCGGAAGTCACTGAAAGCGGCACAGCCAGCGAGATTAGGTTTAACATTCTCTTTCAAGGCTCATCTGCCAAAGCCCTAAAGCTTCGAAGGAAAACGCGTCGAGTCAAATGAAACTAAGCCCAGAGTTATCAAGAGGGATGATGGTACGAATCCTGAAGAATATATTTCACCAGTCTGGTGGTCGCAAATCGAGAATATAAACGATGTTATAACGCTCGTACTTCCACGCACAGGTGTTTGGCGCACAGTTAGTGCCACTGAAAATGAGATTTTTGATGACCTAACAATTATGTGCAACCAATGCAATGTGCAAACAATTATGTGCATATCAACGCTCTGCAACTTTTGGCTGACATGAGACAGATCGATATTTATAATTGAAGTTACTGACGATTAAAGGATGATTGCATGCAAATACAAGAAAAACTCTGAAATGCATTAAACAAATGGTAACTAGGGACAGGGTGCACAGATCGCTTTGCATGTTTTCTGTTACATCATGCTCCAACTGAGAAAATGCACTAATTAGACGCGCCGCGTCCGAACAGAGTTGAACACAATTATCGGTATGAATCGGTCGCTCGGTTTCGCTTGTCTGATAAGAACACCTAAGCCGCATCACATTTTCTGATGAGCTTAGCGGGAGCCAAGGTGGTTCAGTGACGTGTCGGCTTGTGGTTTCGGTGGGTGAAGGTAAGATAGCCAACGGTTGGTGCTGTTTTCGCGGCTAGTTGAGGCCTCTAGATTTGTTGCGATCACGGCTGTGTGATCTGCGGAATTGTTGCGATAACGTCACATTTTCTGGCGGGCCTTGCGAAAGCCAAGGTGGTTCAGTGACGTGTCGGCTTGTGGTTTCAGTGTCTGTCTATCTGTCTGTCTGTCTGTTTACCTGGTAGCCAAGCACTTAAAAAGCGCGCTAAAACAGCACCGAACAGTTAGGATTGAAGGCAAGGAAGAACACAATTATAAGAAAACTAAATCATTTACATGAAACGGAGACGTGCTTTTTCCAACTATCCGATGGGTCTATTGCTTTGTCACTAGCCACTTGATTCTAGGTGGTAATAGTCGAGTGAAGAAAGCTCTGCTTGAATGATTCAGTTGGAGGAGCTAGCGTGACTAGTTAAGGAGACTAAATGGAATGGCTGCAAGAACGCCGGCCACAGCCATCAAGGCGAATAAACGTTCGATTTCAAAAGAATGCCCAGCCATGATAAAATTTATAAAATTGCGTGAGCTCCAGGAAGTCTCGCCCTTTCTTTAGCGTTCACACCGGAACAGTTTCGAGTCTTCGCCAATTGTATCACGATGTCCCACCTTCGCAAAAACATGTGGAAAGCAGCTGGCACGAGCCTATTTTGTCCAGCAGCGTTTTTCCAGTGAAAGGTGAGGTTTTTCTTTGACCGAGGTATCGGTTGGTGATGCCGGAGCATACTCTTTCCTTATTTTTAAGAAACGGAGTGATAAGCGTCAACATTCCACCCATGGGCACGTCGAACGTGGTGGTCTCTTTGTTTGACAGCTTTTAGAAAATTACGTGTAAAATTGTGAGAGGCGATGGTTCGAATCCTCAAGCCACGGATCGAGTCTCTGTGGCGCCATTCAACACCCTGTTCAAAACGAGTGGCATTATTTTCGAACGGTACGTATTTCATTTTAACCTTCTAAGCGAAACTGGTGTTTTCTCATTAGTTTCTTGCTTCCAGGTCAACTTATCACACCAGCCACTCAACAAAGTTTCCATTACACGAGTTTTTTTGTGGCATTAACCAATCTCAGGTAAGATGCGCGTGTCCGAAACGACGCCTGCTTATTAGCCAAGCGTTGAAGCTACTTTTTACCCTATTCTCAGCGAAGATCACAAGCGTTTCTTGTTGGGCGAAAGTAGTTTGCGGTTGTTAAATCGTGAAAGCGACGCCGACGTGGTCAGCAATTGGACGGGATTGGGAATCGAGTCGAATCTTCAAAAAAGGGCCGTCCTGTTTTTCGCCTCACGTCCAGTCACTTTGATGGGTAGAATAATTGACGAGATTTCGCTGAGCCCCAACTTTTTCCCACCAGACACAACTTTTCGGTAAGTACAGCAACATAAAAGTGGTGGACAGACCGATGAGATGACCCTAAACTGTTCACTTTTTATTCTAGCTACGAGCTGACTGTCAATAGTAGCAATTTCCTGCTAATTGCCGACAAAACCGTCTCCGATCATCAGCTTCTGGTCACTGAAGAGGTAATGCACGTCAAACGGCAACGTCTTTGGCCGCAGGCCCTGGCTCGTCAAATGAAGCTGCTTAGCGACGACAAATTGGTCTTTTCCTTTCCTCGATACGACGTTCGTCAAATTCACATTAGTCAAAACGAGAATGCAGCCGTGGCCGAAATTGCAGAGGCAAGAAAAAAACCGCTCCTTTTCTCCGACTCATCCACTAATTTCTATCGTTTCAGGAAGATGTCCGAATAGGATCATCGCATTTTTTTACCGCAGAAGGTTACAGTAAACGAAGATATGGCTCACAACTCGTTTTATTTCCGCCATCATTACTTGGCCACGTTTCAGGTGAGAAAAATACATAATAAGATTCAGCCCTAATCACGCATTGCGCGCTGGTTGTGATTCGTAGGTCTTTCTCAACTCGACGGCCTATCCCAGCATTCCGTATTTTGTCAAGTACAACTTGGTCGAGGATTCGGTCAACGCCACCGAGGCTTTCTACTTGCTAGTTCGCGAGCTGAACATGATTTCCTCGTTCGGCATGACGCTTAGGGTTTTAAAAAAAAGTCTCTTCTTCCTGACGGTCGACTTGACCAGGTGAGTGTACAATTTTTAAATTTGGGGCGCTTGAGGTCAGTTGTCGATTCCTCCTCTTTAGAGACCACAGCGCTTTGTTGGCCAATACGTACAAAAGCCAAAACGATGACGGAACGTTGATTTGTAAAATGACATTCGCTCAGCTTGTTTCCGCTCCTTTGACGTGCGTTATTTTGAGTGAGTTTTCTTCTTTGTTGCATATTCACCAAGATCAGAGATTATCGTTGACTATATGAGGGAGCTTGTATGTCGTCAGGTATCGTTATTGTTGCTTCCGACCACGCGTCTTGCGCTGCAAGTAGGGAGAGGGGTAACTGTGCTATACTCATTGATCGTGTCCTTGTATTCAACTGTTGGACGTGGGTGGGCATATCGAAAAACAAAGTGTTTTCTTTCTTTTGTCTTTCACAGTTTTCCACATGTTATGTAATACAAAAAATGCAGATAGCGCACTAGGGTCATCTGACGTGTGGGCGCGTACAAACATAAACCCTCAAAATAATGCGCTTTTCATAAAATCACGTTCCAGTTCTTTCATCAGGCAAATCGGTTGATTGCAGGGTTTGAACGATCCGTGTCGACCGTATCCGCGATCAGTCAGGTACGTAGCCATGCTATACAGTTCCCTGGGTCTCGGCGTTTGAGCTTGTTCGTCGGTGGCTAAGAACAGTAGAACATCCACGATCAGCGTGGAAGCTCGGACGGGTTCTTGTTGGGTGGCATCCTAACCGTAGTGTTCGAGGAAGGCAATAGAGAGATGCCATTGTCCAATAGAAGGATCCAAGCCTTTCTTAACAGTTTGGCGATTGAAATCATTTTCTTTCTGATTTGCGCAGGCAGACTGACCATAGAAGGAATAACGTTTTCCGTTAGATCCGTGTAGGGCGAATTTGTAGTTGATGATAATGCTACAGCAGTGGTCGCCGAGTTGACGCTGCCAGCCGTCGCCCTCGCGAGGCTTGGATTCGTTAATCTCATTTTCTTGCTAATCGATGGTAGGCTGTTCATATCGGCTCGGCTGTAGGCCTTGTTGATCGTTCTATCTTTTCCGTGCGGCCGCGCAAATCCATGGTCGCTTATTCTATAATTGTGGCTGGTTGCGTTTGCGGCAGAGGCGGCAGCTGTGAGCATATCCAACTCCTTCTGGTTGAGTGAATAAAACGTTTTGACACTTTTATCATTGCTCGAAACCTCGCGAAAAAAAACGGAGGCTGCAGTTTTGCTCATTTTACCCCCGCTCAACGTCGTCGACAAAGCTGAGTTTGTGGGAGTCGGGTACACGCGTTTCAGTCGGCTGACCAGTGTTTCTAGCTGATCAGTCGTATCAGTCTTGTCAGTCGTCGTCGTAGAATCGCCTTCGTCGTGTTGGTTTTTCTCTTGCCTAGTTGCACGGTCGGGGCTTTGACAACGTTGGAACAGACGGTGAGCGAGGGATGAAGCCGCACCGAATAGTTTACCAATAAATGGGGAATCGTAGGTGGGTTTTTTCCGAAATCAGTGACGTTTTCTACAGCTCGATTAAAAGCTTCCAAAAGGAACGTTTTCGAAAAGTTGGATTGCACAGCGAATGAAATTGAAGAATACCTGTCGCGCGATAATTTTGGGAATAGGAAAGCCTATAAAAACGCGGAAATGTTAGCCTAAAAACACTCATGTACACAATACATGGCTTACTTTGATTTGACGTAGAATAGTTCTAGAGTATTTGAAATTGTTGTAGATGGACTGGCTTAGAATAATCAGGTTACATCGACCGTGGTGCGTGCCACCTTTACTGAAAGCGTTGATTTTGGGCGAATTGAACGCTTCTCCGTCCAAATCGTCCAACACGTGCACGAATGAGGTTCGATGTATCCTTCGAAGAATTTCGGCTCAGGGAACCCTTGAACAAATTCGATGCGGTCTTTTGAAGATTGTTTTATAAAATCGTATAGCGGTTGATAATAGACGTGATAGAAATAGATTTTTGTGGACTTATTGACGAAATATAGATGGGAATCGATCAATAGCCACGCTAACAGGGACGTTTTTCCTGATCCTAAAACCAAAAGCGACAAAATTAGCCTTTATTTTTATTTTAAATTAAAATAAATTTTTCGAATTAGTACCAGTAGGGCCGAATATTCCCACAGAACATCCAGTTCCGATTAGCCTTTGGAATCTAGTCAACTTTTAAGCATTTGTCGGTTTAAAATTTTCGATTTCGAAACAAGAGGCGTCGTTACTAGTAGCCATATCTGGTCGCTAGGAGACGGACGCGCGCGAGAGCCCAACCCGCTAGTTTTTCAAAATTTTAAATTCGAAGCCGGCTCGGCGTAGGGGGGGGGGGGCTAACGCCCGCCCGCCTGATTAATTAAATTTTTTAATCGATCAATTAATTACCTCGCCAGCCGGCCTGTCTGGTTAGCCGAAGAGGGCGGCTAGCCGGCTTAATGACGTCACGCAAGCGCGCGCGCGGCTGACCAATCAGAGTGAGGGGGCGTGGCTTAGCGGTCGCGTGACTCGCCCATCAACCAATCAGATGTAATACAGGGCTAAAATGATAGAATGGGGTAGTCTCTTTGATACAAATACACTACTATTGATAGCAGTAGTTGCTAAGCTCCATGCTAGCATGAGCAAGTGCCACCATGAGCATCTGTAGGCGTATGCTACTTCTATCATAAAGTCTTCCTTTTTACATATTTCAATCGTCAATATTGTGCTATCAGTGATATCAATGAGAATTCTCGAAAATGCTTGCAGTTATGCCCAGTGCAAGGCGAGTATGCCACGTACTAATATGACTAAGCTACTATTGCGTTCGGGCGGAGAATAGATTGAGCTTTATGCGGCTTTTCCAAACTTTTCGTAAACTTAACAAGTCGTAAAGCATCGAATATTCCATCAACAATAATGCTGGATAGGCACTTTTGTTTTAAACCGCTCACCCTGTTGGATGCGTACTTCTAGCAGTAAAAGAATAATAATCTGGGTTGCGAAGCGTGTAAACGAAAATCCATGCCTTGTTTATTGATAGCAGTAGTCGCTGAGCTCCATGCTAGCATGAGCAAGTGCCACCATGAGCATCTGTAGGCGTATGTTACTTGCTTGTTCCTATTGCCTTTTGGGATCTCGGATATCAGACAGCTTAGTGGGATCAGACTTTATATTCTCGTGAATTCCTCTGATTACAAGCAAAAAAATTCTGACAGACAATTACTATGAACAAATGAAGCATTTTTGCATCAGGAAATTTTGCGTTCAGAAGAGTCCAGAGCAGACTTCTTCTTGTTAGAGAAATAATTGTGATCGCATCGACTACTAGATAAGGATATGCAAAACAAGCAAGATCATGAACGCCGCCATTTGGCTCGATGTAGCGCTAGATTTTTGCTTGCACATAATTGTTAGGTCATCAAAAATCTCATTTTCAGTGGCACTAGCTGTGCGCCAAACACCTGTGCGTGGAAGTACGAGCGTTATAACATCGTTTATATTCTCGATTTGCGGCCACCAGACTGGTGAAATATATTCTTCAGGATTCGTACCATCATCCCACTTGATAACTCTGGGCTTACTGTAGTTTCATTTGACTCGACGCGTTTTCCTTCGAAGCTTTGGGGCTTTGGCGGATGAGCCTTGGAAGAGAATGTTATAAACTTAATCTCTCTGGCTTCTCGAACAGTCGGTTCGAAATAAAAAATTACTTACAGCCATACCTCTAGACCCAACACAACATAACCGCCTGCTCGACGCAAAAACGAGTTCTCACTCTCACTTCCAACTGATGATAAAGTTGCATGGAAGTTTGCGCAAATTTTTCTGGCAACCTCAATGGAAAATCTTGAAGAATCTCTTGTATAATTAATTGTGCTTTTTTCAATATTGCGCACTTGAAAGTAGCAAACAGTGCCTGTGTGAGACATTGACTCCTCGATTTGGTTGGCTTTGTCTTGGAATGACAAAGTGCCTTCTCCACTGCACCAATTAAGACAGTTGACACACTGGGAAATTCTTATAATAAAATAAAAAATATTCAGCATCATGTAGAGACTTTCCCCATGCAAACCTGAAATCAAGAAAACTTTTTTAGAATTTGTTAACCCACGCCAATTTAACGGGGTGAGACTGAGCTTCTGGTGAGCAACACCACTTAATGGGATGTGTCAGATTCTCTCAGATATGATGAGCTCCAGGTATTTTTGCTTTGAAGAGAGTTTTAGCATCATCTTTCCTGCATTGGATCAAATGCATCTCATTGTGAAAGCAGTTATTCCTACATGTTTGCTCATTTTGAACCCGATTAACCTTGAAAACTCATTTCACAAACCGTTAACCTAATGAAGCTCATCATCTATATTTCTTAACAAGAAAGAATTTCGAATAAATTTCAATTTTTTGTTTCCACGCCACCAATAGAGCTGATATTGGAAATTAAACTTTTTATTCAGTCAAGATTTTTTTTCAAATAACGATTTTTGAAACGTTATTCGTATCTTATTGTAAGGGCTTACCTTGTTGAGCTGTACTATCGATAAAAACTGCTCTCCTCGATTTTTTCGGACTTGTCAAGAACGATTAGTGCAAAAAAAAAAATGAGCGTCAAGGCAACCAGATTCGTACTCGAACGCAACCGACTGAAGTTGTCTTGCTGGCATAATACGAACTAAAACTGCCTGAGCTGAATTTTTTCATGTTTTTCGAGACTTTGCCGTTTGACGTGCATTACCTCTTCAGTGACCAGAAGCTGATGATCGGAGACGGTTTTGTCGGCAATTAGCAGGAAACTGCTACTATTGACAGTCAGCTCGTAGCTAGAATAAAAAGTGAACAGTTTAGGGTCATCTCATCGGTCTGTCCACCACTTTTATGTTGCTGTACTTACCGAAAAGTTGTGTCTGGTGGGAAAAAGTTGGGGCTCAGCGAAATCTCGTCAATTATTCTACCCATCAAAGTGACTGGACGTGAGGCGAAAAACAGGACGGCCCTTTTTTGAAGATTCGACTCGATTCCCAATCCCGTCCAATTGCTGACCACGTCGGCGTCGCTTTCACGATTTAACAACCGCAAACTACTTTCGCCCAACAAGAAACGCTTGTGATCTTCGCTGAGAATAGGGTAAAAAGTAGCTTCAACGCTTGGCTAATAAGCAGGCGTCGTTTCGGACACGCGCATCTTACCTGAGATTGGTTAATGCCACAAAAAAACTCGTGTAATGGAAACTTTGTTGAGTGGCTGGTGTGATAAGTTGACCTGGAAGCAAGAAACTAATGAGAAAACACCAGTTTCGCTTAGAAGGTTAAAATGAAATACGTACCGTTCGAAAATAATGCCACTCGTTTTGAACAGGGTGTTGAATGGCGCCACAGAGACTCGATCCGTGGCTTGAGGATTCGAACCATCGCCTCTCACAATTTTACACGTAATTTTCTAAAAGCTGTCAAACAAAGAGACCACCACGTTCGACGTGCCCATGGGTGGAATGTTGACGCTTATCACTCCGTTTCTTAAAAATAAGGAAAGAGTATGCTCCGGCATCACCAACCGATACCTCGGTCAAAGAAAAACCTCACCTTTCACTGGAAAAACGCTGCTGGACAAAATAGGCTCGTGCCAGCTGCTTTCCACATGTTTTTGCGAAGGTGGGACATCGTGATACAATTGGCGAAGACTCGAAACTGTTCCGGTGTGAACGCTAAAGAAAGGGCGAGACTTCCTGGAGCTCACGCAATTTTATAAATTTTATCATGGCTGGGCATTCTTTTGAAATCGAACGTTTATTCGCCTTGATGGCTGTGGCCGGCGTTCTTGCAGCCATTCCATTTAGTCTCCTTAACTAGTCACGCTAGCTCCTCCAACTGAATTATTGAAGCAGAGCTCAACTAGCCGCGAAAACAGCACCAACCGTTGGCTATCTTACCTTCACCCACCAAAACCACAAGCCAACACGTCACTGAACCACCTTGGCTCCCGCTAAGCTCGCCAGAAAATGTGATGCGGCTTAGGTGTTCTCATCAGACAAGCGAAACCAAGCGACCGATTCAGACCGATAATTGTGTTCAACTCTGTTCGGACGCGGCGCGTCTAATTAGTGCATTTTCTCAGTTGGAGCATGATGTAACAGAAAACATGCAAAGCGATCTGTGCACCTTGTCCCTAGTTACCATTTGTTTAATGCATTTTAGAGTTTTTCTTGTATTTGCATGCAATCAAGAACTGTATTTTTCATGAACGGAACCCCAGCTTCAAGAGCACAGTTCTTAGTTCCACTAAGACTTGTGCTTTGCATTTCCCACTACGAATCTCGATAAAACTGCGTTTTTTCCCAGCCAGAAGCATAGCAAGGCGTCTCGGTCAGGAACTTTTTTATATTAAAACAACTGTTTGCATCAATGAAAATTTGTTTCTGACACGACCAGCTGAGAAAAAAACTTTGTTGTGAAAAATTTTAAAAAGTGATAGTGCTGCAAACAATTATATCTTGAAAGTGCGAAAAAAACTGTTTTTCCCTCCATTGATGTTTTCATGCCAGCATCCGATTCATAGAAAATGAAACTTTAATATTCTTGTTCAGCGCTCAAAATCTCTTTAGTCTTTGCCCTTTTTATCATCATTAACATCGGATTTATCGATTTTCAAAAAAACCCTTAACCACATGCATCACGCTCAGTATGTCACCATCCCCTTTCATGTTCTTAGCGGAACTTATTCAAAAAAAATCCTAGTACATGAAGTTTTCACCCGAATTGGCTCAGTTAATTTCTTAATTTTTTCTTACAGGCTTCCAAGCTTTTACCTTCGATTGCAAGATCACTGAATTACATCATAGAAATTCTGATGGCGCCATTGACACGCTTTTCGGAAACAGGATACTTGCTGTTCATTATATTGTCAACATTCAGTCCTGAAACTTCTGCTTTTTGTTTTCGTAATTATTACAGTGGCGAGGCCAAAGTTTCTATTGAAGGAATATACACAAACAAAATCCCTGCTGGAGCTAGCGCATGCTGCAACTGGAGGGACTGTGGTGGGAGTCGAGATCGAGAGTTCCTGGCTTGGATTACAGCGGGTGAAGCTTTAAATATTATCTCAATGCAGGCTGGGGGGTGTGTGCACATATTCCAGGTACCGCGAAATTAAAAATGGCCGACAGCAAGGAATTTTCCCGCAACCATATATGTTCTCGCTTACAAAATTAATCCTCTCACAGCTGGAAAGTGCACATGGGATATATTTGATCAAGATCCGCTTCAAAATTTTGGCGGGAGGTCAGTTCAGTTTTTAGGCACAGCTGATCCTCAATATGACACAAGAGACCGAGAAGATTCATGGGAAAAGAGGAGAATTTCCGATACCACTCTAGATATTTTGAAGCAGACACTGTGCTGTTCCACTGGTCATATGAAGTACAGAGGCATTATTGTTGCTGGAGATTTGGTGCAGTATGCAGATTATCGGGGGCACAATTTTAGAGCATATCGCTCTAAAATTAATGGCTACGCGCGATTTTTTTTCGATGGTCTCGGAAACCATGATGTGGACACAAAAGAAGGATACTCATCGAGTATTTCGGACATAATGAATGAGTTGCGCCGACGCGTGCGAGTTTCACCCAGAAACATGCGGCGTGGACAATACAACCAGCAAGATTACTCATGGAATTGGGATGATGTTCATTTTGTACAGTTGAATCAGTTCCCAGGCGGAAAAGATGGTGGACTCGCCTGGCTTAAAGATGACCTTGAGAGAAACGTTGGGCTATCTGGAAACCCCGTCGTCCTTATCCATCATTATGGCTTCGATGATTTTTCACGTGAGACGCGCTGGTGGTCAGACCAAGATCGTGAAAACTATTGGAATGTTATTAAGCCATTCAACGTTATAGCGATAATAACTGGTCACTGGCATAACCCTGGTTAATCTCTATCTAATACGGACGGAGAAAAGAAAAATGGAAGATAAGCCATTCAACGTTTTAGCGATAATAACTGGTCACTAGCATAACCCTGGGAAATCTCTATCTAATTACTGGGAAGGGGACAAATACTTGGATGGAGCTAAGATTCCATATTTTGTTGCTGGGTCTGCGAATGGGGACGGAGGGGGTGGAGAAGGTTCGTATCTCGAAATTTATATCGATGATCAATATTTATCTGTTTCCCGCAAAAAAGGGAACGGCTCTATTCATAGGCAGGCACGTCTCGATCTGAACACAAAAACATTTATCTCTTTCCAGGATTCCAAGATGTTAAGCAGTGATAAACTGTCAAAGGCTTCATTTATGACTGTTTGTCCAAACCCTGCTGTCAGTGACCTTCATATCGAATTAATCACTCCCATAGATGATGAAAAGATTGCATCAATCAATCTTTTCGATTCAGACATGAATCGCAACAGTAGTATTGACTTCGCCGATTCTGAGTCTGAATCACTCACACATGACTCACTTCTTTTTAGCTGAGCCAATCATGAATTGATTCAGTACATCGGATCAAAGCGCTGATTGTTGATTGAACTCGGGAAAATCCGTGTTGATGGTGAAAAATTTTAATATGTCTTCGCGAGGACCTAGCCACAAGTCGTTCCATAACTTCGGACAAAACAGATGAAAGAGAAATTGGTCGATAATTTCCTATATTGCCTCTGTCTGCAGGTTTGGGAATTGCAGCCACCTTTGCAAGTTCCCAGCTGGATGGAAACACTCTTTTATTCAAGGATCTGTTGAAGAGAGCTGCCAGGGCAGGCGATACTGAAGGCGCAATTCGTTTGAGAATACTATTTGTAATGCCATCGTCCCCAGGGGCACCTTCACAAGGTAGTTGCTTGATCTCTTCTTGGACCATGAAATGCGAGATGTCTTGTCGATCGATCCCACCCTCCACATTTGTAGGTGGGGCGTAAGATCCATAATCACTCTTGTTCTGGTTTGAAATAAATAATGACTGAACGGCGTTGGCTTTTGCAGATGCAGTAATGAGTGGTTAGTCGAAAACGTCTGTAAGAACTGGGATTTTCCGGTCGCTAGGGCTCAATCGATGATAATTTGACCAGAACTCACGAGGCGATGTCGCAGATTTGAAAATGTAAGTAATAAAATCTGATTTCGCCAATCTAATAGCTTTCCTTGACTGACGCCGTAAGCTAAGATAATTGTAGTATTCCAAAGTTAACCGCTCTTTTTGTTATCGAAGATACGCTTTATTTTCCGCCCGCAATGATTTGAGGACATCAGCAGTCATCCAATGTTGTCTTTTATCCATCTGGACAGATTTGGATGGAACCAAGGCAGCCAATTCTGTGGTTATCTCAATGATCAGATTCGAACACGCCTCGTCGACGGTCAGCGCTGAGTCGAAAATATTAACACAGTCCAAAGTAGCCAATCTGCCAGTGATGATTTCCCAACTTACCCTTTGCAATAGCCAGATTTTACAAATGTCACGCGGGCGAGGTTTAGAGTGTTTTGAGATCTCAGTCTGAAACAGTCCGAATACCCCAAGGCTTCCAATAAAGTCAGTTGCACATCGTCGGATCGAAGACGAAGTAAGCCAATCAATATTAAAATCCCCAGTGATAACAAGTAGATGAAGTTGAGAAGGAAAGGCCCTAAAAATATATTCTTGGAGAGCATGTATTGCTGACTTCTTGCATGGTGGAGGAATATACACTGTTACGTTTTCTCAGGCAACCAAGTTGGCCATTCCCAATACGCAAATGTGACGAAGCATTCGTACTGGAATTTGCCGCCAGTTCTGGTGTTTGCACATTTTTTCCTGTTTCTTGCACCCGCATCGAGGCCGCGCCAGTTTCTGAGATGGATCAAAGTTCATCAGCGGCCAAGCGACAGGAACCAGAAATGTTTCTAGATCTAACACGCGTGCATCAGGTTTTGTGCTAACCATACTGGTTTTTCTTTTATGACATTGTTTGTCTGACCTTGTACTCTATAGGCTCGTGTATTAGGAAAGGTATATAAGGAGGCGCATTTTCGTGTGTAGGTGAGTCTGTTCAATTTCGTATCCACGTGCGGCGGCTGTGAGTAAAGTTTCATCGACGATGGTCGTCCCGTTTAAGCGCTCATTCAAGAGATTTCACCCTTATCAACGGCCAGTCACCAGTGAGCAATAAATCATTTATGTGGTGTGGTAATCAATAAACCAAACCCCTAGACGTTCTCAATCCAAGCCACATCACACAAAGCCAATACCTCAAGACCAGGGCATTCAATTCCGAAGCTGCTGACTGGTTTGTGAAGAACCACATCGTGCCCGTTTCTAACATACGCCGCAACGCCACCGCCACTTCTATTCCAATCGATACGAAATATTTTATATCCCTCGATAGACAAATCTGAGTCAGCAATGGTTCGATCAATTTTAGTTTCTGCAAGACCAAATATGTCTTAGTGGCCGCCAAGAAAGTTGCCTCGAGCTCGTGACGTTTACCAAATCTCGTAATACAATTGATATTAGCGAACCCAATAAGCCAGTCATCAGTCCGTTGTTTTGGGGATAGTGGAGCAAAATCAATCAGGGAGGAAGATGGGGCAAAGTAATCAAAGAAAGAGTCAGAGAAATTACCACCTAATGGGGAAAGGCGGCAGTTCCAGCATATGTAACAGCTGGCAGTGGCCTGAAATTCACGTGAATCGACTCCCCCGTAACGCAAATGACTTTGAAAATTACATTTCGAACACCGAAGATAGTTTCGATTTCTTGGGATGGTTCGATTGCAGTGATCACATTGTCGATCGTCGCTCATTCCAATAAAGTTGAGATTTGTATTAATCAAAAAATTTGTCCACACGAAGAAGACAAGTAAATAGGGATGCATGTCGAAGCGATGAAAACTAGTTTCGTGCACGGAAAACATAGCGAGGACAGAAAGAAAATCGAAACCGACCGACCTCCCTGGTCTCCCTGTGCAAAATGATGGCCTCCCCGTGAGGGCATCATTAATAATTTCAAAAATGACTGTTCTACTTTTTGTGCTGGGTTCCTCGGCGTGTAGACATGAAGACGTGCACTCCGTATTCGTGCATATAGTTTGATACCAGAAAAATCTCAACAATGAAGTACGGAAAATAAATGAAAACAAAAGTATTATAAAACAAACTGGCAATTGCCCGTGGAAGACTGTTTTCTGACTTTTGGCATTGTCCAGGTGAGCGCTTACAGTAAACCAGGCACGCACCTTCTCCGTTCACCGTTTGAATTTTGCGCCATTTGTGATAAGTGGCTAAAAACGACTCTACCTGAGGTAATTTCTGGCACCAGAAATTCCCCGACGCATGTTCTTTAATGCATATTTCTCACATTGCTCCTGAGCAAGTCAGACGTAGAATCGGCACCATAACTCAGTCGACCTGTAGCCTGACACTATTGGGCCCAATGATATTAAATGATTCCCAGTGGTGCAAAGCCACCATTAATTTTTCTCCGATCTCGACATCTTATTATTGTACCATCCCATTATATATCCATCCAATTTCACTCGTACATGAAACTATCTTGGCAGCGTTAAATGTGGTGCCTCAAGCGGGAAAACTAAGAAACCATGAATCGAGCTATCAGGGTTGATGCGTTTAGCTTAGTTGAAGATTCAACTCATCGCGAGCTTCAGTGTGCCGGCCTATGACTGTTACATTCCTTTAGTACTATGGCAACTGATGCTTATGGCAACTAACAATCCATTAGCCTTAGTATTTGACGCCAACATTTCTAGGAGGATTGTGCGCCCATCCGAACAACCCTCCTGGCTCACTCCGGCATTCCTTCACCTTATTAGAACTGAGAAATCCATCTAATGGAGCTGGAGGAGATCAAATAATTTTCTAGAGTATTTACTTTATCAAAAATTAGGGGAACAACTTCGCCGAGATATTGACAAGGAAAAAGCTATGCACATTGAGCCCAAATTTATCAATGCTCAGTATCCGTCAGAATCCTGGGCGGTCACTTGGCAGTTTAATGATCAGAGTGGGCAGATTTCAGTCTTGACAAATTATGATGGCTTGGAAAAAAGCAGATGCCCTTCAGATTCAACTCATCGCGAGCTTCAGTGTGCCGGCCTATGACTGTTACATTCCTTTAGCACCTGACAAGGATGACTTTAACGACTACCACATGACTTTGAAATTTTTCCTTTGACGACGAAGAAGACTGTTTAACGTTTCCAGTGAAAGTTGAAAATTTGTCGGAAGATCAACTGCTTCGTCCATCTAGAGCCAAGTAGCCAGATATCGACCATGGCCTCTGCATCTGTCTAATCTACTAATTGGCTAATTGTGATGGGGGACTTTAACGCAAACTCCTCACATTGCTTCTGAGCAAGTCAGTCGTACAATCGGTACCATAACTCAGTCGACCTGTAGCCTGACACTATTTGACCTAACGATATTCAGTGATTCCCAGTGGCACGAAGCCACCACTAATCTTTCTCCAGTCTCGACATCTCCGATCTCTCCCATCGCGTGAAAAGATCGTCTCATCAAACTGCTCTAGAGCTTTCTCAACTCCAACATCCTGCAGATAGTCTGTAATGCCCAGAGTTTTTAAATCCCAGAATTTAAAAGATGCAATCTTATCCGATAGTGTCCGACGGAAACGCCCGATCACCTCTCGCCTGCCTGACTATCAAAATCCAGCTCAAAGTAGATGCGACTAAATACAGACCGGGTAAGACCTCAATCTTTCCAAGAGAAAAGTAATCCCAATAATTATCGTCTACAACAAACAAGTCCAATTGCTTATTGTCAGTGCTATTATGCAATGAGTAAGCCAAAGGCAAAGACTCGTACAACAGATCAGCCAGCTGCTGAATCCTGAAGACATTCACAGACAACGTGACAAACGAGTGATCCAAAATGCGCTGCTTATCCTCAGCCTTCAAGCCCACCTGCTTCGCTGAAGCTGCCGAAATGACCGCCTGTGACTTCACTATCCAAGAAAAGCCTAACCTTAGACGAAGTCTTGGCAGTTGGCGATTGAACCACTGCAGTCGCAGTCAGAAGAAACACCATCTCACCAGGAGAAAGCAACGAGCTCTCCGCCGATGACGACAGTGAACCCATAGCCGCATCAGTGGCAACATTCGATACCTCAGACGGGACAGGCTCGAGCTATAATGATGGTGCCTGCGCTTCTTACAATAAAAACACGCTTGTCGCTTTTACACTTGTTGACACGATGACCAGTCTGCAGATGACAGTAACAAGTGCCCTTCACTTTCTCCCTCCTGACAAAAAAACGTAGCCAATTTCTGGCACTTGTCTGACCAGTGACGACCACGACAAAAAACGCACGAAGACTTCCGACCAGCTTCCAGTGAAACACTGCTAGCCCACTATGTAGTGTCATGTAATCATGTGCAAAAAAAACATGGAGCATCATGAGGAAATTTTCTTGTATGAGACATTTTGTCAGCTCGAGGGGGATCGGATGACAGATGCGCTCAATCTATTTTGAACTTTTAACCTACCTACAGGTGCAAAAGGTTTCAGTATCTCCAAAAAATCTCCTGCCAGACATCAGAGGGGTAGCCTAGCCATTGTACTCTGAATACATGAAGGCGAGGCCCAGCTAATCTAGCCTCACCTTGACTCAACCTCTCAGTTTCCAAGCTGAAATGCTTTGCGGGGAAGTTTTACATGATTACCTACTTGCGAGACTTATATATATTTTTTTAAAAATTTTCGTTGGTCGAAGCCCGTTTTGCCTATAGCCGGCCAGCAGTCAAACCTTATAAGCAGGGTTGTGCGACGACCGGCACACACAGCAGCTTCCCTCTGCGTGTCTCCACTAGGAGCACCTGGACCAGACACCGACTTCTTTAGACGATGGCGGGCGGGCTTTAAACCCTGTCAGTCTGCGACAGCCGAGAATGTCTACTCGCTTGGCTTGCGTCTCTCCACTTGGAGCACCTCGGCGGTACCAGGTGAGTCACCCACGGCCTGGCGTGCAAGGTCAGCGAGGGTTAATGGTTCGCAAACTGACCTCCATCACTGAAGATCGAACCCGGGACGAGTCCAGCCACTCGCTCCCAAGCAATACGGAGAGACGAATGCCGAACCGCTATACCACCGCGGCCGCTTGCGAGACTTATATGCCTCGCGGATAAGTACATGATCTTAAAGCTAGATCTACAGTAACTGCGGATTTTTCAGGCCCTGACATTTCCAGTAATAGAAGTTGGGTAATAGCAGTCTAGTAATGGCAGTAATAGCAGTTAAAATTTTTATTTTCAGTTGGTATCCATTGTCAATTACTGGAGAGATCCTCACCCTGGCGCCAAACATTGTTTTGCAAGGTTTCGCATATCCTTCACTATGACCACACTGTATCAACGCAAAGATGGGACTAGCTAGGATACTAGCGAAAAAGTTTAGTGCAACTCACAAAACAAAGGACACAATGAAACCAGTCAGCATTACCTGTACTCGATTTTGATTCAGGACTAACAGGCAAAGGTAGCATAAGTGCACCACACACAGATAACATTACTACGGCACACAAATCTTTTTTTTTAATCCCCATTACACTACTGTCCAGCCGATGAAATCGGACTTCCGCTGTCAACCCAAACAGATCACGTAACTGATACCAAAAAGATGCGCACATCACCAACACAACTCTAGATATAAACCTTCAATCTCGATTATTCGTCAGGCTTAGAAGCAACAAATTTTTGTGTCATAATCGATCATATTTTTATGTCAGTATAACGCTAACAGCCACGCAGGTCTGAATTCTGAGAATAGTTATGGGAGAGTTATGGCCAACAGATTGAGACTTCCAACAGCAGGTGTCCTACCACCTTACCACAATCATAAAAGAAAAACTGCGAGACACAGATACTTGTAAGAGAACTTTCTGACTGTCCTCTTTAATATGGGGTCAAAAACTGACTAAAAACCTCACATATAACCATAGAAACCCTTTGCCAGAATTTTAGCTGCCAATAGCCACGTGGACAGCTGTGACAAGCCGTCAAAAGTGGTCTAGTTCATGCATTCGAATTCAAATTTCTATCGTAGTGGTGGGCGAAGCCACCTTGCTACCTGAGAATCATTCTTACTTTAAACTTTTAGGAGGCAAAAACTAGGGAAAGTGTGCGCTGAATCGGGGCTTACAACAGGCTTGAAAACTCAAGATTGGAAATTCGAGAATCAGGTTCCAGAAAAGTTTTTTATTCTGAAATGGAGGTAATTCAATTCTTCTACTTAATTTTAGTTTTATAGATGCCTTGTCATGTTCAGGAGGGTGACTAGAGTTTTTCCAACAAGAATGTGCAGTCTTGTTTTTTTTTCAGATTTCGATGATAAACCAATATCGATCAATATCGTTTGTAAAAAGTTTCCATTTTTCCCTTTTTGACCCACTGAGAAACCTGTATGGAAATTCGATTTTTTCGCTCATTCTGGCATTGATCGTTTTCGCTTTTCTTGGGCGTTCAGTCAGGGCATGCAATGTCGAGAAAGGTTCTCTCGTTTAGCTTCTTTTTCTTTCGAATGGCACGTGAGGTTTCTTTGGTACGGCACGCATCTCTTTGTGATTGCCATGGTACCGGTACTTTCCTTGTCTGCAACCTGTTCTGTTTGTGTATGAGGTGCACTGAAAATAGGAATGGAAAGAGAGCAGTAGGTCAGCCATAACATCATTGGGAGTTTGAGCTGAGCAGTCCGCTCTGGTCATATTGTGCTTGTGGCAGTAAAATTGTGGGACACACATTTCTCCTGCCATTTGCTGTGACACACTCATCAAGGAGCCAAACACTGTTGTGAGTGATATGTTGACTTTGTTAATCATCGACTCTTGTTTGATTCGTTTTGTGTTTTTTACTAAGCAGTCGCAACGTGACCAAGTCACTGATTCTCAAGGAGTTTCAGGCCGCAAGCCCATTTACCAAATGTGCATGGTATGAAGATTTTTGTGAGGAAAAATGAATTATTCACTTAAATTCAGCTAGCTGAATCTTTTAAGGATGGGTTAACAAAAAAATAAGACTTTTTTTTCTGAAACTGTATCACCACAATCGTAGACATGATTATAAACCCTAAAAGACATTCTTTTGCAAAGCATTATATCTTGTAACCAAAATGACTCGAGTTGACTTTGTGAGAGCACCAGAAATTTAAAAAACCGTCCAGAATTCGAACTTGCACGACTCTTGAGGTTATACTTACACAACAATATGATCAACAACGATGCAAAAACTGGTTGCTTCGAAGAGTGACACATAATTGAGAACAGAAATTGTAATCTGAAAAAATACAATTTTTCTCGCACTATTCAGGGCTATACTGTTGGTCGCCTACGTTGGCAACATCGACTGATTCAACCCTGCGCCAGGATCCTGATCTCGATCCTATTCGGCTTTTTTGGCCCAGTCCATGGCAGAAAGATAACCTTGATGGGGGTGGGAGGGAAGCAACTAGCTGCCAGCTCCATGCAGAGGAAGAATCACAAATAAAGTCTTTGCAGCGGTGCTGCTTTTAAGCATACGAAACGGGGAGAAGAGGGACACCGCGACCTCCCTCTTAGGTTGGGAATTTGTCAACTTTGTAATGTTGAAGTTTTGAAAAACGGTCTAACCCCCCCCCCCCCCCCCGTCTGAACGAGCCAAAAAATAGTGACCCCCTTATGCAAAAAACCAAGGAAATCCCATCTTCCCCGCCCCTATATAAGCCAAAAATTTTGAGCCCTACCGCAATACTGACTCTGCCATGCCAAAAGTCGCGGCGGGGTCAGGATCAAGTGTTCAAGTGCAGAGTCAAGCTATAAGGTACAAGTCATTTTGTTGAAGTAAAGAAAAATTAGCGGATGGAGGCTGCTCTGTAACTTTAAAAGAGTTGGCTCCCCGACAGTCATTTATTTGAATTTGCCGCGCGCAATAATGCTAAGGTGCAAAAACCTGGTGACAGTCGGGAGGCTCGAATGAGCGCAGTTAGAAGCTTGCGCGAAAATAATTGCTCCTATTTCGCTTCGCAGTCCGAAGTGCCGATACTCATCATTCAAGGGGCTATAACGACAAAGACGATACAGATCATCAGATATTCATCAGGTGCATACTTGTGGCACATAGTAATCGCTACTTTCTTTCACTCTATTTCCACGATTAGAAGTTGAATTTCTGCCTGGATGAACCAATCCATGCTATTTAAAGCTCTATGTGGAAATACATGTCTGATTTTATGTTTTTTTCCCAAGAGTTCGAAAAATTTGGTTTTGTCAGAAAATTCCTTTTTTTTTCGCAGCAGGCCTGTTGTTGCTGCAGTTTTTTGCATGATTGCATATCGAATGTGAAGCTTGAGTATAGCTGATAGGGGTCATGTTGAAAGCCAGATGAATTGGCCATATTTTAGGCTGGTCAAACCCCGTCTCCCAGTTAGCCTGAAGGAGCAGGTCGCGAGAGGTCTGAAAATCGCCAACTCGAACAGGACCCTCAACTTTGGCGCCTAATATCTTAAAATAGGTGAGAGATAGAAACTTTCCGCGATGGGCATTCGATTTCTCATTCGTGTCCCAACACGATGATGTGTCTTTGTTAAAAAAAGACCGGAAGATCAATGAGTTAGAGCTGATATCGGTCAACGACTTCCAGAAAACCCAAGAAAATCGAGTCCGCACGAAAAAGTCCGTTTTTGGGGAAAATCCTAGGAAAATCGAGTCCATTTTTCGGAATAATCCCCAAAAAATCGAGTCCGCACAGAAAAGCAAGCAGTTGCGTCACTATCATTACGAATGGGTGCATCGAATTCAAACATAAAAAAGCAGCACGAAAATTTAAGGCTGGCAACCTGTTTCCTATTGGTCGGACCTCACAGAAAGCCCATCTTCTAAATTGTAGAAACTTGAGGGATAATTTCGAATTGCATCTGGAAAACGCGGAAAAATCGTGGAAAATTGAAGTCTTGAAGCCAAAATCCGGAAAAACTGGAAAATGGCATTTTTCATTTTCAAACTGGGAAATTGAGAAATTTTGTTTCACCTAGAGCGTCTAGAAAAATCATTTTTCGAGTCATGAGCCCGCTTCATAAATGTAAAAACTTCGCACCGCATTTTGTCGCCCTCTGAACCCCCCCTTTCAGGCGCCCAAAAGATTTCATACCCCATTCTGGCCGGGATTAGGTTAAGGATGCTGCTGCTTATCAGATCAGGACTGGACAAGGTGAGGGAAGTTGTATAAGAAACTAATGGATGGGGGATAGTTTAACAGCGCACATCCTTTTTTGCTCGTTGGACTTTCGGGTTTGAGTTGACCACAGCCCGAATACCAAAACTGTTTGGTGCTTCTCTACCACGAATCAAAAACTCTGAAGTGCTCACTTTTTCGCTAGGTGCACCCTTTAATTTAAACTAGCTCTGTCCGAGAAATTTTAATGAACTGCCTTATTACAAATTAGCTTTTATTAAAAGCCTCTGAGAAATACTCACCTAGCCTTGGGTTAACACTGATGAGGGGGGCTTGATGTACCACGTTTATTATCACTGGTCTTGAATTCTGACCCACTTATCGATATAGACACTGTCGATACCGTATCCAATAGGATCAGTAGGTTCAACTCCACCCAACTGGACTACTCTGCAGCCATTGTGAACACTGCAGAGACTGTTGCTCCCGCACTTAGCTTATAGCGTTGGCGTCTTCCACATCTACGAATGCTTCCAAATTTAGAGGCAGTCACAAAAATTGAGTGGGCGTCTACACGAATTTTTGGTAGTATGCTATCAATCAACAGTAGCAGTCACGTTTTTGTATGCTCACTTCAAGCTCTTAGTTCATGACTTATTCATGAAAATAATACGCAACCAAGGATCAAACAGCTGTTTATGCACTGATCGCCGAGGTCTCAACTGGCCAGCCATCAAAGATCCATCACCCATCTGCTGTGCTTCTTGTCCGACGCGCATGTAGCATAGTTTTTTTTAAGATTGACTCCCAGCATTTCATTTCTGAATCTACCGCCTGTTCCAGTGTACCTGCGGCTTAGACTACATTTTCATGGCGCAAATTTTTGCCATAAATACGCAATCTATGAGCAATTGGCACAGTAAAGCAAAGCATAGCATAGCATGAACAAGCATGTCTGAGCTTACGATTCGATCCTGATATTGCTTCTAAATTTGCGTTTGCGTTATCATGGATGAAATATGCGTACTTTGTCAGAGAGAGGTATTAGATGCACAGTTGTCTGTTGTTTCAGTGTTTTTGGTGTATATACGTATCAAAATTGGTTTTTAGCCCATGGGTTTGGGCCTGGTCAAGTTTCTGATGGGTCAGGATTTAGGCGGGCGGTTGAATCGAACGAAATGCGCATATAAAAATTTAAAAGCTGCTGTTGATTGATGGCCTGCTGCCGAAAATTCGTATAGACGCCAGCAGCAAAGTACTGTCAATAATCGGTGCAATTATAACGTGGCAACTTAAGGAATGCACCCCCTTAAAAAGTTTTTCAGTCTGACAACATGGCGGGAGGTTGGCGCCCCCTAGCGGCGGTGTGTGGCTGGGTGTCGCGTCGAGTGGTAAACCTTCTCTATAAGACAAGTGGTCTTATATTGGTTCCCATTGCCGGTCTCTAACCCGTGTGAGCCGTGCACCGGGTGGATAGGATGCACTGGACCCTATCCACCGATTCTCCACCTCACTCCCGCCCGATACTAGCCAGGCTTTGCAAGCCACTCATCGATTTCGCCAATTATTCTGCCCGAAATGGCCGATCAGCCGCCAAATGCTGATCAGGTCACCGACGAGAATCCCGTTGAAGAGTCTACTGTCCAGATCACGGCCGTCGATCCGCCCCCCGATGAGCGCGACATATTACCCCCTGCAGCTCGACGACAGCTCATCTCGGTTGAACAGGCCAAACAACTCCGTCAAGAAGTGTCCGAATCGTACGAACGTGCTCTTGCAGCAGTCGTAGAGCCAGAGAGTGTCAGGCGTCATGCCGAGTCAATACGAAGTGCAATCGAACGACGGGAGCAGCAATGGGACGAAGAACGATCGCAATTTGCTCAGGAACGATCGAAATTTGCTCAAGAACGGTTAAAGACAGCTATCCTCGAGGCCCAACTACAGGCGCTACAAGCGAAAGTGGACAAGGTAGAGCAGAGTAAGCAACCTGATGTCCGTTCCTCTGCTCAGGGTGGTCACCAACCTAGTACTGGAGTCATCCCGGTGTGCTCCGCCTATTCCCGCTCCAATCCAGATCCCCGTGCCAATGATCCGCCACAGTCCCAAGAACGGTTCGACCCGCTTGACACCCCCCCCGTCAAGATTGCAACCAGTTACTGGTTCTCGTGGTCTCAATTCGAATGGTACGATAACATTCGTTTTTGGCGGAGCATGCTCCGATCTATGGTCCTTCAAGCTTATCCAGAACCTGGCAACGAGGACGACGCAGATACGCTCCGTCAAGCCGTTTCTTCAGCCGCATACGCTCGTGCTCAATCCGATTTAGACCAGCAATTCGGCCCCGAAACCGATTTGATGCAATTTTGGCTCAACAAGATCACGACGACCTATTCTACAGGTGGGGTTTTTGTCGATTTTTATGTAACGATTCCTCTCGATATCAGGTATCTACACCCAACCACGCGACAGCCGCTATTGTATGATGCTCGTACCAAGATCTGGGGCCTGCCAACGGACAGCCAGCAGAAAGCCGAAACCCCGTCGAGCTCAAAGCCCAACGTTGCTACCAGTCAACAGGTCTCGTCCTCAGGTACTGGTTTGCAGCCCCAACAACGCCTCGTTCAGTTCACTGATCCACCAGTACAAGGTCAGATAATCTTCCCGCTTCCTCCATTGGCCGACGACCTGTCTCAAGTTCCCCGCGAGACACTGATCGAATGGTGTCAGGCGCAAGATAACGAACTGTCATTGGCATCTTACGAAATCACCGATATGCAGAGGCAGAACAAGGAGCAAACTGCAACGATCCAGCGTCTCCAACAAGAATTGGACCAGATGCGTCGGAACCCTCCCCAGCCAACTGATCCACCAAAGCCGACGCCAGTGCAGGTTACTCCGTCAGTTCCAACGGTTCCTTCCAATCAACCGCCCGATCTACAAGCGCTAATCAAGGGAGCCGTGCAAGCAACGATCGCCCCCGCCTTATCCGATCTGGCAAAAGCAATTTCCTCCTCTGTCACCGACTTAGCTGTGACAGCTACAGCCGCACAACCTGGTAACAATATCGATCAATCAACCGAAAGTATCGATCTTGCAACGTATGAGCGTCGACGGGCCCACAATGCTAACGCGCCCCCCACCCAGTCAGCTGCAGCACGCTCAGCAAAATGCGTTGGCTGGCTCACGAATCCAAGTAGCTTTGGACAAAGGAAAGGCACCTCAGCTCAACATCAAACCGTATACTGGATCACCCGATTCCCCACCACTCGACGAATGGCTTCGAGACTATCAACTGCGCATGAAGATGTTCCAAGCTCAGTCCAACCACGAATTGATCACCGTCCTCCCCTTCTATTTGGGAGACAATGCGAGCCGATGGATGCGCCGCTATCTTGACAAATATCCTGATCGCAGGGCGATAGAGTGGCCCCAACTCGTGAAAGATATGTGCGCTCATTTTCAACTGCAAGACGAACCGTATTTATTGGCTGCTTTTCGAGAGACGAAATTGCTTCCAAACGAAAAATTCTCTGAATATGCCGACCGATTGGAGCAAGCAGCACAGAGGGCATTCCCTACGGCGAATCAAGACCAGCTGCGATGGTTACTGATCAAACAATTCCAGGGTAATATGCCGGGACCGCTAGCTGCATTAATCCAAGACCTTTATGTCGACAACACGCAACGACCAACGTTTGAAGAGATCAAACTTCGGGGAATAAAATGGCAGCTTCACAATTCAACTGCGCCAAAACCATCTAACTGGAACTCGCCATCGTCTGCATCAACAGCTTCAATGCCAACAACATCAGCCTCAGTCAAATTGGCATCAGTAACACAAAATTATGGTCAACAGTCGAACCAGTTTCGAACGAACAATCGATCCTGTCAGTCACAGCATGTTCGACCACCAAGAGGAATTGGCGATCGTGTGTATCGGTGCCCGATCACTCGCTATCAGTACGATACCACAATTTCGATTCCTCCACCCGCCGATGTAGCAACAAGAAAATGCTCCGATTGTCATGCTGTAGGACATGTTCCAGCTCATTGCCCTAGTCGTCCGCCCTGCACCACGTCTGGATGTGGACGCACGCCTGGTCATGGTCCATTTCGATGTCCATTTTTGTACGCTCAAGATGTCGCCGCTGTTCAAAATGGCAATCCATGCATACAACAGCAAGCTCCCTCAACTTCCGCTTTATTTTACAATCATGTCGTTGATCAATCACCAAATCAAGGTAATGTTTTTTCTTTCCATGCTGGTACTTTTCCACCTTATCAGAAACAGCCATCGCCTGAAATCGTTATCGGCATCGATGGTCGACAAGTTCAAGTCACAATCGATACTGGCGCTCAAGTTTCAGTCATGTCCAGCAAGACGTACAATGATATCCATCCATACTGGAACAGTCGATGGAGGGGGCGGGACGATTATCTGACCTATTATCTGACGTGGCGTTGTTGGGGCTGCAAGCCAGTACCCGCGGATGAAGTGGTCTGATTAGGAGCGTCACCTAAATTGGACACTGGTTCGGATTGCTGCTGGGTGTTCGTTGGACGACCCCACATTCACGCTCGAGCGTCATACACGAGCGGCTGCTTCGTGACTGGATGTAGATACCTAATATCGAGAGGAGTTGTTGCGAAAAAATCGACAAAAACCCCACCTGTATTATATGTGGTCGTGATCTTATCGAACCAAAATTGCATCAAATCGGTTTCTGGGCCGAACGTGTGATCCAAATCGGACTGAGCTCGAGCGAGGGCCGCGGATGACACTACTTGGCGGAGTGCGTCAGCGTCATCTTCATTGCCGGGTTCATGGTGTGCTTGAGGAACCAACGAACGAAGCACGTTCCGCCAAAAGCGAAGGCTGTCGTACCATTCGAATTGTCACCACGAGAACCAGTTACTGGTTACAATCTTGACGGGGACGACGTCCAGCGGGTCGAACCGATTTGGGACTGTGGCGGATCATTGGCACGGGGGTCTGGATCAGAGCGGGCATAGGCGGGGCACTCAGGGATGACTCCAGTACTGGGTTGGTGACCACCCTGAGCAGAGGAACGGACATCAGGCTGCTTACTCTGCTCTACCTTGTCCACTTTTGCTTGTAGCGCCTGCAGTTGGGCCTCGAGGATGGCCGTCTTTAACCGTTCTTGAGCAAATTTCGATCGTTCCTGAGCAAATTGCGATCGTTCTTCGTCCCATTGCTGCTCCCGTCGTTCGATTGCACTTCGTATTGACTCGGCATGACGCCTGGAATTGTCTGCCTCCACGACAGCTGCAACGGCACGTTCATACGACTCGGACACTTCTTGACGAAGATGTTTGGCCTGTTCAACCGAGATAAGCTGTCGTCGAGCTGCAGGGGGTAATTGGTCGCGCTCATAGGGGGGCCGATCGACGGCCGTGATCTGGACAGTAGACTCTTCAACGGGATTCTCGTCGGTGACCTGATCAGCATTTGGCGGCTGATCGGCCATTTCGGGCAGAATAATTGGCGAAATCGATGAGTGGCTTGCAAAGCCTAGGTAGTATCGGGCGGGAGTGAGGTGGAGAATCGGTGGATAGGGTGCATGGCTCACACGGGTTAGAGACCGGCAATGGGAACCAATATAAGACCACTTGTCTTATAGAGAAGGTTCACCACTCGACCGCACCGAGTACACGCACGCATGAACACTGATTAGAGAGCGAGCATCTACCCAAAGGCAAGAGTGCACCAGCACAAAACAAACAAATAACACACATCAGACAAGAGGACACCAGTTCCAAGCACAGCAATCACCTGATATCACAAGACAGGCCTAATATCGAACGAGGTCACTCTCATTTGCATAACTTGGTCTTCATTCCCCCTTACAGCAGGGTCATGATCAAGTGTTCAAGTAGAGAGTCGAACTATTAGGTACAAGTCATTTTGTTAAAGTGAAGAAAAATTAGCGAATTGAGGCTGCTTTGTAACTTTAAAAGAGTTGGCTCCCAAATTTTGGGCATCCAATATGTTCACCTCACGTTCGGTACAACAACAATTTTGCATCCTGTTGCCATTTTGAATGACCCTGCGGGTACCATCACCATGCTCATTGGTCAAGACATTGGTTCGGTGTACAAGCATACGCTATGCGAATCGAGTAAAACTGTTACATACAACAATGGATCACTCGCTGGAGTCAAGATTCCATTTGTCAGCCAATCCAGTCAAATCGACAATTCCGAGTCTCAAATTTTGATGCCAATCGTCTCCTCTCCAATCGACTACATATCAGCTCAGGTCAGTCGTTTGGTATGCGCTCAATTTCGTTCAAATCCTACCCCCGGCGTCCAAAGTGGCGAGGTAGTCAAGAAATCTGAACAGGACCCTCGAAGCTCGAACAGGACCCTCAACTTTGGCGCCCAATATCTTGATATAGGTGAGAGATAAAACTTTTCGCAACGGGCATTCGATTCCTCATTCGTTTCCGAACACGATGATGTGTCGTTGATTAGAAAAGACAGAAGGGTCAATGTGTTAGAGCGTGATAAAATTCAAGAGATAATTTCAAGTTGCATTTGGGAAACGCGGAAAAATCGGGGAGAAGTCTTGAAGCCAGAATCAAGAAAAACTGGAAAATAGAATTTTTAATTTTTAAACTAGAAAATTGAGAAATTTTTTTTCACCTTGAGCATCTGGAAAAATTATTTTTTGAATCATGAGCCCGCTTCATAAATGTAAAAACTTCGCACCGCATTTTTTTCGCCCTCTGAACCCCCCCTTTCAGGCGCCCAAAAAATTTCACACCTTATTCTGGCTGGGATTAGGTTTCGGATGCTGCTGTTTATCAGATCAGGACCGCGCAAGGTGAGGAAAGTTTTATGAGAAACTAATGGATGGGGGGATAGCTTAACAGCGCACATCCTTTTTTGCTCGTTGGACTTTCGGCTTTGAGTTGACCACAGCCCAAATGCCAAAACCGGTTTTGTGCTTCTCTACCAGGAATCAAAAACTCTAAAGTGCTCTCTTTCACGCTACGCTAGGTGCACCCTTAAATTCAAACTAGCTCTGTCCGAGAAATTTTAATGAACTGCCTTATCACAAATCAGCTTTTAGCCTCTGAAAAATACTTACTCAGCCTGGGTTGACACTGATGAGGAGGGCTTGATGTACCACGTTTATCATCACTGGTCTTGAATTCTGACCCACTTCTCGATATAGACACTGTCGATACCGTATCCAATAGGATCAGTAGGTTCAACTTCACCCAACTGGACTACTCTGCAGCCATTGTGAATACTGCAGAGACTGTTGCTCCCGCACTTAGCTTATAACGTTGGCATCTTCCACATCTACGAGTGCTTTTAAATTTGAATAATAAAAATATGCGTGAATTTTAGCGGAAATGGTGAGTTGGCCTATATCGAGGTGGACGCGAGCACAACTCGGCGAACTGCTGCCCGATATCACCCGTAAGTATGTGTTTACAGAACGCCGCATTGTCGTCGAGGAATATGAAGATGGCACCAGCCGCAATCAGAAGACAGTGAGAACGAGTCCAAAGGGAGCGACAGCGACTACAAGCCAGAAGAAAGAAGGCCGAGGACAGTGAATGGAGCTGGAAAAAAGAATCAGCTAATAGCATTTTACATTTGATACTCGGTTCCTCGTCACTCATTTATGTACAACACGTGTGGGCTACAACGACCACAAAAATAACAAACCTCAAATCACTCAAAACAAATCAAAAAATTTTAAAATTATCAAACGCGTGTGCAGCAACTTTCAAAAAGCACTCGCAGCAACTCTTTTATCATTTGGTTTAGCGTGGCCGCAGCCTCTCAACCATGGCTGCGGTGACGGCGTGGAAGCAGTCGCTGTTGTCTTTGGCCTCAGCTGACGCGTCCATTCGCTGCTGCTCCACCGCCACAACCCCTGCCACCGCCACTTCCAACCCCGCCTTCGCACTCATTCTTCTCTTTACAGCAAAAAAAAAAGTGTGCAACTAGAAACAGAACCAAGGCGCCTTCCAAATTACCAAATGAAATTTATTCAAACTTCAAATTACTACAGACATAACTTCATCCAGGCTCACAAAACCACTAGCTGCACCAATTTATTTAGCCCAGCACATTGAATTTCATAACCGTATGTTCTTGTTACCAAATTTTCAAAAAATCTATCATAATACCCGCGTTTATCTTTGCATCCATGACCTTTCCTATGGTCGTGAAGACAGCGTCTTGGATCACCAAGGACACAGCACCTAGATTTGAAAGAGGAAGTTCAAAAAAGCTCCAGTTGCTCCGACTCCTTCCTCCAAATCGACGGGACCACAAATTCTTTCCCAAAATCTCAGTCTTATCAAGCAATGAGCATCCGACTCGATGATAATATGGGCCTCGACGCCAATAATGTCCGCCAAAACCAACAACACTCGCGCCAGGAACATGAAATGCCGTTTCTCTTCATCACTGTCTTTCAATTTGATTTGCCAATATCCTAAAATAAGATTAAGGCTGGAGAAAAACTTGGCCCTGGAAAGCGAATCCAAAATGTCGTCCATTCTGCTTAACGTGTACTCGTCCCTTGCCGTGATGGCATTCACGTCTCTGTAGTCCACAGTAAATCGCAGTAAGGAGCTCGACTTCTTATCGACTAAACAAATGGGGCTGGCCCAAGCACTACGGGAGTCTTCGATTTGCCGATTTGTCTTCAGGACATAAAAGATCTTCGCTCTTTTATGTCCTGAATCATCTTGTACACCACCCCACGCTGATGAAATGGAATGCGACGAGGAGGGATGTGGACAGGTGGGTGGTCTCCTGTGTTGATTGTGTGCTCGATCTCGACGTTAAACGGCTGGAGATCCAACGTAATGGTTGCGAAAATGCCTTTATTTGCCTATTGGGCGAGGAATGACCTCATGTCCTCCTTCTGTCCTCCATTGAGACTATAAGATAATGTAGGCCAGATTTCGTGGGCGGGGACAGGGAAGTTTTAGCTAGAAATAGTTTTCAGCTCAAAATGTATGGTAAAAGCGTGAAATATACAAGCCAACATATGTATGTACCTGGGCCACCTATAATTCACGAATATCAGAGTCTGGTTCTCCGACGGGAAAGCTTGATGTTTTTTCTTTTTTTAGCGCCTAAAGCAAGCATGAAACTTTTTGTGCGTATTTTCAAGCAAAGAACCAATACATTGAAAGTCGAACCGTCGGACTCGATCAAAAACGTTAAAGATGCAATATTTGCCTCAGAAAGAATTCCGGCGAATCAGCAACGTCGCTCACGGTCGAAACGTTAGCTAACGGAGGCCATGTGTACGTTTTTCCTAATACGTGAATGGTCCTACGTGCACTCCCTCTTCAGGAAAACGAAGCTGCAGCCAAACGATAGTCGTCAAAACTATGCGCATCGATTGCAGCATGCTGACCAGAAAGCAATGCCCGAATCTTTGCCCGCCGACCGCGAATGACTATTGATGGACACGTTTAAGCAGAACGTGCCCATTCCATTGCGAAGCGCACTTGATGGATACAGTTTGGCCAAGGACCAACGTCCTTCGTTTGATGATCTGACCAAATATGCAATCAAGTGGGAACTGGCTTCTCTCGAACAGACGCCCACGACTGGCCTACTCCCATCGAATGCCAATGCGATCGCTACTGATTTCGCCAGCGACGAATATGCAAGCGCCTATGCCAGCGGTACCACGCCAAATCATCCAAGTAACTATGGGTATAAGGGATCCGCGCCAATATGGATTTCACCACGCAATGCTTCTCAGAGTTCAAGTAACATCGCTTCTCAAAATGGCTCTAATTTTCAGCGTGGTGCCCGCGGTGGTGCCAGAGGGGGTCGTCAATTGCAAAATCAGCAGCAAACCAATCAGCAATGGTCGAATTCAAATCAAGAGATATATCAAAACCAGCAATCGGGTCAACGACAACAGTCAAATCGACCCGATTGCTGGACCCTTGGGATTTGGAAATCGTGTGTATTGATGCCCAATCACTGGCTATACAGACGATACGACGTATCAACCGCCTGCGCCGCCATATTCAAACAAGCGTTTCTGCAATTCTTGTCATACAACAGGGCACTTTCAACCGCTCTGTCCAGAACGTCCACCATCCGAAGTGCCAGGGTGTGGTCGCACGCCTGGTCATGGCGATTTTCGATGCCCGCTTTTGTATGTTCAAGACATGGCTGCAGCTAAGGGCGTGTCACAAGCGTTTCTCTAGCAGTCACAAGAAACATTTGCTAATATCGGTTCTTTTTCTTGCAGCCATGCTGGCCCTGCTTTGCCTGTCGTTACCCAGGATTAATCAATCATATCAATTAGCAGTCGTGCGCCAGCTGTAAGCGATGTGCAACATATTGAATCATTCTAATGTTCACCGCACAACAGTCAGTTAGCTTCGATCAAATGGAGTCGGTCATGCCAGGACGAGAAACCATGTGAAACCTATGTACGTCTAATCGAAGCACCTCCCAAAGACCACAAGAATCTAGAACAAATCGACAATCACCCGACATCATCAACACACACACCTCCCCAAATCTTCCAGCCTCCAGCAAATGCCTGCCCTTACTCAACCTAGTCATGCTTTCTCATACTGATTCTGATACTGAGAAAGATACTGCTTTCTCTGCCTCTTCGCGTCGTGGTTCTGGTTCTCAGTCAATGGTCAAGTGGAATGATGTGTTGGTCCTGAGGGCCACCCTGGATACATTCTCGAATGGTCTTCATTTCTGCAGTAAGCGAGCTCTATCTACACCTTTGAATAGATCTAGCTTATCATTCCTTTTTGTGTATGTGTTGTGTTGGGAATATGTTTCATCTTCCTCCACCCTTCTATCAAATCTTAATCCAAATCTAATGCAATTTTTGCTTTGAATTTTTCTTCTACTAAATTTCGTAATTTTCGAATTACTTTAAGTTTCGCTCTCTCATCCATTTGCGTGGTATGTTTTTGTGTTTCCCTGCCCAGTTTTTTTTTGCAAATCAAAATTTGTCAAATCGACCCGATTGCTGGACCCTTGGGATTTGGAAATCGTGTGTGTTGATGCCCAATCACTGGCTATACAGACGATACGACGTATCAACCGCCTGCGCCGCCATATTCAGACAAGCGATTCTGCAATTCCGAAAGTCTTTGACTTTAATGGCTGCTTCTACCACAACCATGATTCAGAATGCCTGAACAAGGATCTGCGAAAAACACCAGCCAATCAATTGCAACAACAGCAAGATGCAGTTGAGTATCGAATTGCAGTCAAGTATCGAATTGACCAAATTGGGATCTAATTTGGACGTCGTCTTCTGGGAATGTCCATGGTTAGTCGCCAAGAAAGTCGCTGCAGCCATTCAACGAGCGGAAACCAGTGGAGCCTTAAAAAATTTACCGATTCGGCCGTAAAGTACGATGCGACAGAAGCCAATCAGGTCGTTTCCCATTATGGATCGAGTCGATGAAAAAGAAATGTTTGTCAGCATCATGGAGGAGAAAATGTTTTGGGTTCGGCAAAGTCGATCTCAACACTAGAGACGACAAGAAAAAACTGTACAAAGACTTCCCTCTAATTATAAAGCATGCTGATGTGGGGCTCGACGATGTTTGTCCATTCATTTAAGACAGGGCTTCTGTAAGGTTCGATTCATGTGAAACATAGGTTGCCAGGTGAAATTTTTGACCCTTTTTGATGTGTTAACTAGTACATCCATGAGCGGTGATAGTGACGCAACGATGGTTTCTTGTACACACTCGATTTTTATTGGATTATCTCGAAAAACGCTTTTTTCGAAAGTGCTTCGGCGATATCGGTCATAACCCACAGATCTCTTAGTTTTTCCTAATCACCGACACATTAGCGTGTTTGGAAATGGACGAGGAATCGAATGCTCGTCGGAAAAAGTTTCTATTCTCTACATGTCTCGAAATAAGGGGCACCAAAGTCGGAGATACCCTCCAAATTGATGACTTTCAAAGGTCCTGCTCGTTTATGCTAATTGGAAAACAGGGTTTAAACAGCTTAAAAAAGCCTTAGCCATCTAGCTTCCAGCATGATCCCCCATCGTCTATACTTCAGCTTTTCATTTGATATCTGAATATGCGAAAACGTGAATATGGTGGAGTACAATAGTAAACGTGAATGAAAATTCGACTGGAATGGATTTGGAAAATGGCAGTAATATCGAAATGCCGGTTTCGATAAAAACGGGGAAGAAGTGGCAATTATACCGCTGCAAAGTGGAGGATTATTTGACTGTTATTGCTCGTGAAATTATCAACTCAATCGCTGACGAACCCAGCATCGACCGACCCGGGTGTGAGGTCACCAAACCGACCCGACCCGACCCAGGGTCTGGATCGGCCCGACCCGATCCAGAACCGACCCGATCCGACCGACCCGACCCAAACCGACCCGATCCACCCGATCCAACGTTGTATTGCGCCCACTCATATGTTTTCTGGCATGATGCATTGTTTCTTCAATCGATAACCATCGATAACAGACACCCGCAGTCAGGAAGAAGCGGCTGACGGATTTCAAACGAAAACGGAGAGGGGAAGGAGGAGGAAAACTTTAGGACTAAGTTAACGTGATCGTCCCCAGCCGCATGCTGTCTGAACCGACAGCGTAGAATTTCACAAATTTTTACTGTCCAATTGCACCTGCAATATCCCGTTTCGCTTATTGACTTGACTTCTTAGAGTGGAAGGTGGCCGGTACGAGGACAGCTTTTTAAAAATGTTTTTGGGCTGGGCCCCCCACCTACTCCAATTTCCTATGGGTCTTGCCAGTTGCCAGCCAGCACTCATGATGACGGGTGCGGCCGTGTGTGAGGCGATCAACTCACATGGCAGGCTCCCTCTGACAGCCTCACTTTGAGCTGCTCCGCTGTAGCATCACCGCCGAGGGCATCCTGCGCCAGAATCAGCGTTTCCGGATGATAGAGGGCAAGACCGGAGGGCCCGACTGGAAATTAGCACCAGTTTTCTCAATCGAGGGCACCACTCCCATCTCCAATTTAATTCCTGGTGAATCGCCCACAGCCAGTTCTCTGAGAACGGGTCTCCTAAACTGACGTCTTCAGCCAGAATAGAACTGCGGTGTTTCAGTCCGGGTTGCCTCCCCCCCCCCCCCCCCAATCAACCTCTCCAAGCCGAATGAGCCGCGCTCCTATGTGGACAGAAAGTGGGTGGAATTGAGACTTGCAAAAAAACGTCGATGTCATGCATGGGCGGCCAGTCCAGTAAGTTTGAAGTGTCGATCCTAGCTGCCTGCATGAAGACATAAGTGGACGCCAGAGAAAAAATTTTGGCGGGAGTTCAAAATTCCGATCGGGCCGACCCACAGCTTGGGTCGGTTCCCCTAAACCGATCCGGCCCGGATCGGCGGGTCGGTTTGGCCGGGTCGGTGGGTCGGTCGATGCTGGTGACGAACATACTCAAGAATTTCACTCTTTTTATGCGTTCCGTTTTTCCGAAGTGATCAAACTCATTTTTTCAACAAAAAAAGCCTGTGATGACGCGGTGGCAAGAAAATTATTGATTTTCCGACTCACGACTAATCTGGGAATGCCACGTGTGCCGTCAAGGGAAGTGACCAAGATGATCCATGTCTGGAATAATCGGTGTTCTGTGGAAATGTTGTACAAATGTACTTTGTACAAATGCAGAGCGAGACTAGGTTAGCTGGGCTCCCTCGGCGACGCATGCGTGGATGCATTACACTTTTGTAAAATCGATTTGTAAGGTCATGGGTCGATTTCCTGTCGGATTTTTTCCTTTCTGTTTTACAGCAAAGGCTACCCACATGAACATTTTTAATTCCTACTTTGAAGGGAAGGAATGCAAGGCTACCCTCTGTTGCCTTGAACCTAGTTTGAAAATAAAGAGGACCCGTTGCAGTAAGGTCGCAGCTGTCATAGGAGAGTATGTTCACGAAACAAAAGGAAACACGGGAACCAGTCAGCATGACCTCCACCCGATGTTGACATAGGCCTAACAGAGCGAAGGTAATATAGAAACGCATACGACATGATTATCATAGTGCTCAAACTGGATCTCATGTTTCCCTTACAATACTACCTCGCCAATGGAGTCGGACTTCCACTGTCTGCCCCAACAGATCACGTGACTGTTCACAACAAATGATCTTGTATAGAAAGAAAGGAAAATTTCAAGCCTGGCTTCAAGCCTGGATCGAAATCTGCGCACTTTCTTGCCGGACACTTCTAGTTTCTATCATTTCCAAAAAAGTCTGTTATCACAGACTCAAAACTTTTAGACCAGCCAATGAACACAGTGAAGCAAGGCTTGGGATGGCTGGTCTATTCGGCCACTACTAAGCGCTACAATCGCTTAGGAAATACGAGTATGTCTGAGCAGAAGCTGCTTTTTCTGCATGAATATCAACAGAACGACTGATCTTGGCAACGAGCAGAGGATCAAGCAATCCTGTGCTCGTGGTCCACAAAGTGGGCTGGGAGTGTCTAATTCGCGGGCTATGCGTAGTAGCGCTTGCTCTTATAGTTAGTAGGAGTGTTCGACTAGCGGCAAAGGTAAATCATTTTGTGTCATGTGTCCCTTCATCCTCGAGCGCTTCATTACTTATATGATAAAGCATGAGCATGAACATCAAGTAGGAAGAAAGGGGATGGGGAGATATTCCAGTGTCCCTTGAGGCTAGGCATGTAACGATAAGCCATATTACTTCACTCGCAGCGCTACAGCTTCGGCGCATTTAGGTTGCTCGTGTGAATCAGCACAGCTGCCTTTTGGGAGTCTGTCTGAAGAGCAGCAGTGCACAGAACACAAGCTTTTTGGAGTTGACGCTGACATCCCAATGCATACATACGGTATATATGTGCGAGCGATTACGCGCTGTGCGCAGCGCCTAACATGTTGCGAGACTCCCCTTTTTTCTTGTGGCCGAGTAGACCAGCCATCCCAAGCCCTGATTCCACTGTGTGCATTGGTTGGTCTAAAAGTTTTGAGTCTGTGATGACAGACTTTTTTGGAAATGATTAAACCGTTTTTCGTTTTTTGCTAGAAACTAGTTTGGCAAAAAACACTTTTTGGAGCAACTGATAGAATTGAGTGACCACCAAACACCTTCTTCCAAACCTCTTAAAAATAGAAACATAAAACGGAACGTGAACCCTCGCCCATGAAATTACTCGTAAAGACCGCCTACAGATCGACCATTTCATAGTCTGAAACTCCCACCCGCACTACCGTGCCCGCTCATGAAATGCACAGATTTTTCGAATATGTACTCAGATATATAGGCAGCAGGAAAAACAAAAAAACTCATTCGTAAGGATTCGTAATTCGTACGGAGAACTATCTCATGCTCGAGTGGTCTCAACTTCTTCATCCTCAGAGCATTCCATCAGAAGCTAACAGAACGCTCAGGATCCGCCAGTTTTAACAAGTTATTATTAGCTTTAATTTTTCTTAACAATATTACCTCCACATCTAATAGAACATGTCATGACCATGGAAATTCTTTCCACATTATTTATTCCCGTTCACATACTCTCAATTTATTATCGGCAAATTTATTGGTGTCCACCAAAGCCATCTTCGTGAGAGCGCGCTAAGCCTAGCCACTCAATGGCGTTGCGCCTCAACCCGTTCAGTTGATGTTTCTAAACACCGCGCCGAAAAGTGAACGAGGGACACCAGCGCTAGCAACTTTCGATAGTCGATAACTCAAGAATGATTGAACCGAAAAAGTTGATTTTTCGCAAGCTTTGCAAGATAAGTCAGATTTGCAACCATGTCAATTTTTATCGAAATCCGTCCAGTACCTGACGACCGACGGATAAAAAAAGCTGAAACAGTGACTATTTTTAGAATCAACTTTTCGGAAATTGAATCTTTAAAAAAAATGACCATCAAAAGGCAGAGTCCGAAAGTTTCAGCTTTCAGAAAAACTAACATTCACAACTGTGCGACCTCTGGTTGTTGATCTGGGCACATGTTGTTCCTCCTCCTCCTCCTCCTCCTCCTCCTCCTTGTCTCTTTCCCTCTAAACAAGATATCGCGTATTCTGGAATTCAGCTACGGCTGGACGGATTTTGTTAAAAAATGGCGCGATTGTAGACTCGGCCGATTCTTTGAAGTGTGAGAAATCAAAAATTTTCGTCCACCCGTTCTTGAGTTATTAGCCGGCGAAAATCGTCCTTTCGCATTGGGCGTCTGGTTGGCTGGTCTAACAGTAAGCAGGCACTACCATGCCTACTGATATTCCATGAGCCATGGGTTTTTTTCTGGCGAAGAAACGTACGAATAATTTCCTTGCCGCGGGCCGCGGACGGACGGGCGCGCACACCCCACTCGAGCGCCCATTCAAACGGGCTGTGCACAACCAACCCATTCGCCATTGTGCATACCCTGTTCGAGCTTCCTAGAGGAACGGGCCCGTTCGGGCTGGAATGGGCCCGTTCGCGCGAGCGGGCCCGCTCAGGAATGGATCCATTGTGCATATGGCCCCAGTACTGTCGAGTGGCGGTTATTGAACGAGTGGAGAATCAGGAACATCAGTCGAGAAGAACCTTCCCTTCTCGCCAAGTATCATCCTGGGATGCTGGTGCTGACACGAGATACCCTCGTGCGGAGGTGCTCCTAGCGGGGACACACAGTGGGGAGCTGCCGTGAGGGCTAGTTGCCGCACGGCCTCGCATATCATAAGATGACTGCTGACCAGCTATAGGCAAAAACGGGTTGGAAGTCCCAAACGGGTTGGAAGTCCCGTGGGAAGCTAGGGTGGCGCGAGGCCCTGCTGCATCGAGCAATCCGACCCTAGGCATGGATCTCAATTCCGATTCGCTTCGAAAAACAAAAAATGGATGGGAATGACTCATTTGGCACTGCGTTCTCACCAATCTGCCCCTTTCCTCGCTGTTACCCTGTCGGACCACTCAAAAGAACACAAGAGCGCTGACTAACGTCTAAAGGGTATCCGGTCAATTGTTCGCGAGCAATGGTTCGCCGGGCAATCGTTCGCGGCCAGTTGTCCGCTGGGCAATTATTCGCCTGGGCTTATTGTTCGCCGGGCAATTGTTCGCCATGGCAGGGCGTTTTTGGTCAATGGGAGGAAGTTATTTCGTGACCTTTATCGTATATGCAGTACACTGCCTTTTGCAAGACGCTGCTATCGTTCCTTTCATAGGTACTTGTCCCCACATGTACTTGGAGCTTGGGATTACGGTCACTCCTAAGGCCAAGATACAAAGTAGCTTTTACTGACGTCTTTGGTTTTTTCAAAATCGGGTCAGGCAAATCAGAGAAAAGAAGTGGCTGGGTTCGGCGTTTGTTGCGCATCGAAGAGGAAGAGGATGACTAGATCAGCAATCCTGGTGGCCCTGGTCAGCAATTGATTAAAGCAAAATGGATGGCCGGATGGCTGGCTAGAATTATCGCTATTTTAAGTTAAAGACGCGTAGCGCCTATCAGCCAATCAGCAATGGGATTAGGAAATCATGAGCTTGCCCCTAAAAATCAGGCAAAGTCACCCCGGATGATGGTACTAGTTTTTCTAAATGTATTGCCGACATGATTTGTGTTTTTAGTAAAAGGATCAGGGTTTTCTGTCGACAGTTTTAAATCCTAGGGCGTTGCCTTATCTTCTCATAAAATAGAATCCTTACAAAGTTACTCAGCGAACAATCGCCCGGGGAACAATTGCCCTGAAGAACAATGGCCCCGCGAACAATTGCCCACGGACAATTGCCCACGGACAATTGCCCGGCGAACAATTGCCCGTGATTCGTCTAAAACGGGATTTCCTTATTATATTATGTCATACCCTGTCAGTTTCCAGCAGATAAAGCACGAAAAGTTTTAGTTGCCGATCCACCCCTCGGATCGGTCGATGCTGGCGGTCCAAACCATTAAAATAGCGAGTGTTGGTGTCCTCATTGACCATCATGATCATACCTATCCCCCCAAAAAACTTGCCCCTGGTTGCACCCTGTTTTGCTGGTACATGTTCGCGAAGGCATCAAAGCAGTTATCTTTTGAACACGGTTTGCTGCGTGAAGGCCCGTACATACTCTCGTCGTATCGACGTTGACGTAGACGTATCGACGTCGACGTAGACGTATCGACGTCGACGTAGACGTATCGACGTCGACGTAGACGTATCGACGTCGACGTAGACGTATCGACGTCGACGTAGACGTATCGACGTCGACGTAGACGTATCGACGTCGACGTAGACGTATCAACGTCGACGTAGACGTATCGACGTCGACGTAGACGTATCAACGTCGACGTAGACGTATCGACGTCGACGTAGACGTATCGACGTCGACGTAGACGTATCGACGTCGACGTAGACGTATCGACGTCGACGTAGACGTATCGACGTCGACGTAGACGTATCGACGTCGACGTAGACGTATCGACGTCGACGTAGACGTATCGACGTCGACGTAGACGTATCGACGTCGACGTAGACGTATCGACGTCGACGTAGACGTATCGACGTCGACGTAGGAGCAGATCGACGTAGGATTCCCGACGTAGCTACAGTATGCCGTGCCTGCACATCATTAACTTATACAGAGTGTGTGCTACGTCTATTTTGCCACGTCTTACGTCGATACGACGAGAGTATGTACGAGCCTTGAGTGCGAGGAGGGCAAACGTACAGCAGGCGAATGATTCTGTCCTCAAACTGTGTATTATTTATTTATTTTCCCTACCTTCATGCATCCATTCATCCTTGCAAAGTAATTTACAAAGGATTTCAGGCCTCATGCAAGGCTGTAAGGTGTATGTGCGCTCTGGGTCGAAAAATCTGACCGTTAAAATTTACGAAAATTTAAAATTTATTTCTTAGCTGAAAGCACTACAGAAATTGAAAATTTTGACCAAATCGTAATTGAGTCAGAACCAACCCCGACAAGGATTATTGTAGGGTCAAGATTCCGGAAGAGCATCAAAACGAAATTGAATGACCCAATGCTGAAAAATTTTTCAAACATGTACTCACCTCTGCGGGCTGACCGCCGACGTTGACATCGATCAAGTTTTGCCGGCCTCCTCCAGCGTCACTTCTTCATCGACCATCAGCATCAGCGGCGGCTGCTCGTTGGCGTCGTCCCAAAAAAAAAACCAAAAAAAAAACTAGAATAACTAGAAACGCCGGAAGACGCAAGGTCTTTAGGAATTTCGGGAATAGGTCGCTGATTGCTCCTTCCTAATAAATATTCTACTGCTTAGAAATACAGCCCGACCACACAGTTTACCAGAAAGGCGGAGGCACGAACCCAAACCGAGAGAATACAAAACCTGTGTAGAGAGAGACGGCTGTGGAAGCGTGTATTAGAAAAGAAAGCAAAAAAACTGACTGCTCGGGCCACTTGACAAGCTGCGACTGACTACACAACAACCTTTGTTACACTATCTCTGCGAATGTAGATAAGCAGGGACCACTATGGTCAGCCGTCCATCCGTCCGTTCACCCATTTTGCAGGAATGACTGGCGAAACACCCATTGGACGGACTCGTCCAGGACGGGTCCTTTTTAGACGGACGGACATGTCCGTTCACGGAGACGTGGTGAAACGGGGCCCAGGTCAGCGACAGAAACGGAAACTGAGCCACAGGGAAGCGAGCTAAGCACAAAAGCGGGGAATCGTTTTGTCAAGTCACAAATCGACGATGCTTCTCCCAGGCTGTAATGTGAGTCTTGAAATCAATCTCGCGTCAATTCAAAAACCGCTAAGGGATTGCTTACTCGACTAAATCAACAGATATTACACAAAATCAATGCCAAATTGAGAAGGCCTAATGATTTTGGTATTATTGAAAAGATATTGCTTTTCAGAAATTTCTGCTGATGGATTGGAAGAAAATTCGACATCAGCCAGATCAGTGAATTCTCAGCCCTGATCTTGCGAAAATTGTTGCTCTCGCTTTTACGGATTGGCAGTTCTTTAGTTTGATCTGTAATCATTTTCAAGTAAGATGTAAGTTCTCACACATTTATCAATCACCAATATCTTAGGTGATTATGAAACCGGCCTTAGATTAGTATTGTATCAGTGATAATCAAATACCTGTCAGGATTACTGTAGTCAGCTGCTCCAAAATATCCTGCTTTGGCAAAATGCTAAGTTTAGAAGGTGATTAAAAATAACTTTATCTCTGTGTTGAAACAGGCTTTTTAGCAAAGGGCGTGCTAGGCGAGGTTTTCCAAGAATAAACATTTTTATTAAACACTTAAAAAATTAAAAAAAACTTCAGAATTTTATGTCCTACCAAAAATGTCTAATTGCATGCGAAACAAATCCAAACTGCGCGGCTGCTATAAATAAACGAATATTGTGCACACACTACAGTAGGAATTCGAGGAATCCACACCGCGTGGCTGCTGTGTATGAACGAATATTGTGCACACACTACATACAGTAAGAATTTGGGGTCCATTTACGCTAAACATGCCGAGCCTGCTTTTGCTCTTTTATTTTCTTCGTAGTCGGGATTTGAAATTTTTGGGCGCCTCCGTGCAGCTAAACACATAAAAAAATAATCGTTGTGGTTTCTGTTACTTTGAAAAGTCAGATCCATATTTTCGTAACCACGCAGCACCATAACACTCATACGAGCGAAAAGCACTGTTTTTTATTTTCTGCTTTTTACTGCCTCTACTTCTTCTACAGCTTGTGCCTTGTTGAAACTGCATTGTCAGACAGACTTTACTAACACTGGCCGCTTCCCTCCATGTTGATTCTTCATCATGGTTAGAGTTCCAGCCTATAAACCAGTGAATTCTTGCAGTTGAGGTGGATCATTTATTTCCAGCTGCTTGCTCATAATATATTCTGCAATCACGTCGACCAAAATAATGCTGCATTTTGATTCCGTAGTTTTCTAAGTTCTTGATGCTTATTGTTGAACTACGGACATCAATACAACGGCCCTCTCTCACTATACTGCAAGTGTAATAGGCATGGACTAGGCATGTGTTATGCCCTCTGGCCTATGTGTGTACTGGTTCAGGGAACCGGTCCGCCTCTCCTATGTCAGGGCCAGCACGAGACCGAGAGCGCACGTAGATTTCGGGTGCGCACTAACGTAAAGCACAGGGCTAGCGCGTATGCAAATTTTCCACAACAATGGCCGCCTCCACGATGTACCTGAGCATCACATGCTGTGCGACATGGATGTACCTGTGCGCACGCCAGAAGATTCTGGAAAAGCATCCGATTTCTCGTCAATTTCAAGTTTTCGTTGGTTTGTTGATTGAAATTTTTAAGAAATGTTAAATAGCGGTTGCAACAAAAAGTTTTTGCTGAAATTTCTAGAAAACGCATGCGTCGCTGAAAATTCTATTTGAAAAGAATTGGGTAGGCGGCGGAAACAATAGGATACCCAGCTGCAAACACGCAACTACAAAATTACACATGGTTTCCAGCACCCTCAAAAACCTCAGAAAACTCCTCAAATTTCAAGGTGCCGCTCAAAATCCTAAAAAACCTACTCAAATTACAAGAAAGATCTTGAATCTCCTCAAAAATCAAAAAGTGTGATTGCTGGAAAGCTGACCGCACGAGGTACTAATGGCCCGGCACTAAAAAGCAAGGCACTTTTGCTGCTTGGTCCCCAACATACAATAGGTTAGCTGGCCCGATTAGCTTAGGCTGGTACTAGGCTTTGGCTAAAGCTTAGGCTGGCATATGACACCAGGCTTAGGCTTAGTCTGGTACATACAAGACTTAAGCTTGAGGTGACATTCGGCTTCAGCCGGCCTTATAACAGCCTTCGCCCGGGGATCAAACGGCAAAAGCGCTGAAAGCAGATAGTATCCTTGCAAATGAACCAGTCAGGAGTCCAATAGCTCCACAATATCCTTCTTTTGGAAAAGCGCTGTCTTTGAAATCGAAAGCGATTAAAAAGAACTTTTTAATTCCATTGTCAAGCATAATTGCTGACTATTCTTGCAGTAGGTGCACTGATCGAGAATTTTTTTTTGGTCCATCAATCAGCCGATGATATTAGGAATGATATGTTTCGATGATTGCTGATCGCATGATCACACAAGATTCTTCAATTATATACATCAAGGCCCCACCCCAGGCCCACCCCCTTATAAAACGTAGGCCTACAATGTTGACACAGCTGGTGACTCATTTTCTAAACATCGGGGCAAACGCATTTCTTGGTCAATCGCCAAACGGCGAACTACAAGTTGCTAGGCGACGACCCGCCCACAAACTGTAGTTCGCCTTTTTGCTTTAAACTGCCCTCGCGAGGTGCCCCCCTCTTTTTTTTAACTCCTCCCTTTTTTCCCTCCCTCAGCAACGCGTTGCTACAGACGCGAGCAGACTGGTTGCAATAAGCAGTCGCAGTTCGCGCTTGATTTGAACGTAAAACATCATCAAAATGCTGTCTGCTTCTGGCGGCAACGGCGCGAGGAGGCGGGGCCGAGTTGCACTACCGAGATAGCGAGCCAAACCTACGTGAGCGAGGTTGAGGTCGAGTGACTGGTCTGATTGCAGACATCGGTTGAGAACTAGTCTGGATCACCTGATCTGAACTGCTCTGTGAGCACTTCGGGCTCAGGTCCGTCAGAACCCCTTTGACGGCCGACACGTGCGGCTGCTCCCCGAATTGTGAGTCTACACGGCCTTATTGGTGTGGGGATAGTAAACTGTATCAATAAGTGTCCGTGGACTACGTGGTACTGTTCCTGACTTGGGCCATCCTCTGGTCAGCCCTAGTTCTATCCCAGGGCGAGCCAAGGATTTCACAAGTGAAAGAAAAATCGATTGCGGTTCGCTCTTATAGAAAATAGCATCCTGAAGCCAGACCACAGACAGGCAATACATCAATGAGTAAATAGGAAAACCACTTTATTTAAATGGAAATTGTAAAGTCTAGCGAAGAATCACTTGCACTTGCATTTACAGGCGGCACTTCGGAGTACACCACTTTTCAATTCACTGCCTGTTTCAAGCAGTAACTAGTTACTGTCAGTCCTCTGCGTCTTACTCTCGTGAGCAGTCTATTACGCCTTGCCATCCTTCCCACGAATAGAATTTCAGAAGAAACGATGTTTGGCAAGCGAACCATGAGGCCGGATCCGACTCCGATCACTGGGAACCCCAACCAAAACGAGAAACGCGCCTCTCCTGCAGCCGGTGCCCCAACAAACCAGGCTTCTGATGCTAGCTTGTTTGGCAATCGCACTCTGAAGGTGGATCCGGCTACGATCATCGGGAAAACCGACCAAAACGCGAAACGAGCCTCTCCTGCAGCCAGTGCCCCAACAAACCAGGCTTCTGATGCTAGCTTGTTTGGCAATCGCACTTTGAAGGTGGATCTGGCTACGATCATCGAGAAAACCGACCAAAACGCGAAACGAGCCTCTCCTGCAGCCAGTGCCCCAACAAACCAGGCTTCTGATGCTAGCTTGTTTGGCAATCGCACTTTGAAGGTGGATCTGGCTACGATCATCGGGAAAACCGACCAAAACGCGCCCCCAACGTAATGGCCAGATCTTAAATTCTTTACGTTTCTCCAAAATGCTACTGCACTCGGACATTAGACGAAAGGGGTGAACATCCTCAATGTTATCATATGCATAGTGATTTATGCAGTATTTACACTTCGCTTCAACCTCAGAGAATTTAAAAACAAAATTTCTTGTGTATAGCGGCTTATTTAGCAAGCCATACAGTAGTGAAAACTACGAGTCAGCCCATCAACATTCTTAGTCCTGGTTTACTTCAAGGTAGCCTTAAAATCAATCAAGTCGTTCCCTAACTTTGCTTTCCAGTATTCCTTAATGGCTAAAATCAAAAACCCTGTGCCCAAGCCACTTCCTGTCTGGCTAGCAGTCTATGCAGCAGATGCATTAGGCGGAAGGCTAATACTTATGTGCCTACAGTATATCTGAATAAGCCATTCCGCCTTGGTCTTTACTCCTTCTCAGCGCGCTCGCTCACTATATTGGCTTTCGACTGATAAACATATCGTTGGAGATCAGCAGACTCAGGTGGGATTATTGATGCTAAATACTATATTTTTGAGAGGGAGTGCTGATTTAAAACATGGATTCTGCCAAAAAATGCTATGTAGTGTCTTGCCACTCTGTCTTTATATGTTCACGCTCCACATACCGATTCGCTGCTATTTCCATACCCGCACTGACGATCGAAAACCATTGACTTTTACTTGCTCGACCACATTAGTTTGCAACTATTGTGCGTGATGTTGGTTGTGCGAGTAGCAGATCGGCCCGCATTTTCCGGAATTTTCGATGTTGCTCCAGTTTGGGTTGGTGGCATAAATCAGCTCGATGCGTCCTTCAGACCATAAGTCAGTGGCCAATTGCTGAACGGCTCATGGTCACTTGATAGTGCAATTTGGCTAAATACGCCGTAAGCGTCAGGATCTTGGAACTGATTTACAAGGGCTAATGTCGAGCTGAGCGTCAGACTCGGCTGTCGATGATCAGTCGATTCTAGACTCAGCCCCCTCAAACCAGTCCAAGTTATCATTCTTCACGACTGCATCAGTTTCGTCACCAGATGTCCTACCCGCAAAAACCGCTCAGGTCGAACATATAGATCAGCCAGCAGCTTGGCCTGCATTCAGCATCAGAGCACAGTCCAGCAGTCAGTGTCACCCAGCAGAATGCAGCAGAGTGGGTGGAGCCTGAGTGCTTCGTGGTGCAAGTGTAAGCCAAAACCACCTGTGTAGTCACCTTCATTCTCATCCTCTGAACATGCCATCGCTAAAGGTTCCACCTGCTTCAAGCATACTTCCTGGAATTCTAGACGCTAGAGTGTTACCCATTTTCGACGCAATGACCTCCTTGTAGGAAGTGTTTCATTTCGACCACTACCAGTGTGTCTCTTGACGCCATTATTGTTGGACTGTTTCTTCACTTTTCTCCATGTCCTGCATTCTCTGGCGCACTTTTCTAACAGAAACTGGATTCGTGGGCCGTTTACCATTTAGCAACTCCATCAATTTTTTGATCAATGCATAACGACAGGAGCCAGACCTCCAGCAGACCTGCTCAAAATTTTTGTAGTTGATTGAATCCAAATATAAATAAGCAATTAATCTGCTTTCCTCTTATGCTATTCTATGCTTTAAGCCCAAAGTATACTGCACTTCGGTGCGATGCGTCACTTTAGAGGGCTAATTGACGCAGTCAACCATTATTCGCCGCAAGCAAGTATACTATATCACAACGGTCGCATCGCGGATAAGCTTATTTGCTGCATCGTGAAGATGATATAGCTATACTATAGCAGTGCGACCGTCGCAACAAGCGATGCGATGCGTCAAGTAAAGGCGGTCGCAAGGGCTTATTGGAAGTTAAGGTTGGGTCAACTTTCGTTAACCATCGAGTTCGCTATTCATTCTTCGCTTTAGATAAAGTATGATATGACATGAGATGAGACATGTGTGTGGCATAGTTGCATGCCCGCAAGTTTTCGCATGCGCAAACAATCTTCTTTTCATGCTCGAAATTACGACTTCGCATAGCGCTTATTCGCACTCCAGAAATTTCATCCTTCTTGTCGTCACTTAGAGGAATCCACGATCCAAAATTTTTGGATTCGCTTTCTCAATTCGAAAACCGAGTCTAATTTGGATATCCCGCCCTTTTGTGTCAGAACGCGCCTTTGCCTGCGTCAAGTGTGCAGCGCGCAGTGTACAGTATCCTCAATCTCTGCAATTATTTATCCATATATTTCGTGCCGCTTGGTAAAAAAAAATTGTTTACGATGCCGTAAAAATATAAATTTTAGATTTAGCTTATTTATCTTTGTGCCTTTCTTGCAATTTTTGGTGCTTTTCAACCTCGCCTTGCCTTGCGCACCATTTACTGCAAAATGGCTTATTTTCAACTTATTTTTCTTTCAATTTCTTTTATCCCATTTATCCACTCCTCCAATACTTTACTCGAACAACACGAACTGAGAAATAGTCGAGTTAATTTTCGTCAAAAATCTGTCAAACCATCGCAAACTGTTGAAAATCCATTTTTCAAAAAAGATTGGACCATGAAACCGGAATGTTACGTCGAAGATTCGTCGATCGATGGTTGTCGATTAGTGGAAAATGGAACGACTTGTTTCGGTGCCTCCATACAATTCGCTTTTTCATCGTCTCGACATTTAGAAACATTAAATTGGCGTTTAACACCGCAAGAATTAAGCGAACGTTTATCAATTTATTCGGGTCTTCCCGAATGTTGGCGTTTATTACGCGAATTACTTTGTTCAATATTTTATCCGCCCTGCAAGAATGGACGTGTTCAACGAATATCGAGGTCACTTTGTTCAGAAACTCGTTCGAAATGTTCATTTTTAATCGAAGAACAATTATGGCCGAACTCGTTAGGCGATTGTTTTTTCACGAATGAAAGCGTTGAATTGAATTCAATTTTTACAAATCAATGTAAAATATCGAAAAATACGGTTTGGACATCGGATTTGAAATGTTTAAATCCATTAATATTAACCGATTATAAAACTGGTTGGATTGTTGATCATTGCGGATTAAATTGTACAAGTCTTCGAATCGATCGACATCAACCGATTCAACAATTATTATTAATTGGTTTATTTTGTATTTTTATTTTTACTTTAATTACAATGGTAAGTTTAAAAAAAGCTTTTTTTGGATTTTTGAAAAATCTTTAAATTGAAAAATTTTCAGGGTTTATTATATTCGGAGAATCAAGATACGAAAAATCGTCGTGCATATTTTTGGCCACTTTTTTATTTTCTCGCTTGCCATTTAACATTAATTTTAACTTGGTTTATTCAAATAATATCGGATTCGGATAGTATTTGTCGTCCGGATGGAAGTATTCGATTAAAAGAACCGACCAGGCGAGAATCTTTGCAGTAAAATTATATTTTTAGTGTTTTCAAAAAATATAATTCCGTTTTTAACTTTTTTTCAGGGCTGGTATTTGGTGCACTTTACAATACACGGCTTTATTGGCTAGTACGGTGGCGGCGTCGTCGTGGGTGGTCGTGTTTTCGTTTTTGCATCTGCGATGGCGATGCGCTGCTCAGCATTGTTCATTTTCGCCTTATCAATTGGTCAGTGTGGTCTCGTTGGTGATTATGATGCTGACGGGTGGTCTGGCTTCCATGCAGGTCAATTTGACATTTGTTAAAAAGCTTGTTTCTCTTAGTAGAAATTTTTTCGATTCCAGATTGATGGAGATCCGATTTTGGCGGTTTGTTTTGTGAGTAAGACGAGTTGGCATGGAATAATGTGGTATGTGGCGCCGTTGGCCGTCTCTTCGATTTTTGCTTTTATTTTATTCGGATTGAGTAAGGATTTAGCATTTTTAAAAGAAAGTGGTTTCTAATGGACGCATCGTGACTTAAACTGATTTTGGGGGCTTTATTGGGGATTAACGAGGCATCAATTCAGCATCTGAAACTGAACTGAGGGGTTTAAGCCCCAGGCTTGAAAAATGGGTCCCTCCCCCCGATGGACGAGCCAAAACTTGCTGAGTCTCTGCCTGGAAATGTCTGAAAAACCTGCGAAAAGCAGAGAAAATAGGAAGCCACAATCGTGGAAAACTATGAAAAATTACATTATGGATTTTGATGTTTTTAAATTGTTGAAGAAAATAGGATAATTTTCAAATTTATCTGGAAAACACGGAAAAACCAGGGAAATTGGAATCTTTCAGGCAAAATCAGGAAAAAATGTAAAAGGTTGTATTTTGAGGTGCAAACTAAGGAATTCAGAAAACTTTCGGTTTTGTTTGGGGTAACCAAATCATTTTCCCCGCCGTGTGTGACCCTTGTTAATGTAAATTGTTTATAACGCTATGGATACAAAAAACTTGCTTTCTTTTGCTTTTTCGACCCCCTCCCAGGTGGCCAGGGGCTGGGTTTCAGATGATGCACCAAGTTTAGCTGTAATCATTTTCTAGTCTTCGGCCTTAATACCGGGAATTATTCCATATTCGTGATATAAATACTCTTGGCATCCACAGTTTTAAATTTTTTTTTGAATGCTGCAAGTCAAGGCAGTTCAAATTTGAAAAGCGAAAATTTCTTATCGTGAGCATCCAAAGCTGGGGATGTATACCAGGTAGGCTTGAAAAATTGTCAATTTTGTAATTTAAAAACGTTTGAAAAAGTGGGTCTAAACCCCCTCTCCTATTGGAAAAAATCCTGGACCTGCCCAGACTTTCGGCGTGGCCCTGTACAAGTCACATTCTCCAATTCTCGAAATGAAATATGAGCGAATAGAGAGTGCGCTGTAACTTTGTATCACAGAACTTGTTGATAGTCGAATATTTGAATTTGCCGCGCGCACTGATGCTCAGGTGCAAGAGAGTTTATGACAGTCGGGAGGGAAGATTGGCCGAGCGCAGTGAGACGTTTGAGCGAAAATGCCTCCCCATGAGTTTCGCAGTTCTCATGTTGAAATTCAAGACTCAAGGAGGCATAACGATACAAAAATGGGATAATTATCACGCGTTATCAAATAAAATTGGTTGCCAGCCAGACTGCCTGCCAAAAATTTCGACCCCGCCACCACCAACGTGCGGCCTCCAAACCATGTTGCATGTAGCACGATCGCAAGGCTTGGGCTAAGCAGGGCTCGTTCAAGTTTGGAAAAACTGGAAAAGTTAGGGAATGTGAAAAGTTTCTGAAAAAAACCCTGTGAAACTCGGCAAAACGGGAATCTTGCAGATCACAGATGGGAAAAATTACATTTTGATGTCTTGGATTGTGAAAAAATTTAAGTTTTGCCTGAGGTGCATGGAGAAATCTGGAAGGAATCTTTTCCTGCGCCATGTGTGAATCATGTTGATATAAAAAGTTTATTATGCAATGGATACAAGAAACTTAGTTTTGAGCTTCCTGCACCCCTTTTCAATTCAAGCGCCTAAAAACTTTCAGACTTCCTTGACCAGGGGCCTAGGTTTTAGATGATTATCGAAATATACAGAAATTTTTGTATTTAGCTGCCTGATTAGAATAGTTAAAACATTTAGCTTTCACAAATGGCGCAAGTTTTTGAATTGTAGAGCTTGGGTGGGTTCCTACAAAGGGCGCTTTACTCGATTAAAAGCAACTCTTTATTGGCTTACCGCAATTCACGAACGGACTAAAGCGCTCCGAAGACACGAAAAGACGAGCTTATATAGGTTTCGTAGAACACGCAAAGATAGCATGACTCATAATTAGACTTAACAAATGTACTAGTGCCAAATAAAAAAGAAGGCAACCATATTCAAATAGCAATGCGCGGTAAATATGAAACTAACATCATCCTGATCACTACAGAATTTTAAAAATCTGGTTCAGAGAAGATCTTGTAAAACTTGAATATAAACCTCGAAAAGAATTCTTTTATGACACAAAAATGCAACAGAGTCTGCGCAACAAAGCGAATAGGTCTCTTACTGTAGGTGACCGTTGGATTAACTGTACGCATTACGCGCAGTTAGAGCATACAGTCGAGTCCATTCATAGTCACACTGGATAATGTCACAGTCCGAAGTCCCGAATTTCTTCCCTATACTTTGTGTGCATATTGAGTTCGCTTACTATCGCGCTGAATTTGGCTTTGTCCGCTTATTGTCACATAAATTTCTTGGCCAAGCGGAATAAGTATTAGAAAAGAGTTCACTCTTGTCAGTCTTAAACAAATGCAAAATCCTCAAAAACTAGGATTTCTCGCAAGAAAACGCTTACATGAAGGCGCATGGCACCTTAATGCTTCAGCTTTGATCTGACTGATCCTCATATTATGAATTTCTTTGGTTAAAAAAACTTTTGAAAAAGCGTTTTGTCTTTAAAAAACGCTAGGAATATATGAAAATAATACGAATGGCGATAAAACGCAAAAAAGTAAAGTTTTGGCAATTTTAGAGTGTACTTCGGTTTTACACAGTCCGAATATTGTCACATTTTCTTCCCGTCCGGAGCTGGTGATACTAAGCGGACTCGACTGTATTTCAAATCTGTACCCTGCCAGGCAGACACGCGTCAAAGGCGGCGACAGCGGCTGTTTGCGACTGCAACGAAACCGTTTGCGCGGTCGCAGAGCACGCGTCGTGCGTTGGAGCTCGCACGTTTAGAAAACACGACGGCAGAAACAACTTGTGTTCGATGCTTTTTAATCGAGAAAATACCAGAATAATGAGCCTGAGCCTAAGCCTAGGATGAGAAAGGAAGTGATAAGATATGAAAGAAAAAGCAAGGGAGGTGGATAATGTGATATCCACTACAAAATAAACCCATGTTAACCTACTTGAAATACGCGCAGTTAGAAGTAACTGACAGCGATCTATACTCTGTTTTTGGGAAATTCGCGCACACTAAAACTAGAGAGTAAAAGTTGGGATCAGAATCATGTCATGTCGTACTTTAACCCTAGCCAAGCACTGTACAGCGCATTCGAGGCCTAAGGAACACAATCATAATTAGATGTAGGTACCTCCTGTATGTATTGTTAATGCTGAAAGTTTATTAGCCATAATCAGTTATTCGGCAGAGACATTTTTCTCTTGCAAAACTTTTATAATTCACTCTTTGCGTGGAAGATTTAGCATTTTTAACTTCTTTTTTAGGCGTTCTGGTTGCCTTTCGAAGCGATGATAAGCTGGCGGTCGGCGATCGATTGAATAAGCCTGCAAAGCAAGTGCCGACAATTACACAAGTTGGTATGGGATGAACATTTTTTTATTTGGAAGTAATTTAATAAAGAATTTCATCTTCTAGGATTTCTTTTGATTTGCTTGCTCGTTTTGCAAATGACATCGGCCTCGCTCGTTTTCACTGACATGCTGGCTTCGAATGAACAACGTGAAATGATTGTGAATTATGTCGCGTAAGTTGAGAATGAGAGAGTTTTCAGGTGTTCAGGCTGAAATCGATGTAGCTCTGGAGACTGATTATAGTTAAGAAACGCACCGTAGAGGCACAAAAAATGCAAGCTTGAATTCGAGGTTTTTATCAATCTGAGGGCCTCTGCTCAAAAATTTGAATCTGAAAATGGCGGGAAAAGGGGTCCTCACCTTTTGGGTGCAATGGATTTATAATTGTGTAAAATTCGGAAATTCAATGAGTGCCAGAGAAGAAAAAGAGGGTGTTAGTTCGAATATCTTATCAATTCGTTCAATGATTTTTAGATGTAAATTACGTAACAGTCACAAAGATGTGGACGAATCGAATTCTGCGTGCCACTATCACAATGATCGCGATGTACGGATGGCCCAGTTCCAGGTCATTCTGATGTGCGCGCCCGCTCTGGTGGTCAGTGCTTGGTTATTCGTGTGCGCCGATTATCGAAAACGACTCTTCCAATTTTGTAAATCGCGAAGAACATCGGCGGCTGTTCTGAGCAATGGCGATGCGGTGACTGAAATGACGACCCTGCCGAGTGCGGGCGCCAGCGAGGCTGTGGATGATCGATACAGGAGGCACAGGGCCAGTTGGAATTGGTCGTCGTCATCATCGATCGCTGGTAAGTGGGGCCTGGGTGATTCGCAGGTGCACCAGGCTGTACATTGGAGAAGCTACCGCTGGGAGTGGGTGTATTAAAAGCACCCCATGCAGGTTTGCTCATCGGAGGAGCCAGACGGACTTCTGTCTTACCTGGGGAGAAGAGAGTGTATTGACTGGCAAACCAAATACACAACCTTCGTCACAGGCCAAACACGCCTATTACACATTTCCAAAAATTTTTCCTGACGCTAGGTCGCAATACACTAGGACATTGGGACGCAGTGGTCGTATGGTAATGTCACCTTTTGTGCAGAACATGTTCGCTGAAGCATATCAAACCATCGTGTTTTATAAGCACATGGTAGTTAAGTGTGCAAGGCCACCCTAGCCATGCTGAAATACTGGAAAGCAAAGTTAGGAAGCGACATAATTGATTTTGGGGTTATTGGAAGTTGACTAAGACTGAGAACGTTGACGGTCTGACCCATATTTTGCACTCTGGCGTGCTGTACTGTATAAGACATACAAGTGGTATGGTTTCTGAATTCGCTGAGGGTGAAGCGAATTGTAAATACTGCGTGAATTGTTAATACTACATGTCATGTAACTGAGGATGCGCATCACGTTTTCGTCTCAGGTCCAAGGCAGTAAGCATTCTGCGAAAAAGTAGAGGTTTTGCTTTAAAAAAAACAGGATATGGCCATGCCGTGCAGCTAAAAGGGTGTTTGGGACAGTAGGTTCGTCCAACAAGTTTATCACCTCGATTGCGAACTTGGTTGTGCAATTGGTGCACATGGTTTGCGAGGAGGAAAATGAGATAGTCGACCTGCATCAATCACTGCTGAGGCTGCCAAGTGTTTTTGACACAAAGAGTGAGGCACTGTGAGAGTACAATGAGGACCCCGTAAAATCGTTGTTTTGCAGTGCTCTGTCGATGCTCGAGTGAAATATGCGCGCAGTGGGACGGGAAAATAGAAAAACAAGGGGTTCCAGCTGCTGCTTCGTAAAGCCATGTTTTGGCGATTTATGGGCTTTTTTTGAGAATGAGCGTGAGTTTTAAAGTTTTGAATCATTTGATTTTTGTGAGCAACCAAAGGTGTGTGAAAACGGCGTCCTACTGTCCGCTTCCTAATGTCTGTGGGCTCCGTAGAGATTCAGATGAGGCTAATGAAAGTTGGAAATCTAAAAGCGACACGTTGTAAGTTTGCTGATAATAAGATTCTGTTTCAGACCAAGGCGCTGTGAGTGACCCAGAATACAAGACCAATAGGCAATCGGCGTTTATTAACAAGATGAAGAATCGAAGAGCTAATTATCGGCAGAAAATGAGGTCATCGAGTTCGTTGCCCTTGACTGTCACACCATCGTCGCTAGGAAGTGTACCCCTGCCGCGCGAAGTCGTGCCAGTTGGATCGTCGTCGACGTTGCCGTTTCCTGATCTCAGCAAGTAAGTGATGAGATCGTGGATCTTGGAAAATGCAGTGGGCGTTGTTCGATGTTAGCCTCCTATGTATCTACGGTATATAGTTGGGTCCTGAACTTTTGCGCCTGATTGTATCATTCTTGTGGGGGGGGGGGGGGTTAGGGGTGCAGGGAGGATGTGATCGCTTGATCGACTGTGTGCTGACGCTGGTGTGAATCCGCTTTTAGTTATCCAATGGTGCCGAGCGCTGCTGCCAACGGCTGGTGGCCGCAATTTGGTTGGCCATATACGCCCTGGCCCATGATGTACTGCTACCCACATCCCGCATCTGCGACGACTACATCGGCTGGTCCAGTGTGTCCCAATGGTGCCTCAGTGATGGAGCAACGACAGTCGCCAGGCACTGGTGCATCGATGGGTCAGGACGGTGGTGCGCCCCCCATGGGCTCGGTCATGGCGACGCCAGGAAATGCCCAGTTTTGTTGGCCTTATCCTTTCCCCGCAGCGTTTCCACAGTTCTGGTCACCAACGGGGCAGATGATGGCGGCGGGTGCCAATCAAGGTTCGATTCGTCCCTCTTTGACGGAGGCTTCGTCGAAAAGCTGCTCTCCGACAGTAGCCGAGGCTGCCTTGGTGACTGCAGTGGATAAAGTTGGTGAAAAGGACGAGGAAGAAAGAAAAATGGAAGAAGGTGCCGATGAGGCGAGTAAAAGAGTGGAGCTGGTGGACGAGGGAACTGAGGACAGGTTGGAGTGCGATGACGACGATGAGGAGGAAGGTGATAGCGAAGAAGTGGACCCTGAGGAGGAAATGTTCGTGCAGGAACAATTGAAATTGTTGTTAGGTAATAATAAGACTGAAAGTTGTACATAGTGCGATATTGTGCCTTTCATCGCGGATCTCCTGAGGCCATTGTTTTGTGCCTGCTTTGCCTTGTTTAGATGCAGTTAATGTTGTGTGCCCTTTGCATAATATGCAGTCGATCTTGGCATGACAGTTTGGAGGATTTTAAAACGAGAATGTACTTGGTGACTTTGGCTGCCGTGAAGCAGGAAAGTGACTCTTGTCTCAGCACTTTATTTGCTATTATGTTAGCTCTCACTGCCCAGAACCATTGCTCCACAGTGGTCCTGGGAAAACTGAATTGGTATGGACAGTGTGCCTGGCCCCAATGCACGTAGAAACAGTGATGATTGCTGGCACTGACCAGCATCGACCGACCCACTGATCCGGGCCGGATCGCTTTGGGGGAACCGACCCAAGCTGTGGGTCGTCCGGATCGGAATTTTGGATTCCCGCCAAAATTTTTTCCCTGGCGTCCAGTCATGTCTTCATGCAGGTAGCTAGGATCGACACTTCAACCCACTGGACTGGCCGCCCATGCATGACATCGACGTTTTTTTGCAAGTTTCGACCCCACCCACCTTCTGTCCACAGAGACGCGCGGGGGCTCATTTGGCTTGTGAGAGGCTGATTGGGGGGGGGGGGGGGGGGGCAACCCTGACTGAAACGCCTCAGTTCTATTCTGGCTGAAGACGTCAGTTTAGGAGACCCGTTCTCAGAGAAATGGCTGTGGGCGATTCACCAGGAATTCAATTGGAGGTGGAAAAGTGGTGCCCTCGACTAAGAAAACTGGTCCTGATTGCCTGTCGGGGCCCTTTGTTCTTGTGTTCTATCATCCGGAAACGCCGATTCTGGCACAGGATGCCCTCGGCGGTGATGTTCCAGCAGAGCAGCTACAAGTCAGGCCGTCAGAGGGAACCTGCTATGAGAGTTAATCACCTCACACACGGCCGCACCTGTCATCATGAGTGCTGGCTGGCAACTGGCAAAACCTTAGGAAATTGGGATAGCTGGGGGGGGGGGGGGCCAAAAGCCCAAAGAAATTTTAAAATCTGTCCTCATACTGGCCACCTTCTACTCTAAGAAGTCAAGTCTAGAAGCGAAACGGGATATTGCAGGTGCGGTTGGACAGTACAAATTTGAGAAATTCTACGCTGTCGCCTAAGACAGCATGAGGCAAGGGACGATCACGTTAACGTGGTCCTAAAGTTCTCCTCCCCTGTCCGTTTTTGCCCGAAATCCGTGAGCCCCTTCTTTCTGACTGCGGGTGTCTGTTATCGATGGTTCTTTGTCGAAGAAAGAATGTGCATCATGCCAGAATACAAATGAGTGGGCGCAATACAACGTTGGGTCGGTCGGATCGAGTCGGTTCTGGATCGGGTCGGGCCGATCCAGACCCTGGGTCGGGTCGGGTCGGTTTGGTGACCTCACACCCGGGTCGGTCGATGCTGGGGCACTGATTCAAGAATGGCTTATTGTTAGATAATTGTTAGCACATGGGATGAATATGCCAGACGCACGAGACCACACAAGAGCCATCAGATTACTGACATCAAGATGGCTGCCTTCATAGGGAAGATCGAAGTAATTACATGCTGGATTTCCCAGTATGAACACTATTTTAATTGACGCCAGCGATAATTGGGTCGAGTGTCCCAGTTCAGCCAGCCACCCATTTTGACTTAATTTCTTTTTGGTCAGTTTCCCTTATCAGCCTATGTTTTCGTTTGGCCAGTCCCCATTTATCCAATGTTCATACGGCTGGCTCGCAAGGCAGGCAGTGTGTGAATCTCCTGACATGTCCGCACCCCGACCATGACTTGGTCGACAATGGTCGAAATTTAACAAAAATTTAAAAAAAACCTTTTTTGAGGCGCTTGATGGGATCTAATTTCCAGTTATTTTTCATATCTGCTTGAGTCCAAAGTTGCAATTTGATGATTATAGGCTGATTAAAATATTTTACTGACGTGTGGTTTCGATGAATTTGATTTGCAACAGTCTGCCAATAGACTATTGTACACACTTTAATTCTGCATGCCTGTGAGTCTCGCAATTGGAATGTAGACAAGCCTATCAAAATCGAGAAGCACTTTTTGGAGACTGATTTGAAGGCTCTCGAAAAGGACAGAACATATTATCGAAGATGGGATGTTTGAGATGGTTCAAAATGCACATGCCAGAGCATGTGCTCGCCCTTAAGGCTCCTCACCATGTGCTGGTGCAACAAAATTTAAGCTCACTCGGGCACTTGACTCATTTACTTGAGCACTAAATGCAATTTGTAAAAAGGGGTTGAAAAGAGCAGGTTTTAAGAATGCTTGGCTATCTTTGCAAAACATTGGCCAAAACGAGACCTTGGCTGAGCTCGCAATCTCGCTAACCTAAAAGGGGCACTGGCCAAAACAATACAGTCGCAATTTTCATGACGCGCTCATTTCTTTTCTTTGAAGTTATCCGACAATTATATCCAAAATTATTAAAAAATTTATTCTTTGGGCGGAAATATGTAACGAACAGTGAGACTAGAAACTTAAAAATAACATTCGATCTTGCGATGATTTTGATTTTTTTTTCTTTTTTTTTTCGGAAAAAAAATGGGGGGGGTTTGGGGGGTTTCGATCGAGGGGTGAAAAATATTGTTGAATTTTGCGTCACCGTCCTTTTATGGGGTAGTACGACTCCTTGATGTCATCTTTTTCGCTTGAGAAGGTCCTGGTCGCTCTTCAACACCCGGTCTTGCAGAAAATCCTAAGAGAAAACAGCAAATTAGTTTATTTAAAAAATAGAAGTAATATTTAGTGGTCACTCTTCGATATTTTGAGAAAATCACGTTAAAAACTCAAAAAAACGCAAATAAAACGAAGAAAAATCACTTTAAATATAACTTTGATTTGAATGGAATGAGCAAAAAATGAATTACTAAACCTTTTAACATTTTTTCTTCGGCTTCAAGAAATCACCCATCTTCCCTTGGCTTTCAGTTCCCCTTCCCTGGAAAAATAAGACTATGTATTGGCTGGGTCACTGTACTGTAAATCAATTTTTTTATATGAAATAAAGAGAATTTGACATTTTTCTCGCGAGTTTCAACTCAAATTAGATGCAGCCAAACATGCTGAGAGCGAGGAAAACAAAAGATAATTGTTTTGGTGAAATAATCCGATCAGATCTATGCGCCAGGTTTCGGCCTTCGGCTGTGCACGCGGGACATTCGTAAGACTGTGGACAAAACTCCAGCTTTTTCCAACGACGTGGGGCATTTCGAGCGACATTGGTCACGCCACACGCGACGTTGCAGTCAGGGGGTGGTTTTGTCGATGGCCACAGACTGTTGCACGCTTCCTCGCACTTGGCTGGCTCGCATGGGCTGAAGGCGGTATAAGAAGCCTTGGCCACTTTGAAACAATCCCCGATGGAGTCTGGGATGGTCGGTGTGTAGAAGTCTTTGCTGCAGTGGCCTTGATTGTTGCTGTGGTACAAGCAAATCTCCTCGAACTTGCACAGCTCTTGCTCCCATATTTCCTTCAGTGCTTTGAGCACATCGATGTTGAAGTACTTAGTATCGTTAAATGGACCAGACATGTTGTAAATATGGTCTTTATTTCCACCAACTAAACGTAGGACACCGGGTCCGTCTTCTGGATCCATAGTATTGAGGTAAATGTAAAAAATGAGGCCGCCAGCTGCAATCACATCCTGCGCTTATTTTAGTTCGTGTGATGAAAATTTCCCACAGTTCGAACTACAAAGGATGAGCAAAATGCGTGGCCTCGAGGGTTGTCCTGTGAACACAAAATCTAGGATTTGTTGTAGAAAATGATACAAGTGCTCGATGAATCCAAGACTTTTAGATTTAGAAATGTCTTCTCGCAAAATTCTCTTAAAAACAGACATATCTCCTGTCAGGTTTGTGACAGTAGTGTAACCATATATACAGTAGTCACAAATGCCAAAGAAAGACGAGTATTTTCATCTCCAACTTTGAACATTTTAGGAATCCTGGTTTTCAGCACTGTCTTGATGGCCTCGAGATCATCTTTGTAAAACTGAACAAGATGAATCACAATGACTAAGTCGATGTTCAACGAGTCGCAATTAGTTGGTTGCCCATGGCTGCTGATCAGCGAGGCGAAGAGGAGGGCCAAAATAGGCCACTTATTTGTAGGAGCTTACTTTGTCGAAACGATACGATGAAATGGGTGCGAAGTGGCTGCTTCCACTTCGCATTTCGCATCAGCTTCGTCGAAGGCGTGGGTGGCCAACATTCGACACGTTCGCATCGTTGGCAAAAATCATCAGTCTCCGCGCATCGTCGCGAAGGTTTTGGGTTCACGCTTTGGCCACATAAAGATCAACCATATTCGATAGAAGCCGCGGCTAAAACTCTTGAAAACATAGGATCAGTTTTAGAAGCGGGCAACTAAGAAGTGTATTAAAAATTTCGATCATGAGCTTCTTGCTTAACTGACTTCGACATTTTTTGCTGAATTTCAAATCTCACATCGAAAAGAGAAAAAAGAGCTGGTGCATGTTCTCTGGAGCTGTTGGCTTCTAGTGCTGTTTTCTTTTTTGAGCAGCTGTTATACTGCTTTGAGCAGCTGATACTGTTATGTGCTAGCTGATACACTGCTATGAGCAAGCTGATACACTGCTATGAGCAAGCTGATACACTGCTATGAGCAAGCTGATACACTGCTATGAGCAAGCTGATACACTGCTATGAGCAAGCTGATACACTGCTATGAGCAAGCTGATACACTGCTATGAGCAAGCTGATACACTGCTATGAGCAAGCTGATACACTGCTATGAGCAAGCTGACACACTGCTGTGAGCAAGCTGATACACTGCTATGAGCAAGCTGATACACTGCTATGAGCAAGCTGATACACTGCTATGAGCAAGCTGATACACTGCTATGAGCAAGCTGATACACTGCTGTGAGCAAGCTGATAAACTGCAATTATGAAGATAATACACTGCTATGTGCAATCTGATAAACTGCTATGAGCAAGCTGATACACTGCTATGAGCAAGCTGATACACTGCTATGAGCAAGCTGATACACTGCTATGAGCAAGCTGACACACTGCTGTGAGCAAGCTGACACACTGCTATGAGCAAGCTGATACACTGCTATGAGCAAGTTAGATACCACTCAGCTTAGTGAGCAAGCTGATACACTGCTATGAGCAAGCTGATACACTGCTATGAGCAAGCTGATACACTGCTATGAGCAAGCTGATACACTGCTATGAGCAAGCTGATACACTGCTATGAGCAAGCTGACACACTGCTGTGAGCAAGCTAATAACCGCTATGAGCAAGGTGATACACCGCTATGAGCAAGCTAATACACCGCTATGAGCAAGCTGATACACTGCTATCTGATGATGTATGAGACAACTAAATGCACAACCTTGGCCACAGGCTAGACACGCCTATCGCACATGCTCGAGAATTCTCCCCGCAAGTGGTAGGTTACCTAAGTGCGCCACTTACGAGTTGCGCCGTTCGGACTGCGTCGTTTCCTGATTGCACCGTTTTGAGTTGCGCCGGCTCTTAATTGCGCCGTTTTGAGTTGCGCTGGTGCTAACTGAGCTGTTTTCTCACCGCTAACTGAGCTGTTTTCTCACGCAATATTAGGTACTGTATGTACGGTTATGGTCTTACCAGTCAAAAGGTAGCTCACATACATGCCTTCTATTCATTGCTGACTATGCATCCAAATTGGATCCTATTTTAACTTCTTTCGAGCGGTGTACTCAAGGCCCATATTTAACGTTACAAAGCCAAAAATAGCATTGAAAAACTGAAGTCCTTGTCCTCACAGCAGTCTTGACTCTGCAATTGATATCGCATACAACTATGTAGATATCCTCTTTTTCGGACATACAATGCTGTAATATATGCTCCGAGAGTAGGTGTAGGCTCTTGATCTGGATATAAGAAACTGTAAAGTTGACTTTGGATTGGAAACACTTTGTGCCGCAGAGATTTGTGATCAATGCTCATACTGCGGGTGATTGAATCGCTCAAGTTTTGATGGCTGCCGCAAAGAACCCAACAAAAATGTTATTGCAGTAACAGCATTCATCAGGATCATTGAAAGGTAAGATGGTCTGCGAGGCAACAGGCAACTGCCACAAACCCGGGTTCGACCTCACCGGCTTTTGCAGCCGAACCTGGACCTGAACCAGACCAGACCAGGACTGAACCAGGATCGAAAAGAAGAATAGGTTGTTTGCTGCTAGTCAGGTAAACCAAACAAGTTGTACGTGTAGTAAAGCTCAACAGCTTGTTGAATGGCAGTCAAGATCAAGAGCACCCACGATAATTCCTAGTTTATGAATGTCTCCCCCCCCCACCAGAAGCTTTTTTAACTAAAAGCTTTTCTATTTTCGCATTGTCAGTCAATGTGGAATGATATTTTAACCAACGCCGCGGGGGGGGTTGGTCGCTCCCCTGCTGGGAGTAAACTTTTCGTGATTTTCAGCAATGTCAGTCAACTCGTGGAGTTTTTGCTTGGAGACTTCGGTGCCGACTTTCTCCCGCCGCCTGGGTGCGCTGGTTACAATACGAGGCAGTCGGTATGGTTCGGCTCTAAAACTCTGGTTCTGGTTTGGTGGTTTGGTCGAAGCTGGCCACAAACAGTAAATGACCCGGCTGAATCAAAAAGCGGCGCAACAGAAAGCAGCCCAATTTGGGGGCCGGCGCTAGGACGAGGCGCAAACCAAAACAGCGCAAATACAGTACATATGTCAGCGCAACTATAAACGGCACAATCAGGAACGGCTCAACTGGCCTACATCCGACAGGTATTCTTTCATCCAACAAACCCATTCTCATCGCCCTGTTACCATTTCTTCCAAGAAACCTCTTCTTGCAAACCATAGAATATGTGTAGAGTGGTGGAGATTTTCGAATAAGGAACATATTCGAGTAATTTTATCCTCCAATAAACCTAATCTGGTAAGCGCTACCACAATATGCGCTCAATCGAGGCCTGGATGTGACAAGAAATTGATGTAAAAGTTTTCAGAGGCGAGAGTCTAAATTTTTTTAAGTCGATGGAACAAGTGCGCCCAATTACCAGAAGCCTGACGTTGCATCCTGCGTAAAGTAAAAGTCACCACTCAGCCACTGTGGCCGCGATGGTGCAGGCGGTTTGGTGTTAATTTCGCAGCATTTCTCGGGAGCGAGTGGCTGGATTCGGCCCGGGCTCGATCCCCGGTCATGTCCCTCGTCGAAAACATCACACATAATGCGTCACAATGTAAAAACAGTGTCCGGCCAATCATTACATATGTCCAGTGCGGGCTTCACAGCTTCCACCAGTCACAACAAGCTTCAGGGGTGGCGGCCCCGCGGTGGTGCAGCGGTTCAGCATTCGTTTCTCAGTATTTTTTGGAGCGAGGGGCTGGACTCATCCTGGGTTCGATCCCTGGCGAGTGATTTGCGAACTCGCGTTGCCCTTGCATGCCATTCAGCAGGCGGCTCACCTGGGAGCGCCTGGACGTGCTCCGAGTGGAGACGTAGGCCGCGGCTGACGAACACCACCAGGGTCCACAGCCCACCTGTCCAGTCTAGGTTGCCCTCGCGTGGAGGTGCTCCTAGTGCAGACGCACAGATGTGTGGGCTGGTCGGTTCAGGCAAAAACGTGCTTTTAAGCCCACAAAAAACCCATTCAGCCCTTTCTGAAGGGGAGAACTGAAGTCCAGTACCTAACTCGCAATTTTTTGAGAAGAAAAATTGTCTTATCGTTTCTCGATCACAAAAAAGTTATTATTGGCTTTTGCACTTGGCTACCGCGCGTGCTGTTATAAGTGGCAGCTTACATGCGCGCGAATTCAAAAAGACTCAAAAAATCAATATGCGCAAAGAGGAAAGGCTCTACTCTGATGCGACTCAATCAAACATGTTTAAAGAAAATATCGATTTCACTTGTTGATAACTAGTAATTAACTCAGCGGAAAATTTGAAAAAGTACTTTGCATTATGTTACTCATAAATGCCAGGCAATTAATCCTCGGATGGGAGGAGTAAGTTTAATTAACTCTGCTCTAATGAGTTCACGGAATAGGTGCTCGAGCGGGCGCTTTTGTGCCCACTTATTAAAATATTCAGTGATTATCTGACTAAATAAGGGCCTCGGCCGTGTCTACAAGTCCGGACAGTGTTGGCCAGGCTGCCCGAGCGAGTGCATAATCTGTTCTACGAGGTGGCTGGCTATCGATCGTGGCCGGGGGTCATGTACTTTTATGGTCTGGGCGAGGGGATGGGCCAGTCATTCGCCTGGATCGCCCCGGACGACGGACGGGTGAATGACGAAAATTGAGCGTCGTTCGACGTCGGTGGTCGGCAAAAACATCTCGACTCGAGACTGAGCTTTGAAGGCCGCCAGCTCGAGTGGAGAAACGGGTGAACATAAAAAACACCAGCTTTAAACGGAAAGAAGCTTTTAGACGAGGCTCACGTCAGTGTGCAAAGAACTCGAAGGTGGCCTGTTGGCTGTTGGATAACGTCAACCAGTCGATACACTGCCTCGAAGACATGCACGGCGTGTGGCCTGTTCTAGGATCGCTATTTTCCATAATTCTGCTCGTCAGTGGTGATTATGACAAGAATGAGACCAGTACTGATCCTATCAGCGTTATCACCAACACCACGACCCTTACGACCAGCAGTGGCACTAGCACAGTGTCGAAGAGACCACCCATCTGCTGCACTACTCGACGCCCATGCCAAACCATATTCTGGCCAATATCGATCGAAAAAGGATTCCATGCCCCCCTGACTAATCGATTCGGTCGATCGATAAGTTCCCTCTTTAGATCACGATTGGAATATAAAGCCTCGAATTCTGATCAAGATGAGGATTGTCGATTAGTCATCGAGCAGTCGATCAGAGGCGAGATCAGATATCGATTACCATCCATTATTTCCAATTGGACAGTAGAAAAAGGGAAGAGCCAGGCGGATAAAAAGAGGTCGGATCAAAAAAATATCAAGAAATCGAATGCTCAAATTCGAATTCACACTTTCGAATCGAGTTTTGATTATTATCGATCACTAATCGATAAAGTGACCAATCGATCGAGCTTGGATATGGCATTTATTGACCACTATTACGATCACAACGATCTGGCCGACTTGCTTAGTCACGTCATTGAAGAGGACAAGCCGTGGTTTCGTGTCGAAATCGAATTCGAAACATCAAAATATACGCTGTCGATTGATCACCAGAAATCGATACTGAACAATCGTTTTGTTGCAGCTTTCAATAAGAAATTTCGATTTCGTCTTTACGATAATGAAGACGAAGTTCACCGAAGTTGGTTCGAGCTTTTCGAAGAGTTTGGGACTCATTATATTGAAGGAGGACAATTAGGGGGAGTGTTCGCCTTGTATGGAAAAATCGATTGCGATCAATCCTGGGCAAAATCATTCGAAAGCATGAAGGAGTTGAAAAAGTGTTTAGAATATTTGATTGGAAATGGTAAGCAATGTTGCTGGTACTGTAGAATAAGAAATCAAAGAAAAAGGCGGGAAAATGGGAATTCAAAATTTGACAATGTTGGATTAGCAGTCTCCTTTAAAATTTGCTATAAACTTTTTAAAGTCTTACCAGCCTTTGTACGATTGCAAGAAAAAAACAGATGGCTATAATTGATTGAATAGCAAAGTAATTATGCCGCATGATTTACTCAGTAATCCAAAGTTTTTGGAGTGGAACACACTAAAATTTGCAAGAAACGGAGTCAACTTCAGGGAGATTTTTCAAATGTAGGTTGTTGTGTACTTTTAGCTTCTCCAGCACATTTATAAAAAAAATTCCTGCAATGAAAGTTTTAACTATCTCTTTTCAAAACATGGTTTTTGGGCAAATTAAAAGTGTTGCGGCGGGACTTTAAAAACTGGTGTTCGAGGACGATTTGTGGGATTTATCCCTTCTTCGATTTTTAGGTTCACCGAATTCTGGTAGAATGATACCGAATTTGACTGGGCATGATATTGAATTGTGCGAGAATGCCACCCGCTCGTCACTTATTCACGGGCATGTTGAAGTGGCGGGAGGAAGGGAGAATATCAAGGAGCGTCTTCTGATCGAGAACACTTTTCCAATCTCTTTCGATTTATTGTGGCGAGATTGGGCGCAATCATTGCGCGAATGGCCGTCATTGATCGGGGCTGACCTGCAATCGATTTGTCATTTGATCGAGTATGTTTTAGAAAAAGAAGATATTGATTTTTTGGATATTCATGTGGAAAAATGGATGAAATCGTGCACCATGGCACTGGAAACGTATCAAGACCAAGCTCAGTCATTTACTGGTCTGGTGACCAACCAGGCAAAAAATGATCGATTGATCAGTGATCAAGTGAGTCGATATCAGTACAAAACTCAGTGCTCAGTTGCGCAATGGCAAGCGCGACTGAAAAATGTTTTTGATGATGGTCAAGTGGAAGGAGACACGGTGGTCTTATCAGTAAGGTATGATAACAATGACAGTGTGTGTGCTGAATTGAGAAGATGGAAAGACGAAGAAAAGAAACAATTCGCACTCTGTCCGCTGATGCGGGCTGAGACAGCGGCCATTTCTGGGTCAGCCATCGCCAGATTGCCAGCATTGAATATCGGAGTGATTATTTTGATCGTTACTGGAGGTACCATATTGGCTATCTTTGGTGTTTTACGTACACTGCCAGCTTTCTGATGTGAGCATCGACACGTCATCATTTTGGGCGTTGTTCATCAAGAAAGTGTTTGACTTGAGAGCCCGTGTTTTTTGGTTAATAATAGTACCTTGACTGCATCTACACTACAAGTTAATCAAAAAAACTGTGTATGACTATTACTACTGCATGTATCAGACAGCACAGATCAGAATCTAGCCTTGTTAGTCGATTATTCACCGCAAAATTCCACATTTGACGCTTTTTTTTTGTGGGAAACTGAAATTCAGCAAGTGTAATGTGGACGCCACAACACAAAACTCAAACCCTGTCTTCAGCGGCCTAAAATAAATCATCTGCGTCGGGCTTGATGTGTCCTCGGATCGCATGACTGAAAAATTTATCTAAGGGATCTCTGAAAAGCATTCTATAAGTGAAGTAATAATTATTTTGATCACATACATACCTCCTGAGTGTATGTGTTTGGTTACATTTTGGACAAGTATCATAGAAAAATGTAGAGAAAGTACATACGTACTGTGCTGAAATACTGACGCCTGCGTTTCAATGTGTGTATATGGAGACAGTGAGGATGGTGAGAAATGCGTGCATGATTTACTTGCGCTGCTGTGTTTACGTGATTATCCGTGGAAATCCTTTCCCTTTTTTTGCGCCGCAATGAAAAGTAAGCTTTTTAAAAAGAGTGCGAGGTTTTGCATGTTGTGGGTGTTCGTGTTTGAAATCTAATTGTGTTTTCGAAATCCTGCCTTAAAAATCGAGGAATTATGGCTTATGGGAAGGACATTTCGCCAAGCCAATAATGCAGGACCTCTGCAGGGTGTATATGTACGAAGTTCTCTTCCAGATAACCAACAAGGGGCCATCCATAAAGGTCGACCGCAGCCTAGGGGGGGAGGAAGTTGGCAAAAAGTGGTCAGCTGCGGTCGGGGGAGGGGTAGCGGCCAATGGTCGACCGCAGCAAATTTTTAGACTTTTGATGACAAAAAAACACCTTTTATCTTCACCAGTAGTGCGCGTTAAAACCTTCAAAACTTTTTGTCTCCTCTTCTCCTTGGTCGTTCATTCTCGATAATGCAATTTCGGGTTCATCAGGACTCTTATTCCCAAATGGAATGCCATCTGATCCGAAAGGGAGAAGTTGGGAGGCGATGGCTAAGCTGGTTGAGGCGTCGTTCTGGCCGGCAACCCTGACTGGGAGACCGAGGTTATATTCCGACGAGGGACGCCAGTTTAGTAGCTTGTCGCTGGCTTTGGACACCTGGCTCCGGGCGACACCACGTTACTGTCAAACGGCGGACGCCCACCCAAGGGGCAGAGAATTGGGAAACTGTCTTCAAACACCAGTCGAGATGGTTCCTAAGCTACGATAAGCCCAAGCCCCTTCTCACCCAGTATGCCTTCGTGTTGAGATGCTCCCAGTGAAGACACAGAAACCTGCCATGAGAGCTGGTCACCTCTAGGGATAGGGCGGTATGACCTTTTTCCAGGATCGAGATCAGGGCAAGCCCGATCGGGATCGGGATTTTTTGTTTGAGGTCGAACAGTTTGCACGCACGAAGGAGATAAGTCTATTTTCCATACCAAAGCTCACTTTAGTCATCCAGGTTTTTTATCAGGTCGAGTTTCAGTCATTATAAATAAGCTGAAATTGATGAGTACCGTATTTACTCGAAATTCTCCCCGCGGGAGAAATTTTTTCAGATGGGTCCCAGACGGGGGAGAATAACAGAGGGGGGAGGATTTCTAGATGGGGGAGAATAAAGTTCAATCGGGGTCTAGACAGGGGAGAATAACCAGAGGGGGGAGGATTTCGAGGAAATACGGTACATTCGCAGTTTCGATACGCGTCCAGCAAGGTCAGCCTAGGCTAAGTAAAATCAGTGTTGCCATCATTATCGATTTGAGCTGATGTTGTTGTGGCCTCTTCATCGCTACTGCTTCATGGCAGATATGATGGATCAGAGTGCACCTGCCATGCTTATGCATATCATAATTATTAGCAGAATCCCGATGCCTCAATATCAGGATCAGGATTGGGATCCCAACCTATCCCTAGTCACCTCACAGCCGCGCTTATCATTTAATGACTGCTTGCCAGCTAATATGATTGGAAGTCCCGTAGTGAACAGAGCCGGCGCGGCCAAACCCGCAAAACTTTTAAAAAATATGGGGGAAAAGTTGTGGGAAAAGTTTGTGGAGGCTTTTACAAAATAGAAATCCGCTCCATAAATCAAAAACGATTTGCCTTCGAAGGAGATGGCATCTTGTCGAGCTCGAGAAAGCATAAGACGAAACATTTCACAAAATTGCGTTTGGAAGGGGGGGTCTGGCTGAAGTGGTCGACCATTTTTGAGGTGGGTTCGCGATAAGTGGTCGGCATGCGGTCAGGGGGGAGGGGGGTCAAAAATCGAGATTTTGTGCGGTCGACCTTTATGGATGGCCCCCAACTGAAGTCACGACTCATCTGACCACACAAAAATTCAGACATTCGCCGCGCGCAAGCAGACCCCAGTCAGCTCGCGCGCTAAAGCTCAAATAGGCAATTCATCAGCTGGAGTCAACCTCTCTGCAATCGTATAAAAATGCAAACGGACTAGAAACGCAATCAGAACTTTATGTTAAGTACATCCTGGCACCAAAAGGGGCGAGTACGACAAACTGACAAATACTGGGCAAGGTTTCCCACCTAAAAAGATGGGAATTTTTGTCCTATCCCAGGCACGCTAAAACTACGGCTGCCTTTGAAACTTAAATTGAACGAGCTGACTTGTATGTAATGGCTATACACGATCCCAAGACATCACACACAAAACACATGCAGGGAGGCTTTATTCCAAAGCACACAGACAGCCTTAACCGACTCGATTTTCACCTCTGCTGGGTACATCAGGTTGAAGTGCCCCAATATTATGCATTTTCATCAAATCTCATTCCACCGGGGTATCCGGACGAAATCCACAGGCCGTATCCATACCAGAGCCTTGCATTGATGACTTGTGACTAGACGTGTCTGTCGATTAATGGCAACAGCTTATTGTTATGTTCATGATTTTAGTTAAAGGCTCGTGCGTGACTTCGTCAGGGAGCTAAGTTTTTCTTAAAATCGTGTGTAGCCAAATAGAAGTCCCGCCGCATGTCTTAAAAAGCATCGCTTGGAAGGATTTGCACAGCATGAAATAAGAGAGGGTATCTAGTATAAGTACTAAATGTTGGTGCGAGGGCCCCAGCAGGTCATAGACCTTCAAGAGCTGGTGGTGATTGAGAGTGTTTGTAGGAAGCGTATCTGTCGGCAATACGTGGTCGGGGAGTTCAGAAAGGATGGTCGCTCTTTTGTTGGCTTACGCCTCTAACAAATATCATTCTACCGTCTCTAAAAAATTGTCGATTGATCAGCTGCAAAGTGAATCGATATCAATACAAAACTCATGATCAGTGCTCAGGCTCAATGGCAAGAGCGACTGAAAAATGTTTTTTACGATGGCCGAGTGGAAGGAAATGCAATGGTTTTATTAGTAAGGCAGGATAACAAAGTTGTGTGTCTGCTGAATGGAAAAGATGGAAAGATAAAAAAGAAGCGATTCGCCCTCTGTCGGCTGATGCCTTTGTCCGCTGAAAACTTCATTTGCTGGCAGCATTTCACTTTGGTTTCGCTTCAGAAATTATGTAAAAATGTGATTAAAATGATGGTAAATATAGTTTTCAAGAACACTTAATGTAAAATTGCCCACCTTGTATTCTCTGCAATCTACTCCTATCATTTCCTTTACACTCCTTTTCAACACGCTTTTCTAGCCCATCACAGCACCACATTTGGGCTGCAGGTGCGCTTAGCTTGTAGCCTTGCGGTGGCACAAGGTTTGTACCTTGCTCCTGACGAAAGCGTCTTTCATGTGGCTGTTTAGCAGTCAAACCTTGGACTGCTGGTCGTCTACGAAGCACCTTGGCAGTGTTTCTAGGTTAACCAGGCTCAAACCCGCAAGCTACGAATAGCAGCCGTCGCAAGGAGTCCAATCGTACGTCCTTTCAAGACGAAGTGTTCGAATTCTTTTAATACTGCTGTCAGCTCATGATATATGTAAATATGCATGAAAGGCAACTGTTGCACCTCCATGACAGAGTAGTGTCATTTGTCTCCACTTGCAGTTTGGTAATGCCAGATCTAGTGAAAAAGGGATCTAGAAAATAATTGGCAACTCAAAAACTGCTCGAATTTCCCCCGATTTCTAATAAATTCTTAGTTGTGTCACGAGGAAATTAAGGCATTACGAGAACAAAAACCCTACGGCATGGCGCCGATCACCCTGGTCTGACGTTATCACTGGTCTTGCTTGTTGCGGTGACCGCTATCCTCGCTGATTTCGCCGCTACGACTTTCGCCGCTACTTTGGTCCTGCTCTTCGATCTCGCAATCCTGACTTTGATGCAGGTCAGGGTCGCCGCAGTAAGTACTGGATGGGCAATGGCGTTTCATCCTTACAGGCTGCATGGACTCGATTCCTGCAGACAGAAAATTGGGCTTAGTGGGAGTTGAAGGCCTAGTCGCTTGAAGAAGGGTCGCGATGGATATTACAACACGGCAAGTACCTCCCTGAAGATCAGATCAGTCTCCTGAAGTCTCTGAAACACCTTCTTCAGCATTGTATATTCATACTGTACATTCTGCTGCCTATTCCAGAAACATTTCTGGGTAGGAATGTAGCGACACGCGTGCAGCAGCCCTTGATTTACTGGTAGCCTGCAGCGTCGCCTGTGCTTTCCCTCCCTCCATTTACGCCCCTGAGCACTTACCACATGTGATGACTTGCTCGAATACCAGGTCGCCAGAGCATTCTTGCGTAATGATCCACGTCCTGTTGACATGGGTGGTGTCGATGGCGTCTGCGTAAGAGATGGATGTTGTCTGGCCGCAATCAGTCTGCAAGATTGGGCGGCCGGTGATGTCAGCGTTCACACTCGAACAACTGCCGTTATACTCGACTCGCTCTGGCGGCGCTTGATAGCTGTCAGGCGCCCTGGTGAGGACACTGAGCTGGCTGACGCTGATCGACTGACCACATCCATCTTCCAGTGTCCACGCTCGTGCGACAGATTTGGTGCACGATGTAGACTCGATCTCATTGTCAACGGTGGTCAGACTGCTGGTGCCTAGGCAGCACTGATCATCGCTCCAAGCTGTGGGAGGGTCGAAAATGGGTTCAGCCTCTGCCAGATTGCAAACTTGAGACGAAATGGATGGGACTGCTAGGGTGAGTTGTGGCTGGTTGCATTCGATGTTCACGGCCTCATCTAGCCTCATTCCACCCACATATCCATACGACACCCAGGCGCTGAACCCATACATTAGCAAACCGAAACCAGCCCCTTGCAAATGTTGGATAGTGATGGACAACGGGTGGCCGCCTGACGATGAGCAGTCGAACTGGTATTTGAAAGCTTCCAAGTTAGTTCCAGGAATTGGGATGGCTTGGCTGGCTGTAAGGAAAGGCGCTCCATTAAGGCGCATATCGGGGCTCGTGTTGGCTGGCACGACCAAGTTGGCGAAGTGGGTCTGGAATTGGGGGAAGCAGGTGGCTATGCGGTATTGGCTGTCGTAACTTTCAATATGAGGAATAATAGTGAAAGCTGGATCTTGATTAGCTCCTTCGTATTCTTGACTGGCGAACATTTGGCTGACGATAGCTGGCTTGGTGCTAGTCAGGTACGCAGTTTCTGTTTGAGAAAGAAGAATATAGCGGGATTCGCGAGAGTTCAAGGTAAAGGCCTCGTTGGACTCTGTTCCATTCAGGACGATGCGACTATTGTCTTCCACAGCCATGATGCGATATATTTCCACGCATTTGGCGCAAAAAGTTTGGTCTGAGCAGCATGTTGGTGGGGCTTTGCAATTGTGATTCAAAGGGACTAGGGCGAATTTGCGCCCAAGCGTGGACTTTGGTGGAACTTGCTCGACTGTGTGATCGCAGGCTTTGCAGTTCGCTGGCACCACAGAGCACCTTTGGCCAGTGAGCACAGTGACCTAAACGTGTGATCTGATCAATGGATGTTAAGCAAGAGAAGCCGGCTAGCCATGAGGATTATTTTTAGGATGATGTGACCCTCGTCAGTCGTGGTGGGTGGGGAGCAGATGATCGATCTCCGCTGGCTGGAAGACCTTGGGTTAATGTTTCAGCCGCAGGTATAGTCAAAAGACTTGCATTGTTCAAGGCGGAGGTTACGACCCACCGACCTTGGTCAGTACCATCCTCTCACATGCCTGACCTACCTGAGGGTCGCAATGATGAAGAAGTGTTCTTCTTCATGTAGTTACGTGCTGCACTGCAACATAGTGAATGTGGAGCTAGCTTCGCCTTTCACGGGCTAAACCAATGTCGGGTACTGAGGAGAAGTGCAATCGTCATCAACGTGCGTGGGGATAATGCGACCAATCGAGGTCGGTGAGAGAAAAGCTCTGACTAGAGTTAGGCCGGATTCTATTTGCGGCCAAAACATCACCGCAAAGGGCTGACGTCACCCAACAAGGAGAGATCAATAATCGCCTCCCATTCGTCATGGCCAGCTAAACATGGGATGCTTTGGAATGACTTCGATTTGAGAAATGGACATGCGATCAGGGCGACCGGGCTTTGCACACTCCATTTACAGCTAGGGCCCATACAGTGCTTTGTCTTTTTCATTGAGCAGGAAAAGGATATTTTAAGAATCGAAAGTTGCAAGGGCCAGACTTACCTTGTCATTACATGAGACTGTTGTTCCAGTCAAGTCTATGCTTTTAGTCATGTAGTCGACACCCAAAGAATTAAGGTTGGAGACACGCGTCGTACCGTCGGGGAAAGAGGATGTGCACACTGTGTTGTCATTGGCGGCCACGATGGTCAATTGAGTTGGTTCGGCCAGCCACGGTTGCACTCCCAAAATGACGTATTCATTACCCAACGACTCGACGGGGAACGCCAACCATCCATCTGCGCTCTGAGGGGCAAAGTTCAGGCCATACACGATGAAGTCGCATGGCGCTTCGAGTTTTATGCCCCTGGTCGATGCTATTTTGATCGTATAGACCACAGACTGCGAATTGTTCAATTGCACTGTGTACGTGGTCAATGGCGGATGGTCCGCGGTGATCGTGATTGTGCACGAGGCTGCATCCGTCGACAGAATGAAAGCATGCGTGACCTGGGCTTCCACAGTCGGGTGATTGAAGTTGAATGTTTGAACGAAAGTCTTTCCCGCATTGCTGACACCACCTGTGAGAAACAACATCAGCTGATGGGCAAGCACAGCTAACATAGCCCTCGCACCTGCAAGTGGAAATTGGATCAAAAGGATCAAGAACGCTAGTTGCGGGAAAAGACGCCAGACTTGGTCCATATTTCCAATTCCTACCAGTTCCGCGTTGGTGCGGGGGAACGTATGGAGAGAGACGGAAGCGAGATGGATTTTATTGTGTTCCTGATCTTCTATCGGCATTCACCATTCTTTGACTCATTTACTGCTAATGTCTGGCTAACATTGTCATCCGGTGTCAATGCCACCCACAAGTTATTAGTCATTTTAGCACCTTTACTTGCCATTTCTTCGCCCTTTCAATCCGCCGCAGCGAAATGTCGGTCTCGCTTTCAATAGTACCACTCGCTCCATCTCTGAAACGCCTTTCTAGCAGTGGGTTGTGATAAATAACTGCAGCGTGTGGATTTTGCGCTTATTGAAAGAGGTTGCCATTTTCATCCGATCACCCGTCCCAGCAAGCTATGATCAGAGTCTCTGGCTTACAGGTAGTCACAACACTCGAGCTTGAAAGCGTCAGTCTGACTGTAACTGGGCAAGCTGATTAGAAATACTGCTGACTTTGTGCACCTTGATTCCCTATTCGGTCTTCCCTAAGTCGTGGATACAGGTGATAGGCCGCTTGCTTGATCACCGCACAAGCTGTTTCTCTGCCAGAAGTGTGTAGTTTTATGTTTCTTGGCAAGATGTATAGAAAAAGTCTTGTAAAGTTGCTGTACGGCCGTTGCGAGACCCACGGTAGATGTAAGGTTGCTTGGTTGCTGACTAGGTGCTGTACTGTCAGTGCTGCACTGTCAGTCTCATCGTCAGTGCTGTAAGACTACTACAGCTTCCGACAGCATTTATTCTTCAGGTTATTCAACATTGTGACAAATCATCATACTCAGCGCGGTTTAATAAGGCTCCCATCCTCATTACAAGCAGTCAATAGTGTGTCCAAGCAGGTCAGGATGCTCTGAACCACGGCGACGTTGATCTGCGTTTCATTAGTTGGGCTTTAGTCATCGGCTCCAATTGTCTGGGCCTGGATCGCCTGTCAGTTTGAGCAACGGGCTTGGGAATCCACAGTTTCTGACAAAGATAAGCTACTGTTTGACATGGCGGAGACATTGAGCATAGTGATTAGGTCAAGTTGAATCCGAACCTGTGCCCGGATGAGTAAGGGTCAGGCGCTCCCAGTCTCCCTTGTTATATCGACAGCCCGCTCGCAAGACTGCCAGGCACTGACTGGTTGTCAAGTGAGTGGGGACCACCAATGGGTTAAAATTGGTACCGTCCACTCGACCCACGATCCCTAAGCATTCCAACAACGAGCTCTTACCCCGTGCTCATCATTAACATCCTTTGTCCAAATAAGGATGGCCTCGCTCTCGTCCAGTCCGCCAGCAGAACTGATCACGCATTGTTGACCATCTGATGCCCTAAAACACACGCGGTCAGCTGAGCAGGGTCCTCTAAATTCTTTACCGCTGAGGCGTTACGCGGCTGGCCGCTCTTCAGCTATGTCCTGTCATGTCACACTTTATCCATAGCCAAGCCCATAAGGCGCACTCGAGCGCTAAGGAACACATATTTGACAATCATTGTTTACCCGGGCGGGAGTCGACCCAGCCCGTGTAAAAGAGCGCACCCAGTGGTGCAGCAGTGTGCATAGCATGTCCCAACACCCAATTTTACTGCTCATGCTTTGATTTAAGCCTCGCAGTGATGCTCGATTTACGTTTGATCCAAAAGAGATTTCAGTCATAGCACAGTACTATCTACCGCAGAAGGGAGCCCAACCCGAAACCATATTTTACCGTTTTGTTGCATGTGTGTACTGTTTGTCAAGCTCACAGTCTTTTACCCACAACCTTGCTGACATGCATGCATGACTGGACCCACGATCAGACCACCCTAAATTGGATATGTGCTATGATCACCTGGTGTGGGAGCCCTGAGCGGAGGTGAGAACAGGGTCTTACTTGGTCAGTGTCAAACATCGAATCAGTTTGTCGGAAATCTTCAGTCTCATAATGCACTGTAATCGATAGGGATAGGGTGGTTCGATGGCACCCGTGCTCGACATGGACAGCACACTGGCCGTTTCTGATACGTCCACATTGGATTTGACGGACTCGTTGTCAGTGTCGGTGGCCGCCTCGGTTACCACCTGCGGGAAGGTCAAGGATTGTCTGATGGCCATGATCGGCGATGCCCTGTTCCTGCGAGACTGCTGCTGCGCGCCTGCCATGCACTCGTCCACATCCAAGTCCTTTCTTCTCAGCTCTTGTCTGGTCGGTCGTTTCAGCAATTGACGCCTGGACTTTTTCATCCGCCCATCGACATTGGATCTCGGTGACCAGGGCATGGACTCGAAAGTGAACACGCCATCGGCTGCGGGCGTTCGATCGGGTGAGTGATGGCCAGTCGAAGTCGAGGATGTGAGGAAGGCGGTGGCCGCGCTGAGACTCCAGTCCGACTGCGACTTTGATCTGGACGAGCTGAGCAGGCCGCCCACCAGGGACGTGTTGGAATCATAGTCAGGATACGGGACGAAGAGATCGTCATATTCTAGGCCTGTACCGGAGTTCGATGTGGCCAAACTGGAGAAACTGGGCCGAGTTTGCAGAGACTGCTTCTTCTTGACTTGAATAGAATGTTTCCTCGAGCTGGTGGCGGGCGAGGAGCGTTGCCTTTGCGGCTGACATTTCAAAGTTTGGTCGTAATCGAGCGTGGATTCAGCTGCTTGACGCGACAGGTCGTGACAACTCTGCCATTTCTTTCGCTCATTCCACCGCGGTCCATTTTTGTAGACTGAGCGACGCCGAGAGTCGCCCGGGCGGCCATTGGTCACTTTGCTGTCGCCCGCCTGTTGCAGTGCTTCGGTGCTGGCGTAGTGACTGCTGTTCGTCCCACTGTACCCGGAATCACGTTGACTCAATTCTTGCTTACTGCTCGGAGTTCGACTCACAGGCGAGCGTTGCGGACTGGACGATTTGTCGATTTTGATCAAAGAAGGCGAGGAATGTGTAAGAAATGATGGGATACTATCAATGGCCAGTTTGGTCATGCGTCTATCCAACAGCTTGATGGGCGAGGAATCGCGCGGCACCACGTCGTAAACAAGGACGTAGCCATCGGCAGTGCCCACCCACACGCACGTGTCGAAGGCCAGCATGCAGGTCAGCCGCGAGTCGGTTTGGGCCTGCAAAGCAAGGAATTAAAGGTGTAACCAAGCCTGGCAGGCGTAGGAGGGAGGCGGCCGACCGAAGTCGGCGGGACTAAAACTCCGACTCGAGCAGGCAAGTCTTGCGACCATACCTATGGGCTGAAACATCAACCCGAGGGGTTGACGTTTCCCAGCCAGGGGAGAGTATCGATTACTCTCTCGCACTCGCCATGGCCTACCAGGCGGGGGGTTACAAAGGTCAGCTATCGAGTGGACTGGTCTCATGCGTGACTTTTCGAATGGGATTCCTCTGCTGCTGCTGCTGAGTAGAAAGTTCTGCTAACAAGGTGATGCTTAGGTACACCCACCTACAGTAACCCCGCAGGTTATTCAGTGCGAATGACAGGCCAGACCCCTGGCACTTACATAAGATGACTTCTGGTCAATCGACGTATCGAAAACTAATTTGCAAGTCAGCGTGTTGGGGTCCCATAATTGAATGATTGATGAATTGAAGGCCGACATCCAAACACCAAACTTTGTCAATTGTAACGTTAGCAGTCGATCAAAGTAAGCAGAAATGCAACCGACCGAACTTGTGGCGATTGTTAATCTCTCTAAGCAATCCAAAGTTCTAAAAATTAGAACGTGTGTTCGGCGGGAAGTTTGAAATTTTAAAATGAAGAATGCGGGAAATTCAAAAAATCTTACTTAGCATTGAGTACGGCAACCCTGCCACCCATCCCGCACCAAATCTGCGTCTCTTCTTCCACCAGGCACAAGCACGATAGGGGAGCTGCACCAATGGGAATATAGTACACTTGCAGGGCCCCAGGTTCCAAGCGTTCCGACGCATTCTGTGCAGAACGATCCCTCTATTCGATTTGTCTAACAAAGAGCACATCACCCAGCCTACCTCGAACACGGCCAACGTTCCATTCGCCATCGCGGCAAATAGTCGATCGTCTTCGTAGTACAATAATTCCAGGACAACATCGGGCAAACGTTTTTGCCAGTGCACAGAGCTATAGTGGGTCAAGTTAGGTGCACTTTTGCTATAAACTTATGAACAGCCTTTTACCAAGCTTTGGTTTGTAAATCCAGTGATATCGATATGATATCACCAGAAAGCAGCGATAAGAAAATATCTTTTCCCGTGCTCGTCATTGTGGCAGACACGATGGTTGAATCGAACTAAAATTCATGCAACAACACGATAACTAGCACACACAGGGGCGGGAAATGTGAGAGGCTGAATTTTCTAGGGCAAAAAATTTTGACTGCAGCAAGCAAGTCTCGCGACCTGCCGCTGAAACATCAACCAGAGTGGTTGGCGTCCCCCTGGGGAAAAGTATTGATCTTCCACAGCCAGGATTGCTGGTTACAACACGAAGAGTGCCCATGCAGATAAATGCCACAAAACATACTTGTAGCTCGAGCTCTGTGATCTTCCCTGCCTGGCATGAGACGATGGCTAGCTTCCTTATGCCACTATGACAACAGTAGGCCACCAGGAGTTCCGACTCTAAACAATGTAAAATATAGGATATGAGCTAGAAACACTTGATCAGTCACTTCTTATGCTGCTGATCAGCAGACTGGGGAACAGATTTTGTAGGTGGTTGAATGTACGAGCACGGGACATTTCATATCAGCTTGTGTCACTGATTGCGAGATCAGCAGATTCCGAGGCAGAATGGAAGCCCTGCCATGTTCCAGATTAGGAAAGAATCAGGCTTTCAGTATTTCTGCATGCACAATGCAGCACAGTGGTGGGGACTCCCATGTTCTACTTCCATGCCAGTCCACGGTGGATCTGTGTGGAAACCAGGTGGAAGTCAGAACTCCGCGTGGTTCCAGGTACTGTATTTCCCCGCGGCATTGCAGCGAGTCCACGTTTCCATGGAATCCATGTGGGAGTGCGTGGCTCCATGTGGGTCCAGGTCAATAGCCACGATGGATCCACTGTGGGTTTCCTATGGATCCATGGACCGTGGTGGTGCAGCTGTTATTACCCCCAAAACAAGACACTCCCGCGAAGGTGCGTGCCAAAAGGGTAAGTTTGAGTTCCCGCCTCGTCATGCTACCTACTTGCCCCTGTGTGCCACTGATGTGGTTGTGTGATATTGAACTGGCTCTGCATTTGACGGGGGCAGTTAAATATAATTACCCGTCTAGAGTGATTTTTTAGTGTTGCCAGTCCCATAAGAGCACCTCGGCCGCGTCACACAGGATTATATGTCCGGGAGAGGAGGGGCACAATAGCAGGGTCCATATTTACCGCGCAGACTGAGCACTAGCTCGATCTGATATAGCACATCCTCGAACGTATTGTTAGCCAAGGCCACTGCTTTCAATTCATCTTTTTTCTGCAGTCGTATCTTCAAAATCTCCATGTACCGCGTTTGACGTCTTATCAGTTCTTGTCGGCGGGGGAATGGACGCATTGTGTCGAAAGCTATCTGAAAAAGCACTCATTTTTTTTACTGTGGCTGTAACTATGTTCCCACAGATTTCTCGCCTGAAAGATGACATATTTCGAACTGCCCAAAATAGTAAGAATTTATATAGCCTATACACAAATTGTTTTGTAAGCTAGCAGAATTTTGGCTGACTTTAGCATAGGTTCACCTTAGGATGAAGATGGGCAAAGCAACTCTTACTTTCACAAGGGCATCGGCGTCGTAAGTGTGCTTTGCGCACAGTTTCAACGCTTTCAGGATGGACATTGTATCCGAGCATTCCAACAGCGTGCTTCGATGCATGTAGAGCAGAGCCAGAACAAATCGAAAGAGCACTTTCGGACCTTCCAGAAGAAAACAATCCCAAATGCGAAGTAAGGTCTAAAACGCAAACTTCAATGGGCATACTCGTATATGGAACGATCGCATTGTTGGTCAATTGGTGCATATTCATAGCATTGTAAAAAGGCGGGAGTTTTCCGATTTTGAATTTTTATGCGAGGACACTGTATCTAGCTACTTCTAAACGTGAGACAGGCAGCTTCTGCGAAATCCTTGTGCTAAATTCATCAACAAAAGGTGGGGTGAGCACTATTCTCCGACTGGCCTGATGCACACAAATGGTTGGGGATACCCATAATTATCCAGGCTTGGGTCCGAAGCATGAAGATACCCCACTTGGACGAAACCATTCGGGAAAGTCTGGTACCATGACCGATGGCACTCGAAGGTGAGGGTGAAGGGTCATCACAGCTTACCTCGAAGGGCAGCGAGTCGTAGAATAATGCCAGAAACCAATTCAAGGTGACAGTTGCCAGTTCGATATCTCTTTTCATAAAATGCTGGGCCAAATCTGGCAACTTCTCCTCCAATATGTCTTTGAGTACTTCTTGATCGGCTTGAGCACCCGTCAAGGAGTGATCGAAATAATTGGGAACAAAGTAACGCTCGGTCAGGGCAACCAAGAACCTGCAGCGGGAGAGGGATTTAACGGGGTGAGTAAAACTGGAGGCTAGAAAAGAGTGCAATACGTCTGGTATGAAGGGAGAGACTATGAGAACAATGCAATACAACCACAGCCAGCGGGCGTGGAACAGAGTGCGACCGAACAAACACTTCGACTGGAGCCAGGAACAGTAAGTCTCGCGACTATATGTGCGGCTGAAACGTCAACCCACCCAGGCAGGGGGGGGAACGATTATATACTATTTTACAGGATTCATACACTGCAAAATTTAAATTTTCCGGTTCAAGCCACGTGGGTCATTCTGACATAGATAAAAATTCCCTCACTTTAAAGCCTGTGCGCCATTTGCATTGACAGAATTTCTGCTGACGGTTTCCCTGATTTGTAGCTTTCTGATTGGTTTTCTTTTCCTATAGTGGCCAAAAGTTGTTGTAATTCTGTTTGAAAGCATTCGAGCGAGACGCGCACAAGCTTTGAGGGAAGGAATTTTCATCTGTCATATGCGGCTCACAGCGGGAAATTCAAATTTAACATTGTCCGAAATCTGTGAAATGACCTATTCTTTTCCTTCCACCGGCGGGCCCGCTAGCCGTAGGTTGCAGCAATCGGCCGAGTTTTCCGACCTGGGCCAGTGCTAAAACATGGATGGAGTCGGCAGCAAAGAGGACCCGTCAGGATGATGTTTCAACCATTGACAAGGTCAGAAGACTTGGTTAGCCGCCCCTGGGTTTTTTCCGCTGGTCGCTTCTCCAGCATAACACACTCCGACGTATTGAAAGAGATTCTATGAGAAAACAGACGACAAGACGACAAAGTTACCAAAAACTGTCTTCCGGATTGAGAAATAGAAGGCAAATGGCAGTGACGAAGTTCATGCCTTGGCAATATCCAATGTGTGGATTGTGGGCGCAAATGGCTTGAAGCACGGCTTGCAGCTGGACGATCTGAAAAAGGACAAGAAGTGTTGACGATTCGATTCAGTGGCTGACACTTACCCCTTTCTGAGATGGCGCACTGAAATGTACATTATTGGGCATAGTCCGCATCAAATCCAATGTTATCTGTTTCTGGTGGCTGCAAGCGCTCTGAAAAAAAATTGATTTCCCGCCAGAAGCCGAACACAAAATTAAGGCGACCCACTTGAATATCGCTGGCACTGGCTTGCCAATTGGACAAACCTCGGAAATAATATTTACCAAATTTCAATTTTAGATCGGCCACTTTTTGGTGGACCAGACAACGCCAGATGGCACTTCGATATCTGGCTGGAATACCCGCTCTGGCCAGATTTCTGGCCTCTTTCTACAATTAGCATACCAAGGAAATGGCAAAGAGAACAAGCAAGAATTGCAGCCTACTGTATTCGCCAACCCGTTCTTGGTCTTTTGCAAATACTCTTTCCAACGATGTCTTTTTTCCTGATCATTAGAACTTCGATAAAATATCAGCAACTGGCTGGCAGCAAAGTGCAAGGCCAGGCCGACATCGTTGAATGTATTTCTAAACCCGTATGAGTCCACGTGACCTGTGCCGTTGGGGAGTAAGCTGAAGTAAAGTGCCACAGTCTGTGTTCTGTTCGGCATGGGGCTGGAATGACGGAAGAGAGGGTTCGAGTCCCACTCGGGCTTACATTTTTAGAGGAACGAATGATTTGAGATGAGTGGGTGGTAAAGTGATTTCTGTATCTTCACAAAGTGTGAGAGTGCTTTTGCCAGTGAGTGATACGCCTACTATTTCAAACTCCAGCAGGGTTCAAACAAGGAGCGGGAAATTATGTTACCTGATAGGTCATTTGGGAGAATGAAGCCTCTTAGTTTTCCCTGATTTCGACTGATAGACTCTAATTTCTCCTGATTTTTCCAGGTTTTTCCAGACAAAACTCAAATTTATCCCCTGAATTTTCACAATTTGAAACCTCAAAATGCAATTTTTAATTTTCCTCGACTTGGCCTTCAAAATTCCCATTTTCCCGGTTTCCCAGCCTTGTATGATCACTGCTCGGTGATGGTATGGACAAATTAAAACAGTGTTCCCATTATGGTCTACCAGTCACAGACCCAGTAAAGTATGGTTTCAGGAGCTTTTAGGTCCTCCAGCGCACAAAATGTGTAAAATATAGTTTCAGGAGCGTTTTGGTCCTCCAGCGCACAAAATGTGTAAAATATGGTTTCAGGTGCTTTGTGGTCTTCCAGCGCACAATGGCATACCTTTCCCATGTTGGCAAAGATGGATCCAGTTTGCGTGCCTCGTTCAAATATCTCAAAATTTGTTCTTGATGCTAAAAATACAAAATAATGCAAAGATGCTGCTTTTGGTGGCCAGACTTACAGTATGAAAAGCGAATAGTTTTAACTCGGCGCAGTCGTTGCGCTTTTCGCCCGCATAAATGCGCAAACTGGACTGCAAGAGGAAAGTGTAGTCGATTTTCGTACCATCAAGGCTTCTTTCCATATCCAACATTTTCCTAAAAAATGTAACTTCTTGGCATTCGAAGGAAAACGCTTTTTCAGATAGTGTCCAGCTAACCATTTTGCGGGAAATTGAAACGTAGAAGAGGAAAATCTGGCTGAATGCGCGGGAAATTTTATTTTAAACCGGAATGTTTAAAATTCAAAGCACGATGCAAAAACGAACTCACATTTTCAATTGAGTATGTTCTTCCGTTTCATTTTTCAGAATCGATGCCAAACGCACAACTTCGGCATTGAGAAACTTATTTTGTAATTGAAAATAATTCGTTTTTGAATCAAGCTTGTCTTGATTATGTCTAAAAAATATGATATTCAGACAAATTAGATTCAGGAAACTTTGTAAGGAGGACGGCCAAAATAGGAAATTGGAGAGTTGGAGAATTATTGAGCCTTCCTTTGTGGATCAGCCAGCACATGTCGCCAGCTGTTAGGACAATCACACTAGTCAAAGCGCAGGCATGATATTTCATTTTTAAGCTGTTTTCACAAAAAAGGCGTACATAAGAATAAAAAAGAGCGGCCAAAGTGGTGCGCAAAACATTAATCCTGAGCGGGAATCGAACCCCATCTCTGAGTTATACCAACTCAATGCCTAGCACATCGTCAAGTGCGAGTAAAATATCGTTTAGGCTACTTGTCTTAGTCTGATTACTCATTGTCAGTCAGCCTAGCCTAGACTGTTTACTCAGTCAGCCTATCTTGAATTGACCTAATTATGACTTTGTGAAATACGATTGGTCTAGTGCACTTATTTAACCGACTTACAATTCAAGTTGGTGCAGTTTTTCTGTCATTTTCTTCATTTGTAATGTCAAATCATCAATTTGTCGACGTTGGTTTTGATCGAGTCTTTTATAATGTTCCAATTCTTTTTTCATTTCCCTAAAATAATTTGTCAATTTGAGTGTTGGGCATCTACTTAAAAATTGGTCAGAATTGTTACAAAATATAGCAATTCTCTTCTAATCGGCTGTAATCGCTGTCTTTTGTTTTTTCAGACGGCATTGAACTGATTGTTGCCGATGTCATCGTGCTACGACCATCACCAGGCCCAGGATTCGATACCATGGAGTCTTTCCTGGAAGAGGCAAAAAATCAAGTTATGTCGTTTCTGTCAGCTAAAAAATGACTTCAAAAGATTTGAACTCCCGCCAAAATCCAACTTACGAACTCATATCAAATTCTTGTTTGCACAGCCACTGGTTTATCCAACAATGCAGTGAACTAGCGCTGGGACTGGTCCAGATATGTTTGTTCTCATCGGGGTGTTCTTCGAGTGGTGATCCGGGTGGGGATCGATGGTCAGCTTGGCCGGTCGATGTGCTCGAACTAGTGGTGCCGATCGAGCCAGAACGGGACCCAAAGTAGAACGAGCATTGTTTTCTGGCGGTGGGTATGGGATGAGACGGGGTCGAGGTCTTGCGTTGATTGGATGCGATGGATTGCTTGCAACTGAGCAAGGCCGTTTCCAGGGCGTCCGCTAGTTGTGATTCGGACTGAAATGATTGGTGCCTGTTGCCGATACCCTCAGTCGAAGCATATTTCGAAAGGGAATCATTCCTGGACGAGCCCGTGGGTGCGCCAACCTATCTCAAATATTAGGTAGGTGTGCCCTCCTACGGCTAGCCGATGTAAAGTATTATGGATACCAAAGCCCCCAGTCTGCGAGGGGCAGCTTCCACCTGTTGCATGAACGCTGGTGGACTTGGCAGTTGCCTCCTGCCATAGTAGGCTGGAGAGGCCATAAAAGAAGAAACTGCATGACCGCTGAAGCTATTATCTGCCTCTGTCAAGGGCGCAGTTGGCAAGACAGCCCCCCAAAAGGCCCACGGTTCAAGCCCCACTCATACCAAGTATTTTTGACTACACAATCGCCAATACGAGCATATATAGATTACAACAGGCACCTGAAGGCAGCCATTATGCGACACCAGCAACTGATTGCAGGGCAGTAGGAAAGCATTTGGAGCTGCTCCCTACACGAGCTAGCCTGGAAGCCTGGTGGATGCGATGTCGTCAGTGGGACGCGAGCCAATCGTATTCATATGCAACATACAGCTCGAGCAGCCAGCAGCCAGCAGCCAGCACCTGTATTTGCATTTAAAGCTACGGTCTGCCAGGATCGGTGGCGTGGGTGTAAGCTCTGGTGGAGTGTCATGCACTAGCAGACCATTATTCTTTGTTAACTAAGTCTATTCAGAAAGTAACAAGCAAGTTTGCACGGACTAGGAAAATGCCAGAAGCGTATGACTGGGCTGTCTGCCACGACAAATTGAAAGGCCAGACCACAACATTTAAAAGTGCATAAATTTATGAAACTTGTTTTTCTGTTAGTCGTGTCGTTTGAGTATGTTATTTTCTGTTTTGACATCAAAAATTTTGGGTTTTATCACGGTTGGCTAGATAGAATTCTTATGTTTTTATCTACTTACGTTAGTTTATCGCCCAGCAGGAAAAATCAGCCATGACTCTAATTAGTAGGCACGGCTAACCGAAAGACCACGACGAAACAGGGTAGGCCAGAGAAGAAATTTTTGATAGCAAAACTTACAGGCAAAGAAGAAGGGGCATTTTCAGTGTTCTCCTTGGAGTCAAAACTCAGTTCTGTTGTTTCGACATCAGTGAAGACATCGCGCTTGCAAGTACCCGTGCTTCTGATCTAAAACATGAACATGAAAAATAGGAGAATAAATTGAAGGACTACCTGTAAGCGCTCCAACCAAACCAAGGCTGACTCCTCGCTTTCTGCCTCCAACTCATATTGGCGACCACCCACGGTGCTGTAAGAGAAAATGTGTTTCAGAAATCAAAAAGATTTGGAGGCAGTGGGATTCGAACTTGGACAAGGTCGTTTAGAAAGAGGGAACAAGGTGTAAAGGGCATTTTACAGTAACAGTTGCTCTCAAGAATTGTTCTGCCAATGAAAACACGACTACAGCATCCCCCGAATCGAGCATGTGGGGACTTACTGCAAGGTGAATACGCGAGGCTTGGTTTCATTCAACGTGACTGCACTATTTTTCAGTTCAATATTTCCAGTAGGATATTTTTTTCTGGCGAAGAAATCTTCATAATCTTTATAATAAGCTAGTTGGCAATTGATTTCATCCAGCACGAAATAGTAACGACGCTTGGAACGGAGTAGTGCTGTGAAACCTGAACGGAAGGGGGGCAACTTGGGCGATGGTGAAAGTGGGGGCAATCCCTCCCCACTCACCTCCGCCCAAGAACTTCAGGTGTAAATATCCGGATAAACTGTACCAACCAGACATGGCGCCGCCGGTGTCGAAGGCGGATTTGGCCCTGGCCAGCAATGTTTTCAGTGCAGTTTGCTTGCCTTCTGTGGCGCGGCTGTCGTTGACGTCCCCGATGTAAGTGAACCGTCTGCTAATCCCCACGTGTCGGTGGGTGACTAAGGTGCAATCGATAGGTCTCCCAGCCGCAGACAGGCTCCTGGTCGGTGTTGGATGCGGACCGTGCCGTGCAAGCGACAACACGTTTTCTCCACAAGAACCAGACGAATTCATTTTGTCGACCGTCTTTTTTACAAAACGCTCAACCTTACGATTAGTCGACACCCCGCGCACTGCACCACTTTGCAGCAGGCGGGCTTTCAGAACTGGCGCAGCAGATATTTATTATTCAATGTAAGCCTAGTGTATGAACACATGCTAGGCTGAACTAATATCAGCCAGGCGTCAGGGGGAGGCCGAGTGGGTCCCTCCCCAGTCCACGTATTCCCCCATATCTACACAGGACGTCTAATAACGGCGACAAGGTCTGCCCACCGAGTTTCCACTGCCAAGTGGTTTTTGCTGCCTCAAAACTGACTAAAAAATTTGTCTACAGTTCATGAGTTAAGATTCTGTGCACACGAGTTTCATATGGTTGCCTGGTAGAAGCTGGGGAAAGCAATCTGCTAGGTCTCCATTGGCCCACACTGATAATAGGCTGACAGATACATATGTGCCCGGGTCGTGGCCTAGAGGCTTGAAGGGCTGGCGAATAACAATTTGGCGGTAAAATAGCAGACAATTCTTCAGGGGCTACGCCACGCAGTGACAGGCGTTCAGAGAGGCGGAAATTTTCTAATTGACGATTGCAGTTGCCATTTTCCCTTGCGCAGCAGACTGGGGATCCGCTTTCGTCTGCTGAAAGCAGCGCGCGTTTTCCCTCGATTGGGGATCCGCGTCTGCTGCGCGCCAATTTGTTGTTCGTCAACCCTCCGGCGTCTGCCTCTCACGCTGGGTGTGGGAGGGGCTCGACTCCCGCCTAGGTCAAATATCCTTAGCCTTCCAGTGCGCTTGGCTATGGATGAAGTATGACATGACATGAGGTGTCCTGCACACTTGACACGTGTCAGGGGGGAAGGACAGCAGTAGAGAACATATGGGTGAAGGGCCCAGTCAGACCCATAGCTAACCCCTATTACATCTGATTGGCTGATAAGCGGGGTCACGTGACTAGGCCACGCCCCCTCGATTCTGATTGGTCGGCCGCTCGCGCTCCCGTGACGTCATTAAGCTGGAAGGAGCGAACTACCCGCCCTATGCGCGTTGTGGGTTTGTGGGTGATACAACAAAAAATGACTGAAAATTTTTTTGTAAACAACTTAATTGACTAATTTTAACTGGCTGGCAATTCGGTTTGCATCAAGAAAGTTTTTGTTAAGTTGGCGGCTTGTTTGCTATTTTGTGAGGCCAAGAAAAAAATTCAAAAACTGTTTCGTGCTTTTTGTGGTAATCCCGTAACTGATCAGGAATGGACTGTGGGTTTCAAAGAGAATCACTAAATAAATGAATGAGGCTAGCTAAAGCATAAGATGCCAGCAATCATATACATAATGATCACTATGCCTGGGATGGGTGCACCTTCTAGGAGTTTGCTTATTCGTATAGCTGGTCCAAGAAACGATTACTACAAGACTGAAACTTGACACCCTGGTTCATAGATGTATGATATTGCTGATTTGGCACACCAATTTGATTATACAACCACAGCATAAAATATCCACTGATCAACATATTTATCACAAAGCCCAGCATAGGCGCACCTTCTTTTAAGTTTGCTTACTTGTAAAGCTGGTCCTGGAGACGATTACTGGTGGGGGGGGGTGTTGGTTTTTGAGTGTTTTTGTTTTTTTTTTGGTTGCTTGTCGTATCTTTTTTGAGGGCCTGCAGGACTGAAACCTGGCACCTCGATTTCTAAATGAATGACATTGTTGATTTGACACACCAGTTGAATTTTGAAGCCATTGCATGAGATGTAACCAATCATTCACACAATGATCACAATGCTAAACACAGGTGCACCTTCTAGGAGTTTGCTTATTCGTATACTAGCTGGTCCAGAAAACGATTACTACAAGACTAAAACTGACAAGGAGCACCCATGCCAGGCATAGTGATCATTACGTGTATGGTTGATAGAATCTTCTGATGTTACGCTTGATAATCACTATGGCTAGCCCAGGCAGTCTGAGGAGTAAGAAATACGCTGCGATTTCGCTAGAGTCAAACGGATTTGTGAGGACTTTGATAACAGAAATGAGATCGATTCTGTTAGAGGTATCGCATGCAATTTCGAGTTCTGAGTATCTTGCCTTATATTCTACATATATCATTGCGTATTCTTGAGGACAATATTTGTATTGCTATGATAAGGGTAATGCTATGATTTCCTTGACAATGAATACAACAATTTTTCTGGGGACGAATGGTCTGGGGACGAAATGTGAGGGGACGAAACAGCGGGGGACGAAACTACTCGGGGACAAACTGTGCAGGGACGAATTGCGGGGGACGAAATGTGGGGGACGAAATGTGGGGGACGAACTTTCCGCAAATCGTTGATTAGATACAACGATGCAATCTTTAAGCCACAGCATGATATCCTACCAATCATATAAATAATGATCACTAGGCCTGTTTCTACGGCAAGTTTTAGTCTTGTAGTAATCGTCTCCTGGACCAGCTGGTACGGATAAGCAAAGTCCCAGAAGATGCATGTTTATCATTATTCATTGCTTGACATCGGGATGGTATTATGTAGTGGCTCCATGATCAAGTTATTGTGTCCAATCAACAATGTCAATCATTTTCAATCAAGATGCTAAGTTTAAGCAAACTCATAGAAGGTGCACCTATGCTAGGCATAGTGATTATAAGCATATCATAAGATTCTATCAGCCATACACGTAATGATCACTATGCCTGGCATGGCTGCACCTTGTCAGGGCCAAAGGTCGACTTGAACCCTCGCCATGACCTCCCTGTGCATTCATCCCCCTCCTCAAACAAACGACCCCATACCCCACATGTCCATGCTGAGTGCCAAGTATTTCACCTCAGTCGCGATCTTTATCAAATGTTTTTTCTCCCAGTCCCACCAAAACGAACTTTCACGCCCGTTGACTCCGCCCAGCGAACTTTTCCTCACCAAACTTTTATGTGAGCCAAATATAGGAAACACGCAGTCCACCACCTGGCACAGAATAGGGACAATAAAAGAGTATCGTACTCAACAAAAACGAGCCACACGCAGGGTATGGCAAATATCAATGAATCAGAAAGGCCGCCACGAACACCCTTGGACCATGTTAAGTATAACTGACTATTCCCACCACAGCTCACTCCAGTTCGGCAATGACCACCATCATTCCTATGCCCACACACAAGGCGATTATTTCCTTGACCGACTGCCAGAAACTGCAATCCTCCAGCAGCTCGGGTATGACTGACACGGTGGCGATGTAGATGAATCCGCCAGCCGTGAATGGCAACACCCAGCTGGCCGCCGCCGCCTAAAAGAGCACAGCACTAGTCAAAGAGTGAGCACCGAACCTGACCACTCACCTCAGCAATCCTCTCCGGATCGGCCGTGTACAAGGATATGCAGCAGCCCAACAAAGCACCCAGTGCCGTCACCAGTTGCAATAGCATGGCCTGAAATAGAATATCCTCACTCTCCCACCACGCCCGAATCCAAAACCACTCACCTTCCGTTTCGTACAACCCGATTGTATCAATATGGCGAAATCGCCGATCTCGTGCGGCACCTCGTGCAATAAAACTGTGAACGTGGTCACAAAACCGATTGTATTGCCCGCCAAATACGACGCCCCGACTGCCAGGCCATCAGTGAAATTATGAGCGAAATCAGCCGCCAGATTCAAATAGCCCGCCACTCGAATTTCGTTGTGTTCCTGGTGGACATGATCTGAAACGGTCATTCTCCAACATTTGATCCGGCCGCCTGGGTGATGTAGTGGTAAAGGTGTGTATCACGGTTTGCTTGGCGGAGGGAAACCGGTCAGCCCTGAGTTCAACTCTGGTCGTCCGAGAACTTGAAGTTCTCTCTGCGCCTTGCACGTCTGGAAGTGGGCGACTCGCGATCAGCCTTCATCCCTCCAGGAGAGGCCTTATGGGGCGGGGGGGGTAAACCCACCCTATTGAGCCGGCCAGGACATTGAACCCTTCTTCTCCAACCCCCCTCCACCTCAGGTCCAGCAGGAAGAAAGAAAAAGAAGCAAAGAAAAGCGATCAAATTGTATGTGGGCTGGACCAAGGCCAGACCTGACTGACCAAGCCCTGGCCTCCAAGCACAGGCCAATTGTCCAGCCAGCCTGGAGTACCGTATGTAAACAGTCATACAACTCACTTACTCGACCCGAACCTGACCTGGCCCGACTTTTCTCACACTCGATCTGATCTGCCCCCTCCTCCAAAACCCCGCTCTGGCGATCTGATCTGATCTCTACCCCCTCCCCCAAAACCCCGCTCTAACCCAGTCGACCTTGCCCATACTTAGGCGGGAGGCTCTCGAATCGGGGTGTCCTCACGGGGTACCGACATTGCGGAGTAGCGACTGACACCGTTCTTATCCGGCATGCAGCCCGCATTGACCCCAGTCGATGGCCAGAGAGAATCAACTAACAAGCCCCCTACTTCGCAGGCAAAGGGCCAAAAATCGACCCTCCCCCAGAACGACCAGGATGGATCAGAGGAAAAAATCATTAGATGCCATGAATGTTGGACCACTCACCATGATGATCATCCTTCTGGTCCTTGTCCACATCGGCATCGCTACTCTTACGACTCGTCTTCTTCTTCTGTTTCTCTTTGGTTCCATCTCCGCTGGCACTGGCTTCGCTGGTCGAACTACGCGTCCTTTTTCGCAGCCCTTTCGACTCGTCGTCCTTCTGTTTGGCATCGAGCACCTTCTTGGCTTGTGGTGCCGAGTGCGAGTGCGAGTGCCCGTCCTCGCCCTTCACAGTCCGCACGATCTTCTCGACCAGGAGGAATGTGGTGATGCCCATCAGCACGTACAGACCCACCGACATGTCGTGCCCGTGATCGCCGTGCTCGCCCCCGTGCGAATGTCCGTGCGAGTGCGAATGCGAGTGGCCACCGTCCAGTGCTTGCTTGGCGTAGAGTGCGTGCGGGATCAAATGAAGGAACGCGTCGCCCAGCAGACCACCCGAGGCAAAGCTCAGCAACACTTTCAATAACGGCTGCTGACTGGCCGATTCACCACTTTCAACTGGGATGAAGAAGAGAATAAAATATGGTGCGATGCTAATTAAAATGGTGCTGCCTGCAAATAAAATTATTCATGGCACGCTCGGCCGAGCAGAAGGACTAAGCGGGATGCTTACAGGACGGTGCAACAAGGGGGGCACTAGACACGAGCCGTGTGTGACCTCTCTGAGCCAGACAGTGGATGCAAATAGTCTGCCAACCCCACCCTGTGTGCCCGCTGTCCACAAAAAACTTGGCGACAGTGCACACCGAGAGGCACACACAATTCTCACACTATGCACCCTAAAATCTGACCCTTGTGTGGGATTCTAATCCATAATCCACCACACTAATCTCACCCCCCCCCCCCCGACTTGACATACCGACTGAATAAGTCCACAGCCGATAGGTTGGATCGTTCAAAAATGCCAAATACCCATTTTCATCGTATTTGGAATGAGCTGGAATCTCGCTAGCCTTGGTCGATTTCTCAGGTGCTGCCGCCTTGGATCTGGGTTTTGTTTGCTGTTTCTGGGCCAGAGGAGGAACGGTTTCCTCAGCGACTTGTTCTTGAACCTGAAAACAAAGAAGTTGTTGACCAAGTATACACCAAAATCAAAAAGAAAACACTACATTTTAAGAAACACGGAAATTCAAAATTATCGAAACTGAAATTTTAAACTCGGAAAGAAAAGATGCGGCTCTGTGTGGACCAGAAGAGATCACGTGACTAAAAATTTTAGGATAGGGGCGGGGCGACGGGAGCAAAAAAAAACATAAAAAATCACGACCGCAGTTTGAAATTTCAGCATCCCAGCAGCACGGCAGCCTCAACCTTTTCAAATGATGAATTTGCAGGTTACAGAACCTCCCGCACATTTGTGGGATCTAAAAAATTTCAAGATCTGGCTGGCCTCGTGGGTGTGATAGGCGCATTTGGCTTGAGGGGTAGTGTATGCGGCTGCCTTCTACGCGGAGCAGTGTATTGGATATACTCTCTCCGGGCCAGGCAGAAACCCGTCGGGTCGATGTTTTTGGCTCCCATGATTAGAAGGTCTCCCTGGAGAGTGCTTTTGAGACCATCCGCTCCCCACGGTACCTTCTTTACTATTCCGTGAGTTTCTCCTGTTTTTCCACCCTGCACTGCCCTAATATGCTCTAGTTGGGGCCACACAGGACATGTCACACACTTGGAGCGACTATACGGCCTAGATGAGACTTGGAATGTCCAAGACTCGAGGCGCGGATTGGCAAGTACCCCCGGGTCCAGAAAAACCCTGATAGCAGGACCAGACACACTCCGCACTCGCCGATGTTACCTTTTGCTTGGCAGGTGGCTCATTGGCTTGTCTCGAATACTTGTAATGGGCAGGTTCTTCATGGTGGCCGTGGTCGTGGTGATCGTGGGCGTGGCCATGGTGATCGTGGGCGTGGCCATGGTGATCGTGGGCGTGGCCATGGTGGTCGTGGGCGTGGCCATGATCGTCATGGTGTCCATGATCATGGAAATGCCCGTGTCCGCCGTGGAAATGATCGTTTTCGTGGTCATGATCGTGCGCATGTCCGTGATCGTTGTGACCATGGCTATGGAAATGTTGCGAATAGGATCCAGGAACTCGTTGCACCAACCCGAAAATCGCTACCACCACTGCGACCATAAATGCTAGACGGAAATTGATTATGCGAAGGCGATCCACACCTCGGCTTGATTCTTTCGTGGCCATTGGTTATGATGAACTGAAAATCTGCAAAGCGAAAAAAAACTAGAAACTGTAAGAGAAAAGAGGAATACCCAGTCGTCAAGAACAGAAACTTCCACTTAGGGAAGCTCTGCATTAAAACACAAAGCTTCCAAAAGAAGGTCTGAAACAATTGCGAAAAACTTTGCTACTCAAAAGGACCGCAAAAAGCGGACAATCCAACACGAATATTTGAACTGGATCATCCGAAAAAAGGGTTTCATGCGAAAAATCCAGTCTTTTCCTTCCACCATAATTTGCACTTAGAGAATTTAAGAAAAAGCGTCAAATAATTTGCCCCGATTTTTCCGGGTTCTCTAGACAAAAATCAACTTTTTTCCAGATATTTTCACTGGCCCACGACTACGCAATCAACTTCAATTGATTCACTGACTTCCAGCATGATCAAAAAGCCCACATAAAAGGCGGGTCACTCGAAATTCAGAGCCCCGAAATGCAAGTCCTCAAATTTCCTTTCTTTTAGGATGGAATTCCCATTTTCCTTGATTTCCACGTTTTCCATACACTTCTCGAATTTCCTAACTTTTTCCAGTTTTCCAGCCTTGCATGAACCCTGACTTACCTTTCTTAATTATCGATACCTATCGCCGATCAACACCAATTTTCGATCACAATAATTTTTTGCAATCGACGCAACCCGACCCGACGATGGCCACGTTGCACACTGCGTTCGCCCTTGAAAAACCGCCCACACACGGCGTTAATCCCGGGTGTGTAAACAAACAAATTTGGACCTTTATTGACCGAATACGTTTGATTAAGGCACACCTTATTTGGACAGTCTGCTTCACAAAATACAAACGTCTCGATTATTTCGATTCCGATCGACCCCTCGTCTCGCGGGAAAAATCGATTTTGATGCTGGGTTACTGTAATAGATTCAGATTCAGAGAAAAATATTTTTGAATGAACGCGAAATCATTGCACAGCATTGTTTCATAAGCCTGAGAATCATTAAAAACTTTATTGATTATCATAAATTTTTTATTTATTTAGCCGTTATTACTTTTTTCGCGTTTTAGTCTGAGTCTTAATTTTACCAGTTTTGGACTGCTTTCCTTTCCCCTTTTGAGATTTTATTTTGTGTTTGTTTTATGGAGTGAAAGTGAAAATAATTTATCGAAAATGTGTCATTTTATCAGCCCTATCTCCCTTCAGACGGTGCAAAAGACGGTAAGCCTTTTTTCAAAACTTTTGGTTGGGTATTGCGGGGATCGATGACATTTTTTGAAAAAAATAAGATTGCGAAAGTCCATATTTCTCTGTCTGACATGTGAAATATGTTTCATATTCGCTAATAAGGGTTAATTCCTCTTCGCTTATCACCTCGTGACCGCTAAATTGATCTCTCAACCCTCGGGCTGCGTGCACGTATTTTAATGATTATCCAAGCGAAAACTTTTGACGAAAGGAAAGAAAGGTTGTTTATGAAAATGGGGAAAGAACATGATTCTGAGTGATGACCCGGAGTGCACCTGCGTGTTTTGTTAGGGCTGGACGAACAGGTGTTAAGAAGGGGTTGGTCATCGAGGATCGATTCTCGACAGTAGAAGAAGGGGCGGACTCGGACGAAGCGTGCGTACGATAGGCACGCGGTGTGTTCGTGGCGGGCCAGTTGCTATGTTATGGCTGAGATTGTTGCTTCGTTCCACTCGTCGCCATGGTTCGTCGTCAAGAAAATTGTTGATGCTCATTTTCTTCTCGTCGTCCAACTGAAGCAACGACTATTTCTATTCATTAATAGAAATTCTTTTGGATTTCATTGGAAAAGTCGATAAATTTTATTGGAATGTTATTGAATTTGAAAATTATCGAGTGAAGTCGAAATTGTGTGGATTATTGTAATCATGTATGCAATTGGTAAGTGCCCTTCACAACACTTTTGGTCAAAACGAGTTGGCTTTGATTTCTTCTTAGCGCTAGTGTAGTGTAAAGTGTGTGTTTATGTGTGGTCCGCACTAGTTCATGGGACTGTGAGTGTAGTGTGTGTACTGTATGTGGGAGATATCCGTGTCAGTGGACAGGTCAGGCCACAGTGCAGGTATCGACGCACGAAGGGGGGTCAGTTGGATGTGATGTGTCCCTTCGCGGTGATATAGCCATCTTCTTTTGGGCACACACTGATGAGTGTACTGTAAGTGTGTAATGTGTGTATATGGGAGATATCCATGTCAGTGGACTGGTCAGGCCGCAGTCGAGCGTGGTTAGGGCAGTGTTGTCCGTACTAGCCCATGGGGGTCAGTTGGTTGTTACATATCTTCATCATGGTGATATAGCCGTCCCAATGTGGCCACGTACTGACTGTGAGTGTATGTGGGAGATATCCGTGTCAGTGGACTGGCCAGTCCACATTTGAGGGTACTGGCGCACCTGGGGCATATTTCGAATCTGTACCCTGCTAGGCATAAATGCATCAACGCTGGCGGCAAAGCTGTTCGCGACCGCAACGAAATCGTGTGCGCGGTCGCTAGGCAAGTCGCGCAGGCATATATGCGTGTGATACATGATTCTAACTTCGGTTATCTCAAAAGCTCTATTGATATATTTTTGTCTTTCTTGGGCCCAGACTCCCTAAGCCTAAGAGTACATTTAAAAGATGTGGAAATGCGTGATCTGTATTCTGTTTTACACACTTCGATGAAGCAAACGCCTTCTCTAGATGCCAGAAAAGTAACTTATAAGCCTATTCTGGTAATTCCTCGACTGCACAGCCATCGAACGAAAAGTTGTTTCTGTCCGACGTGTTTTATAAGCTTGTAAGCTCCAACACACCGCCAGTGCTCTGCGGCCGCGCACATGCTTTCGTTGCAGTCACTGAGAGACGTTGACGGGTTTAACGCATGTCTGCCTAGCAGGGTACAGATTTCAAATTTGCCTTCAGGGGGGGGGGCGTGCCCAGATTTGGGGCAGAGCGGGAAGGGTAGGAGAGGGTGTCCTCACAGTCCCGTTGTGGTTGACGGGGTGCAGTGTCATTTGCGAAGCAGGGCGAGACGAGTTCAGTGAAAGTATTATTGCCAGTGAAGTGGGGGGGGGGGCAGTGGTTGTGGTTACGAAATTGGCCAGTCTCATTTCGTATTCAAGCCGGGCGGCCGAGTGGGCGCGGGGAATGCGAGTGGCGTGGAATAAGTCTTATTTGGAGGATATGATTAGTTGTTGAGGAGAAGGCGGTGGTGGATTTGAAAGGATTCGATGGTTTGTGTTGCGAGTTGAGATAATGGGGCGGGCGAAGAATGGAACTTGAAAATAGTGACAACTGCATGTTGGTGGGGAGTGCGGAAGGGAGAACTTGGCATTTTGTCACGACGGGGGGGCAGTAATTTGGAGTGGAGTTATTTGTGCAAACATGTAATTAGCATGCGAGTGCAGGGAGGGGTTGGCCGTGTGCCCGGGTGGCGCGTGACTTGCACGGCGGGTTTGTGGAGACTCGATCGATACGAGTTATGCGGAGGGCGTTGAGCGAATGGGAACAGTGGCGGGGTCGACGTCAAATGACGTGCACTCTACGGGCTTGGCATAAAAAGCACTCCGAATGCGCTCAATGTTCGCAATGCATGTAATTTTTTCCATTTTTCCCGACCAGTTTTTCCATGTAATATTGTCATTGTTTTGTGATGTTAGCAGGCACGAATGTCGACACGGCTGGCCGTGTTCTAATCAGGGGGTGGGCTGCTGTCGGATCCCGTCTCGATAAGCTTATCAAATTGTGTTTTTGTTGACACTTTTTTGAACATATTAATTGATGGCCTCGTTGTGTTTGCAGGTGTTGCGTGTTGCCTAGTGTGGTTGTGGGCGGGCACGACGGCCGGTGTCGAGGTCAGTGTGGTGGGCGACAGTCGAGGGGCCCCCAGGCTGGTGATCGGCGGTGTCGACGGACAGGTGACTGGCTCGTTTTGGATGCACTCGACGACCAATGGCCGACAGATATCGGTGGCATCGATCGATACGAATGGCGCGGTCAAAACGTGCGTTATTGATGCCAATGGTCAGTGCACTGAGAGTGGCAAAAAATTATGCCCCGGGTGGGAATCGAACCCGTATCGCTTGTAGGTTTGATGATTATTGCTCCTGGTCTTGCGAAGAACGGGTTCGATTCCCGCAAAGGACAACAGTTTTTGAAATTATTTATTTTGGTTTTTTTTCAGGTACAAATTTAAATTTAACGGATTGGCAATTATTCAAGTGGATTTTACGGGACAACGAATTTGTGTGTTTTGTGGTTGATGGTAACTTGACGAGCGGGCCGGTGTTATTGTCTCATTCGAACGTGACTGGCCAGACGTACACGATATCGCCCGGGGCGGGTAAGAGTTAACGACCCGTCGAGCCGAGGCGACCGGGTTGATGTTATTTTTGTAGGAAATGGCGAGTTTTGTCTGGCCAACGTGTCCGTTGGCAATGCGCACGAGTTAGAATGCGTGCGAGTGAATCGAACGTGGTCAAGCGGATGGCCGGATGGAACGTGCGACTGCCCGCCCGTGCCAGTATCGATCGGGGAGGAGGTGCATCGAGCGACCACCATCGACCATGGTCAACGATGGCGTAATTCGTCCTTGTGGTTGATCGATTTCCCCACGCCGAGACCGTTCAGAACAGAGACGAGTGCGGGAAGCTCGAAATTTGGGACGTCAACGAAATCGGTGAGTCGTATATTCATTACGGCTGGTGGAAGAGGAGGAAATGGAACATCGGAGACGACGACCCGACCGAGCAGCACTGGTAGACCCGCCTGGAATGGTGTATGCGAGAATGGAACGAGTGGGCGGACGTGTCGCAATGGCGGGGTGTGTCTGCTGAATGTGACCGCGGGTGGTCCAGAGTCCTATTGCCATTGCCCGCCCGGACTGGTCGGGGAATTGTGCGAGGAAATGGGCAATCATACGAAACAACAACACGAACCCGAACGTGTCGAGTGTCCGAGCGAGTACTGCCAGAATGGGGGTACGTGCAGGGTGGCCGTTGTGGACACCCTCAACACCACCCGAATGCCCAACTTCACCTGCTTCTGCTCGGAGGAATATTTGGGCCCGCGATGCGCCCAGTCGAATCCCTGCTATTCGACCAATAACCCGTGCCAGAATGGGGGCACTTGCTCGGTGCTGGTGCCCATCGTGGACGACGGGGCCCGCAATGGCTCCATGTATCGGTGCCAGTGTCCGCGTGGATTCGATGGTATCGATTGCGAGCATGGTCTGATCACTGCCGCACCACCAGTCGAGAATGGCTCGACGGGCGGACAGTGCTCGGATTCGGAGAGGGTCGTGTGCAAGAACGGGGCCGAGTGCGAGTGGTCGGTGAAGAAGGCAGTGTGCAAGTGTGCCACCAACTATACGGGTAAGTCAGGGGGACATGCCAGGCAGGCAGAGAGCGTGTTTCGGTCGATTGCACTAGAATTGATGTGGGAATATTGAAGGAAGAGTGTGATATTCGGATTCAGCACCCTATTATCGGGGTAGCCACAATTTGGGATGCTATCTCAAATTATCCAAGACAGGGTTTCTGGTAGATTCGAACAATGCGAATCTAAACTTGCCAAATAAAAATTTTAACCCCATGATTTCGTATGCTAAATAGCATGTAATCGATGAGTGTAAGGTGATGCAAAAGTCAATGTTTCTCATTGCTTTCTACGCAAATACGCATAAAAATGTGTTGCTCGGGCGATATCGGCCATATCTCCCTGACCGTCGGTCCAGAAATGATCTAGAATATATCAAAATGACCACAAGATGATGAGCTATCGGATGGCTTTTAAAAAATTCTCCTAGGTTTTACCATTCGTGAGATATTCCCGCCTAAAGTCAAAGTTATAAATTTTCTTGACATACTTGTGAGAAAAACTCGAAATAGAAACCCGAAACCCCTCTAAAAATTTTACCGTATGTGCCTCATAGTACCCGCTTTTAGAAAATACAGCTTGATCGTATACTGTACTTTATCTTGACATCTTTGGGTCAAAACCGCAAAAAACCTGTAAAATCAGCAGCTGTGATTTTATTTCTCGATACTTTGAATCTGATCGCAGTCTGATATCGACACCAAACAGCCTATTTTGTAGAGCAGAAAAAATGCTACACGGGAAGCCCTTTCCCATGGAACCTCAGAAGTCTCACAGAACCTTTCAGAAGTGCGACGCGTCTGCGACTGTTTGCGACTGCAACGAAAGCGTGTGCGCAGTCGCGGACGCGTCGCCACCCGCAATTCTCACTTTAGAAATACACGTCCTGTACGCGATTCTGTTTGACTTTTGAGCATGGGAAAGGCACATTTTTGTAGCATTTTTTCTGCTCAACAAAACAGGTTATGTCTGGTGTCAATAATAGCCAGCGATCAGATTCGAGAGATCGAGAAATAAAACCATAGACGATAATTTTTCTAGTTTTTCGCGACTTTGACCCTAGCATGTGAAGACAGCATATAACATACCTATATTTTTTGAGAGTGGGTACCAAGGGCCACATATGGTGAAATTTTCACAGGGTTTTCATTTTCTATTTCGAGTTATTCGCACAAGTATGTGCAGAAAATTTTAAACTTTGATTGTAGGCGGGAATTTCTCGCGAATGGTAAGACGTGGGAAAATTTTTTGAAAAGCGTTGGATAGCTTATCATCTTGCGATCATTTTGATATATTCTACATTATTCCTGGACCAAGGGTCGGGGAGATATGAGCAATATCGCCCAAGCAACACGTTTTTACGTGTATTTTCATGATGAGGGGTGAAAAATGTTTTTGACTTTTGCGTCTCCATGCACTCATGGGGAACGTGCTGCTGAGCATGGGGTCAAAATTTGCACTTGGCAAAAAAGTTTTTTATGTGTCGACCCTCACACAAAACCCTGTCTTAAAAAGTGGAAATCTTCATTTTCTAATTGTGCCCCTTTTTCAATCTAGAATTTCGACTTATTTGCATGTGCTGGAGGTCCAGAGTTTTGGCCACCCTTTTATGACATGGGTGCTGAATCTGAATATCATACTTTTTCTATATTCCGACATGGATTCGAGAGTGGACATCGTCGTGCAAGATTTTTCACAATTGTCGTGTCATACTTCATCCGTGGCCAAGCACCATAGCGTACTCGAGGCCGTAGGAACACACAAAAACTTGACAAAAATTATCCACCTGGGCGGGAGTCGAACCCTCCCCTGGAAATGCGAAAGGCACAACCGCTAAGCCACGACCCACAGATTTTCCCGCTCATTTTTCGAATTTGAATTTTTATGTCTGTTTTTTAACAGAAAAAAATGTGCGATAATGGTGGCTGTTGGCAGTGAGTGTAACCAAGCCTGGCAGGCGTAGGAGGGAGGCGGCCGACCGAAGTCGGCGGGACAAAAACTCCGGCTGGAACAGGATAGTCTTGCGACTATACCTATGGGCTGAAACATCAACCCGAGGGGTTGACGTTTCGTAGCCAGGGGAGAGTATCGATTACTCTCTCCCACTCGCCATGGCCTACTAGGCGGGGGTTTACATGGGTCACTTGATGTTTTTGAATCCATTATCATGGGGAATATGCAAGTGAGACCCTTGGCAAGTTTTCTGCTGACCAATTTGAGGGTTTGGTTTGTCTTGGAAGTTGTCAATTATCCCTGGCGCGTGCGTCTCTACTCCTTTAATCTGATGGATGGACTTGGAAAAAGGTGCCATTTTTGAATACTCTTTGCAGAATTTTTCCGCATAGAAATCATGTTTCTTTATGTAAAACAGTCAAAAAAAATTAATGGTGGGGAAATATGTATGGAAAGAAACCTGGCCATGGTGGGGGGCCATAGAGCAAGCAAGAGTGGTCACTTTGTGGCGGGTTCTGGACGGTCTGGTTGCATAGTCGGGGCACGTGCCTTAGAATGGTGATTTACTGATGAGGGTGCGGTGTGGGGCAGACTGGATTTGTCTGGGAAATATGCCTGCTGTGAGTGTTTGTCGGGCTCGAAGTGGCTCGGTGCACGTCGTCGTGTTTGCGAGTGGTGGTCATGAGTGCTGAGGGGGGACAGTGTAATCGTTGTCCGACTGCCAATGAGCACGTTAGTTGGATGTATGATAATGGGTGCTGGGTGATTGTGTAATGGCGGAGTGGTTCGTCCAGTGCACGCAGGCGCACGTTGACGTGATTGGTCAGTGAGAAGTGTCGGGGGCAGTTGGGTTTGGGTCCGTGCACTGGACGGGGAGGGGCAACAATTATGGTGCCATATATGGTATTGGTGTTTCAGGAGACCATTGCGAGACGTTGGTGGGCGATGGTCAGTCGACATCGGGGCGCAACGTGGGGGCCATAGTTGGTGGCGTGTTGGGCGGAGTGGCCTTTGTGGGCCTGGTGATCGGCTCGGTGTTCGTGTATCGATATGTGCAACGAAGTCGTAAGCTGAAGGGCAAGTACAATCCGGCCAGGGAGGAGATGACGGCAGCGGGCGGCCAAGCCATGACTATGACGACGGTGACGACCGGCGAGAGGCTTATTTGAACGGGCGTCACGTGGCTAATTGAGGGCTAATTGCCAACGCACCGGCTCATCACGTTTGTCGCGTTCAGTGCGAGAATGCCTGTTGGGAGGCGCGTGATCGTGCGTTTAGTGGTTGTCACGTGCGGCCGGGTCTAACTAGAGTACTTATCAAGGTATAAGAGGGGCGGGCACGGTGATTAGGCTGTTTAGTTTGGAATGATTGCTGCAATGGAGTCTGTCTCCTGTGTAAGTGGCCCATCTTATGCTTTGATTCTTGTGACTGACCCGTTCTAGTATACTCAATGGGGAGGCTCAGTTTTGGCAGCTTTTTCCGTAGGGTTTTTAAGTTTTTGGTTGTAGCACATTTTTGTCTCCATCTGGCTTGTTCTATTTGAATGCCAAAGCGTAATTTATTGTGACAGGAGTTGAGTGTTTTGTGGTGCTTGTGGTGGCATATCCCCGACCAACCTGTGTGGGACAGTATTTGACATATGCACGCCCTTTGATATCGATAATGCCTTTTTTGGATGTGATGATCAGAATAGGAACTCGGCCCGATCTTATATCGATTTTTGATCATATCGATCGATTATCGATTTTTTGTGACTGTACATATTTTTGTGTGCGGTTGTGATTTTTTTAATGGGTTTATGAGGTTAGTGAATCGAAGCAATCTTTTTTGAGGTGGGTTGTGAACTGTTTAGATCTTGTAGTTGGTTTTCAGTGAGAGGTTGTCATGTTTCTCAGTTTTGGGTGCAGATTTGTGTATTTTTTGAGCAGCTTGGAAGTTTTTAGTGTTTTATTCACTTTTGGGTTTTTGTTTCAAGGAATTGGTGTAAGTTGTCCTTGTTCTATCCGGATAAGGTCTGGTGTTTGGGAGGAGTTGGGGGTGAGTAAAGGATTGGTATGGAATATGGGGTGTGAGCATTGGTGAATGTGAGCGTATGGACGCAGAAATATTGGTTGTGTTGATTATGGTGATGAGGGAGTGGTGATAAGATGGTTTATATATTTCAGGAATGTTGGATGTCTCGACTGGGATGGATATGTTCGTGTCCTGAACATAGTCGATTGACTGGTTGGCTAGCTTTGATTCGTTCACTCGGTGTGCCATTCATGTGCACCAAGGATGTCTACGACGGTACGGCTTGCCTGGTTCGATCCCGAGTGACTCCATTAGTTTTTGATAGGTTTTTTCTTTTTTAGTTTTTCTTGGCGGATCGTGCGGCGAGACGACTTGGCGTCAGGACATTGTCATACCGTTTCTTCGTCGAGTTGGTATCACCTACTACGATCCTGTAAGTCGGGTGTGAATTATCCGGGGTCAATCTTCGGGTCTAGTACCCAGTAGTAGTACTTATCAGTGTCAAAAACGAGGCGGAATGTTTTGAAGACTGGTTTTTCATATTTTAGTCGCAAGATTCGTGGACGCCTGAAATGATTAAGACTGAAGAATTGGCCAAAGAAGTAAAAAAGGATTAATGTTTTTATGTATGCAGTTGAAAAACCACATTTTTGTAGAGTTCGAAAGTTCTCCTTTTTGTTGTCGATTGCCATCAAGCGAACGTTGTTTCCTTCATAGAAATAGCGTTCTTAGCTGGTAAGTACTGGCATGCTTAGTCGGGTGTTAATTATCCAGTGTTTGGAAATAGCGCAAAAGGGTGTACTGCTGATTGCCTGTGTCAGTTGTCGCTTGACGGATCAGTTGCCTAGGGGATGTGTCAGATCAATTTCCCGGGGATGTGTCCCATTAGTTGCCCTTGCTCGCTAATTTACGCGATACAATAATTGGGATGAGTTTTCCGGTCATGGCTGGTGTCAGTTTTCCTATTGTATATTTTCAGCACGCAACGCGCCCTTGGTGGTGGTTCTACCGAGCGACGAAGAGATCGTTGGAGGTTTCAGCGGCGGGTATGTGTTGATAACTTTGTAGGTTGCCATGGATTGAGTGTTGTGTGTTGTAGGAATCGAGAAGACAGGTTGCGGGCAGTGAAATTCTTGCGTAGCGTATTGAATCGACACCATATTCCCCAATTCAAAACAATCGACGACGCTTTGATTTTGATCGAGCAAGTTGTTATTCGTGAAAAGAGCTTTTGGGACGCCGTCAATGACGTCCATTGTCGTTTTGTATATATGAGGATGTAAGTTGAAATTGGGGTGCTTTCAGGAGGGTGTTTTTTGTATGTTTGACATTTGCAGAATGACGAGGCGGGGCTTGTGCAAATTCTCGACGGCTGCAAAACACGTGGGCACGCTTTTGTCTCCTCGTCAATTGGTGCTACCGCTTAGAGATCCAAAGGTGAGGGGTCAATTGTCCGGACTGGGTGTGGTGGCAGTTGGGCGTGTGAGACGGGTGGTTTGTGACGCTGCTGACGGTGAGATTAGCTGATGGGATTTTGACATTGTCGGTGTCAGTTATCCGGCGCCCAGTCTAGCTATAACCTGATAGGACTTTGATACCGTACGTAGGTGGTGTCAGTTGTCCGATGCATGATCAAGTGTGGTTGGGAAGAATCATCCGACAAGTCATGGTTTTTTAGGTTTGGCGAGTATTTCGTCCACGGTGCAGGACGGACTGGTTTAAACTGAATCTACTTATAATCGAAGTTTTATTGTTCTTCACTTTATGCGTGTGCTGCCCTGCCGTTCCGTTCATATTCATACTGGGCGGTGTAATAATTGGCCACATCGCCTTCCTCATGCTCCTACCGGTTCGATTGTTCCGAGGCAGAGGTATGTCCTAGAGTGCTAAGTTGGGTGTGCGAGGTGGATGGAACACGATTGTCCATTTCAGACAGGCCGAGATCGCCCAAGCGGAAAGCAGCGCCGGCCAGTTACGACGTGTATTTGAGTGGGAGTGGCACGAGACTGGATTGGATCACGCAGAGTGCGCTGCCTGTTCTCAAGTGAGTGTACTAGGTGCAGGCCAGTCGGCGAGGGAAGGATGGCGGGTTGTCTCACGTGCGGGTTCAACTCCCACTCGGGTCAAATGTTTTTGAAACAGTATCTTCTCAATTTCAACTCCTCACCCACCCCTACGACTGTCTTGTGCTTTAGTTGCAGAATATTTTGTTTTAGCAAAAATGGTCTGAGTTATATGGACGCCTCATATTGCGCATTCGAACAGCGACTGGCCATGGTTCCGTTTTGTCGCTTCGTTTTGTACGTAGTTTCGTGTACTGATACATTTTTATCCGGCTTAGTCGAGGTGAGTCTACCAGTTTAAGGTCAGCACATACGAGATGGGAGGCAGGACTTCAAGCATACTGTAAGCGCGCATTGACTGTTTCCAATCACTGTCTTATCTGAAACTATATTTTACACACCCATGCTGGAATGTTTCGCTTGTGATGAGATGGTGAGAGAATGAGATGCAGGAAAGGATTCAGAGTGTGTAAAAAGAATTCTTAAAATGCAGTGACTAGCTTAAGCGCTGGTCTTGCAGGGTGTGTAAAAGTTGGTTTCGGGACAGCTACTTGATTATCAGACTTGTTTCCAGTAATTGTTATTTTGCGGTTACAGTATGGCTGTGCCGCCTTGACAGCAGTAGGATTTAAAATATTGTGTAAGCAGTCTAAATGGCGCGAAATTCAAAAGTTGTCCTGAGGTATTGGGCATAATTTCATGTGATTCTGATTTTAGTTGGCATATTTTATTGGATTGGGTAATAAAGTGATCGGGTGTATCGCGGCGAATATTCCAGCCAGTGAGTGTATGGCGCAGGATTTGGAGGATTGCGGGGTATGTGCACACTGTTCTTGTTGCGAACTGTCAATGACGATTGTTTTTTCAGCTGACGGAACGGATGGCGGAGAATTATCGTCGTGGTTTGTTGTATCTGAAGGACATGGCTCTATGCAGTCGGGTGCCGGTCTATGACAACTTGTCAGTGGCTCTGCAGCTGGCCATTGATCGAATACGTGGCTCGGAGAATGTCGGTGGCGAGGGCGAAGGGCTGTCGTCGACTCGCACCCTCAATGACGATTCGTAGTCCGGACGGCAAGGGCTCGCTTCGGCCTGCTAGTGCACGCTAGTCAATGTACATTGGGTGGTGATTAGTGATAGTTACGGAGGCCACAGTCTACGTTTTCCCATCGGCAGCCAGGGATGTTGCTCAAATGTGAAATGTGTATTTTATGTCTAGTTTTGCAATGAGAAAAGGGAGACAGCTTCGTAATTGGTACAAATGTGGTGTCGTCGTGTTCGTGCATCAAATTAATTGTTTTCTCAGTTCTTTGCTAAATAACATTTTATGCCGACACTAGATATGACATTGTGTGGATATGTTCAATCAACTAGCGGCAATTCAAAAATACGCCACGCGTGAACAGTGCGAAATTACTAAATGACCCCACTCGCATACAAGAGCACGTGAAATATTTGAGAAAAGGCGCGCGAAAAGTTTTAAAGGCCATTTAAATGAAAAAAGAGTAAAAGACACCGCAGGACCCAAAAATTTAGCATAGGTTCAATGAAAAGACACTCGCACCACCAGAAAATGTGAATTGTTGAAAAAAGCTGTGTCCCTGAGTGGAAAGAATTTAAAGAAGCAGTTTCTACCAATTTTCATAGCGCCTTGTATTTTTTAGCAAACGAATTTCGTTGTTTTCCATAAGTTAATTAAAATGTAGATAAAAAATTGGCTAAAATCCACAAATCCCAGTCAAAAGTTCAAAAGTTCAAAATTCAAACCTAATTGTTCAAAAATTCTCCAAAAATACAAAACTATAAAAAATGAAGTTGAAAAAATATACAATTCCGAAAACCCTTTCAGCTTTCCTCAGATTTGTTGTAAAAAACGGCCAAATCCTTTCTTTCGCGATAAAACAAAATTTTAAAAGCACTGCACTAAAAACCTGCCATTTTAAAAATATAACTGCAGAAAAAAAATACAAATGGCCCCATCCCACTCGACGAACTGCGATTGTGTACATTTCCCTAGTTCAACATAAATATCAACTAGTCAACTTGAGAAACCCAAACTCAAAAATAAATTAACTAAGTCAACTAAAACCAAAAACCCACGTACTCCAGTCAAAAAAAAATAAAAACGATATCGAATCTGATCTAATTATTGATAAAATTCAAAATCAATGATTCTAAATATTTTTGATATCAAAATTCGATTTTAGATTATGAAAAAGTCAATGAGATTTTACAACCAAAAATCCGAGTATGAAACTTGATTGCGGTAGAATTAAAAATTTTCCAAAAAATATAGGAACTCCAATTAATATCACAAAGGAGATTCCAAAAAATGGCTTTCAAACTAAAACCAAAGTCCTCCTAGCTGCACGATTTTAGGCCCTTCCCAAGTTCGACTTGCGACTAGACCACTGAAAATGTAACAAAAGGAAAATAAAAAGTTATTTTTACATGCTGTGATTTAAATTCGCGTAGTTATTTAATCGTCCGACTTCACAAAATGTGAAGTATCAATTTCCCATTGGACAGTTGTGTAAATTGTGGCAGTCGTTGTCTACACTCGATCCACCCTGCTCATGTCTCCACCACTGGATAGACTGGCGCGAATTCCAGTTGTCCACGAACGTACTCACTCTCGTCGTCTTCGCGTATGTTAGCGCGACCAAAAACGGCGTCGACGTATTTCGTCGATTCTAAACAAAAAATTCCAAACATGTACTTCAATACATATAACTGCTAACCTGGCCTGGTAAATGTTATAACCAGTGAGCACCCAGCAAAGTCATCTGAGCAGTGGTAAAGAGAGGAGTAGCAACTGTTTTAAGGGCACCCAAGCAAACGGTCTGGAAAAACCAAAGAAACTATTCCGAACTGGTGTCTGATTACTGCGAAACTGTTTATTAAACCCAAACTAGTTTGGATTCATTCATTATTAGTCCCTCCAGACTTCATGAAATCAAGGGTTCAAACACTGGAATCCCAATAAAATTTTCAAGCTGCTTTTAAACTAGTTTGAATACGTTGAGAAAAAATTAAAAACTGGTTTCAAGAAAAAAGTGTCAACGTTTGATAGGAGGTAAAAACCTAAAAAAACGCCTCCAATCCAGAAGTTAAGAAGAAATTCATGAATACTGATTCGGCAGCTTATAAAAAACCAGTTACGAAAATGTAGCAATCATAGATCTCAGCTGGTTCGAGCCTATCAAACTAGTTTAGTCGGACCTATCGAACTAATTTAGTCAGACTTGTCGAACCAATTTAGTCAGACTTGTCGACCAGTTTAGTCAGGCCTATCTAACCAGTTTAGTCAGACCTATCAAACCAGTTTAGTCAGACCTATCAAACCAGTTTAGTCAGACCTATCAAACCAGTTTAGTCAGACCTATCAAACCAGTTTAGTCAGACCTATCAAACCAGTTTAGTCAGACCTATCAAACCAATTTAGTCAGACCTATCGAGCCAGTTTAGTCAGACCTATCAAACCAGTTTAGTCAGACCTATCAAACCAGTTTAGTCAGACCTATCAAACCAGTTTAGTCAGACCTATCAAACCAATTTAGTCAGACCTATCGAGCCAGTTTAGTCAGGCCCTAAACCAGTTCAAGATCAACATGCTGATTTGCACCTGATTAATCAGTTCAGACTTTAGAAAGATCCATAAACCAGCTTAGACATACAACAGGTTTAACAGTCCCATCACGCACACCAGAAAAGTTTAAGTCTGCAAAACTAGTCCTATCAAACTATCAAACTCTTTTTTTTTGGGGGGGGGGATTATTCGGCCCGCGGCCCCCGGCGCCTGGCGTGAGGGGAGACGCCTCCCCCGGCCCGAGGCCGGCCAGGCCACGAGGCCGGCCGCTCGCTTAATATTAACTCTTAACTAACGCTTAATATTAATATTAACTCGCTTAATAGCAAACCGGTTTAAAAACCTCAAAAACTACTGTAGCATACAAAATATTCTGAGCAAATCTCTTAACAAATTCGAACCTAGCTTAGCCGTTCTAGTTTCCTGCTGTTTAAACTGGCCCCATCAGCTCCATATCTCATTTGTCCATTGGCCCCCCTTTAGAAACAAGTTGTGCTTACTGCTCCCCGACACGTTATTCGTTCCATTCGTGGTGCCGCTTATTGACAAAGTGATGGAGGGCGTTGTGGCCAGGACGACTGTAATTGGTAGCCGACCCAATAATGAATCGGTTGGTCGACCACCGGACACGCTCAACTCGACACGTAATTCGTATTCGATACGTAAAATATTAATGGCCTCATCGACCAACGTCGGGGCAGTCGATGGAACACGGAACATAGGTTCTTGATTCCAATGACCTTTGCCATCTTGCAGCGGTTTCTCAATGATTCGCTCCGCCACCACTCGTGAATTCGTCGCCGATTTTTCTGTCCCTAAGAAAAATACGTTCAGCGTTAAAAAACTGACACTAGATTATAGCAACCCAACTGGCGCCCCGTCGCAAAGTTCCCGACCCGTTGCTATTGTTGGAACGCATTCAAAAAGCGTCATTTCCCAGGCAACAAGAGCTATTTGTCAAGCTCCCAGTCGAAAAGCAGCTGCTTTTCACAAAACCCAGAGATCACTAACTGACATAAATCGAGCGAAAATGCAAAAGAAATTTTGACTTTTCCAAAATGGATTACGACTCAAAATCATCGTAAGATGAAAATAAGCGACATGCAGGGCACTCGATTTCTGCACCCACCTACATAAGCACTGTCAGTGCACTCAAACAAAAATGAATAAGGCTAATGACTGAGAACAAAAATGTTTTTGGCTGGAAGCTAGGCGGAAAACTGCAACAGACCGAAGGTGGTAAATTTAGAAGTATTCACGAAGTATTTTTGTCCAAACTTGTTTCGAACTGGTGCAAGATCACTGCGTTTGCTTGCGCCAACAGACAACTTGCCTCTACTAGAAATTAATTCCCAATCGATGAAACCAATCTGAAATTCTAGTCAGGCAAACAGGTTTGAAACTAGTTCAGATCAGCATTCAAAACCAGCTTACTTCAGTTAGGGATTATCAAACCAGTTCAGACAAGCATGTCAAAACAGTTTTCAGGCATGGCGAACCAGTTTGAGCTAGTCAAACTAGTTCAGACATGCCAAACCAATTAGGTCAGACAACTAAATCCAAAGCAATTTGTCAAAGAACTTGGTATAAGGAAGTTTTCAATCCATAAGTTTCCGAACCAGTTTAGACTGGCCAAACTAGTTTGAACATAACTAGTTAGGTCAGGCAATAAAAACCAATGCAGTTTGTTAAAGAACTAATTTCGAGGAAGCTTTGAATCCAAAAGTTTCTAAACCAATTAAAACCACGCATTAAAAACCTACCTTCTTTTTGGCTCCCAATTCTATATGTAACCAATTGTACCAAACTGATTTGCGCTTTTATCACTTGTCGTCGACTTAAATTTGAAATCTTGGCATCAGCCGTAATCATTTCCCCCGGCGCGTAAACTTGTTTAGGCAAACTGATTTCGCACGTGACATGCCCACTCAGGCAGCAACACGATGTCAGAGTCGTACGTTCCGAAATGGCGATCGGTTTCAAAAGCGCTGGATCGCGGACAGCTGATCGAGGTGATAAAATTGTGAATGCCCGTTTTGTAACGTGATCAAATTTCCATGGTTTTACAATTACGGCTCGACAAAAATACCTTATCGATCCGTGATCACCTTCGAAGCTGGTGGGTAAATTTTTCGGTAATGGGAAAATGAATGGTAAAACGTGAATACCAGCTGGGAGGACAAATTCGGCTGGCACCTAAAATAAGCACTTAAGAAATCACAAAAGTTCAATCGAATGAGCAATCAGTGATCAATTATCGATCGATGATTGACTATCATACGATCGATCATTAATCGAGAAATATTCCCTTATTTTTTTCAATTGGACAAAAAATCAATAAGATCACTTAACCTTTGGTAAAACTTTTGCATATAATTACCTCTTGTCCAGGTCGACGTTCCAAAAGTACGATTTCTTTATCAAAAAACACTTGCTCATTTTTCGAAACTTGCTTGGCTGCTGATCCATCTTTTGCCAATTTATTTTCCGACCACTGTACACTCGCTCGTCCTTTATACTGTAACTTGATCAATCTCATTTTCATGGCGTCTTTCAACACAATTCTCAATTTGCCCGTGATCGCATCGCCGCCAGTGAAGATGGCTGACGTTTGATCGTAGACGATTTCGAATTCCATCAATTTCGCTCCACCGCCCGATCCGCCGCCACCCTCGTGCGCCAATCGTTTCATAGTTGCCGTGGGAGAAATGGACAAAACGTTGCCGTCCAAATTTGAATCCAATAATTTATTTCCATTCGATGCTTCCAATGGTTTCATTTCGACAACGGCTTCAGTTTCGTAACGTCGAGTCGTCGTCGTCACTGTCCTCGTCTTCTCAATGGTTTTTGTCATTTCTAATTATTTTTTTCCTTCCTTAAACAAATCGCATTTGAAATTTCAAGAAACGAAACATCACAAAACCGACTTTGAGATTTCTGCACGACGAAATCCTATTTTTACATCTAAAACTAGCTAAATACACATTTCTCGCGGTTTGACGCCCGAGTAGGTTAGAAGAGTTTTCTGACGCGATTAGTCACAAATAGGCCAGAAAAATAGAACTAGTCTCCAGCCGAAAGGACGAGGACTACAATGTCGATGAGTAATCGAGAAATGATATCCATGACCAAGCACCATATTTGTATTCTAGCTAAGTACTAAACCTGGAAACCCAGCAGAATTGATAAAATTTCAAAAGATCCAGAGAACCATTCCAAAAACACGCAGCAAAAACCAGATTCGCGGGTCAAAAACCTGAAAGATAGCATTTACTCGGGATCAGTCGAGTGAACCGATTCAACTGCGAGCGATCGATTAGTTCAGCGATCAATAGGAAGAATGCGAGCGATACATGAATTATTGCACGAAATCGGAAGTCGGAGGATCGCAAAATGTCGGACATAGCCACCAGCCATTAATGATTGCTATATCTGAGACCATGCTGATCAGTATGCAATGATCACATTGGATCAGATTTGCAAGATGCCAGATATGGCCATCAGAGCCAATGATGCCTATATCTGACATCCTGCTCATCAGTCATTTGATATCAGATTCTGATCAATGCTTGGATCTGATCTGAATCAGATCCAATGTGATCATTGGATATCATAAATCGAGTGATCCAAGGAAAAGCTGGGCATGTGACAACTGAGTTAATTCAGACACTGATGATCACTAGATCAGTTGAAACTGTAAGCTTATAGGAAATCGAATGATCAATAGATGAACCCAAATTGCATTAATCGATGAGCTAATTTTCTAAATCGATCGATGGACGAGTTGGAATTGGACTGACTGCCTGACTGATCAATCAATCCATCAGCAAATACATTAGAGATCAATCACAGATACAAGTCAATTTGAAGTCGAATAATAAATTATGAGAAATTGAGAAATCAAGACGGGATTCGGGTGGAAATGAGAGAAAATAAAGATCGATCAGCCTTGGACACATCGAAGCGACGCCATATATGATTCATCGACCATCTTTACCGCGCTCTCGAAAATGTAATCCTCGGCCGTCAAAAACTTCCAACTTTGCGAAAAGTTGAACAAGATGTTACTAAACACGCGCGACAACTGACGACAACCTCAAGTTACTCGGTCGATTATAGAGTGTGCCGAACTTTGTCCTTCTCCAACGCGCATTATCCAGCCGACTTTGAGCATTATTTTTTTTCACCCAACACACTCCAATCCAAGCAGCCGATGAACTTTCTTCTCGCATCAACGAATGAATGAGGCCGAAATCTACAATTTCCGGGACCGTCGAGGCGAACGACCCGCAGAAGGCGAGTTGCGCGCGTCCCATATTGCACACGACCGAAATATAATACACTAACCAGTCCGACCGGCCCCCTATTGTACGACAGCGCACTCCAAAAACCACCGCCGCCCCGAGTGTACACATCGCCCGAGCCAACATGCCTGTTACAATAAAACCAACACAACTATTTGCCCGATTGCAAATTTTCAATGAATCAAAAATGCATCAAACACGCGTCGGAAGTCGCGTATTCGCGAAAAAAGCGTGTTTTTGTTCGCAAAAGTTCGAGAATAAAAGTTGTTTGAAAACTCGCTTTAAAACAGAGCGAAAGAAAATAAAAGTCGTGCGAAGCAGTCGACGAAAGAGCCGACCTCCCGCGAGGTCACTCGTGTCGGGGACCATATCACAAATTTGATTAAAAAATCATCGTCAAGGGCTCGCCTGCAAAGTCGCGAGTACTCCCTTATTTCCAACCGCCTCGCAATTCATCCAAAAACTTCATTTTCTCCAACCAACGCACACGACGCACACTAAACTAGTTTCACCCCCCCCCCCCTAACGCAAAATCAGTCCATTCCAGTTTTTTCTTCACCAAACGAAAACGGATTTAGCCATTGTGAAAAGCATATACTATTTGCAGTGCTAGGAACAGGTGTATTCATAACAAGGACCATTCTGCATGAACGAAACCTCGTCCATCAAGTTTGTTTTTGAGCTAATCGCCCGCTGGAGACCTTATCTAGGCTAGAATCCCACCACTTACCCTCCGCATACAAATCCACCGACCCCGATGTTTGGATTGGCGGGAAGGAAGAGAAGGCAAATTGAAGAATAGATCACAAGTCGAGTGCTTCCTTTCCACCATCCCATTTGGAAAATTTGTTTAAAGTGAAAAGTGGAAAGTCATAGTTTTTACACACGCGCAAAGTCACTTGAAAATTCAAACTTTTTCGAAGCTTGAACAAATTCTGCGCGATTTTCAATAAGAGAAGTCATTTTATAAACAAAACTCTTGCATCGTTTTCGGCTTCAACTAGCTCGGGCTTAAAGCTGGGCGGGAAATGCGCACGGCCGGTTGAAGGAGGTAGAAGCGAATAATTTGAAGACATCCGTTGTTTTTACTCAAATTCCAAACTGCCCTTCTCGGCGCACATGGTGAACGAGGGGCAGTTTGGATAAATAGTCAACAGGCGAGGGGACGAAGCCTGCCGACAGGGCCTCTATCCGGCCAGCAATAACAAGGCTAGCTAGCTAAACGTCGACAACGCGACACGAGCTTACTCCGACTCGAAAACGAAGCAGCTCTCGGGCGTGTAGCAGACAGCAACGCCCCGCTCGACGACCCGTTTCTATGCATTCGTAATATACGTAGATGCTGCATGAAAAACGGGCTCGAAATAAAACTGTTCCAACTTTTCTAAAGACACGAGAAACCAAACGCTTGCACTTTTTCAACCAGTCTGCCTCTTCGTTTTGGACTGGACTATTATGCAACAGCTGTGTTGATCTAAGCCAATCGCATAGCTCGCACAAACTAACCAGCGCTAACATCTTACTTCGGAACGCTGAAAAAAATTTCTACGACTTGTTTGTCTTTTACGAAATGGTATCTTGATAAAGTCGCATGCATGGTCAGAGAATTTTTATGTAGGCAATTTATACATAAAAACAACGTGAACGAGCGGGTGGTTCGAAAAAGATTTGGATCGTGTGAATGAAAATGGATGAGTATTTCTAAGCGACAGGCCCGCTAGTCCTTTGTTGAATCATTCGACCCCAACCACCGCGGCCTTCGTCGAAGTCCTTCCTGTATTCGTCCCGAATCTGAAGACAGGGCGTCGCATGAACCCCTCGCCAGTCTTCCAACGACACTATCTTACCTGGCCTCCGTGCTTGCCACGACCGTATTGCCGACCTTCCACGAATCCAGCGTCCCAATCGCAGCGAATAATTCGATCGTCCAAACGAGTACCATTTATGTAGCGCATCGCGTTTTCAGCATCTTCGCGCGTGTAATATCTGAAACGACGAAATCTTTTTTCTACTGACAAGTTCGATTCCGAATGCCGCCATGAGTTTCGGAAAACGAAAAAAGCGATTAGACACAAATTCGAAACATTTCTTGTTTCAAAAAGCTTTTCAAAACAATAAATCAAAAACTTACTCAACAAAACAAAATCCGCACGGAGTTTTTTTGAAACGATCTAATCCCATAATTATGCGTTTTACATCGCCGGCGCGTGAAAATAATTCGTGAATTTGTTCTTCAGTTGTGAAATATGATAAATTTCCAATGTATAAGGTAGAACTCACTTTTAATAACTGTTCTAAACTTCTTTCATTGCCCTGAAAGCGCGACAGGAAACTGAGGAAGTGGAAAAAACAAATAATTTGAAAGATACTTACTACCTTGAACTTATGGTCACGATAAGAACTTAATTCCACGCTTGAATCTCGTTTTAGCTTATGTAAAGGCATGATTAAAATTATAATTTTGATCAAAATGAGACCTTTTTCGAAAAATCTCGAACAATCGAGTACTGTAAATTTCGCGCCAGTTGTTTGCACAGTTGTTAAAATATAGTTTAGGATTCGTGTGAATATGCGTGTTTTTAAAGCATATACTGCCTAGATAGTTAATTTAGCGGCAAAATATAAAAAATTTGATAATTTATTCTGATCATCGATTGATATTTCAAAAAATACCTAGCGTAATATTTTTATACCTGAACCTATATTTTACCGCTTATTGACATCCGGCTGCCAAAAGAACAGCTGGGCAACCAGTTTGTCAGCTGGTGGGAGGAGAAGAATAATGTGAAATATTTTATCAATTTCTTCAACCAAAGATTGCATCAAAAATGAGTTTCCGTTTGCAATTATCGTTGCTATTATGGAAAAATTATACGCTGAAGAAACGAAGTTGGGTGAGTTAATTTTGTAGAATGAGTCATTCTTTGCAGTTTAATTCGGCTGTTTTATTTTCAGTTTGTATTAATTCTTGAAATTGTCATTCCCTTGTTTTTATTCTTCATTCTCCTGTTATTGCGATGGAGGCAACCGGCTGAGAGGAAGGCTGCAAGTAAGTCTTTTGCATGGCCATATGGAAGGAGTTGCAGCGCACCCATCCTCTAGGTCATTACCGAGCCTGGCCATTACCTTCGGCCGGTGTCTTGGGTTTGATGGAAGCATTTTGCGAAGGTGGTTCGATCGGCAAGCATGGGTTCGCCCAATTTCCGAACTCGACGTAAGTGCTCGTGGCCTGGCGAGGGCGTGTCTGATCACTGCTTGTTTCAGAACGTATCAATTTCTGGACAATTTGAATCGTGCCGGTAAAAGGCATAGTTTCTTCGAGCCCGATTTCGCGCCATCGGATTTAAGCGAAATGCCGGCCGTTTATCGAAGCGTTGTCGAGGATCCGGTCGGATGGAGGCATCGTATGCTCGCTGCCCGAGGTAAGCTGGCCCGTCGTCACGCGGCAGTCACTGGTCTGATAAGTGTGAACATGCCAGTTGTGGTTTTCTAGCATTCCCAATACGAGACGTGCTCATCGAGGACAAGAATGCCACTGAATCATCGTCCGTGTTCTCTGAGTCATGCGCACTGAACGTGTCGATCTGGGACATCTTGAAGAATAGCTCGTTCAATGTCAAAGAGGTGAGCGAGTTGTGCTTGTAATGGGGGGGGGCATGGGCGTTGTACGACTGGCTGGTTAGCATTGGCCCAGTGCCAGCGTGGTCACGGGTGAGGGTTAAGTAAACATCGGGTACACAGTGCATTCGAAATGGGCTGTATTGTACTGGTCGTTTGCGAAGGCTTGGGTGAACACAAAATGATGACTCATCGGGTCAGCCTGGCTTAAGCTTTGACAGCAACCGTGCCAAGGATACGAATTCATGGGTGGGGTTTCAAATCAAAGTAGGCAGGTTATGTCGTTACTTTGAAGGAAAATTGCAAGTAGCCAGCGCTTAATCTGCTTCTTGTCAAGGGTTTAGACTGTAGCTAATTTAGAAATGTGTCACCCCTGGCTGCTCAACTTTACTGGACAGAGGTGTGGTAAAGCTTGTTTAGGCAGTTCAGGGTTTTGCTATTGCTATATTTCGGTAGCCAAGCACTGCAAGGGGCCCCGTGAGCTGGGGTTATACAAGTTTTTGACAGTCTACTCTAATCGTAAGTTCTCCTGCTCTGGGTCAGCAATGGAAAGTGCCAGGTGCAGTCTTTCTCTCATAGCTGACTTGGTGGTACAGCTTTCGAGTGTGCGTCCTGGGCAGTAATGGGCGCTGTGCGACTGCCACGGCACGGCTAACAGAATACACAAGCCTGAGGCTGTAGGCGAATGAGTAGGAGGCATGGCAGCAAGTGAATGACCGTCTGGGCACCAAGTTCACATGCCATAGCTTATTCCTAGCCAAGCACTATGCAACACACTCGAAGGATATTAGGAACGTCAGTCATTTTTTACCCAGGTGGGAGTCGAACCCTCCCCTCCGAGCGCGCCCAACGTGAGAGGCAGGCGCCTTAGCGGAGTGCATGCATTGCTCGTTTCAGCTGTATCGTATTCTCTACGGCGAGGCACCAGTCAATACGTATCGTGGCCCCGATGGAGTCAAGTACGCAGAATTTTCGACCAATTTCACTGGAAATGATTCCAGCTGGTTGATGGCCGACAGTGCGTGCGCGTCGTTGTTGACCCCGTCCAGTGTGTCGCAGTTGGTTGGCGATTGGCACGCGTGGGGGACGGGAGACTCGTCGGCATCGAGGCTGGTGATTCCCTACGCCTCGTTGGTGGACCCGGACGGGGAGCGGGGGGACCAATTGCTGTGCCTGGCCGAACTGGCCCAACAATCGGAAAGTGACGATCGAGTCAAGGCCATCGTCTTCGGGGCACTCTTACGAATTCTGTTGGACCCGAGGGCCGGCGACGATCCTGAGTTTCTGACCACAACCATGTTGGTAAGTTGGCCAGGGTGGGGCCATCGGTGGCCAGATTCACTGAGCGAGTCTGCTGCATTACATGAAGCATGGAAGTGGTCAGCGGAGTAAAGGTCACTTTTGGTGATTAGATTGTGCATAGACTAATAAGCGACAATCGCTGACGGTCAAGCGATCAGTCATTATCTTCCTGGCTCAGAAGTGAATACAGTATCGATGATCCATTGATTGATCAGTGTGATCAACCAGTCATATGGTCGCCAGTGATAAATCTGATCAATGTGTTTGATCGATCCATTGATTGATCAGTGTTATCAACCAGTCATATGGTCGCCTGTGATAAATCTGATCAATGTGTCTGATCGATCTGTCATTCTGATAATCGACAGTAATGAATCTGACTGACGAGTCTGATCAATCAGACTCGTCAATCAGATCCAATCATCCGTCTGATCGATCGATCGATCAGACTGATGATTGTCAATGATCGATCTTGACAATGCTCGATCTGATCGATCAGACCAATCGGACTGGACTGGACCAAACCAGAGTAGACCGACTGATCGATCGATCCAGCGGTGATCGCTAATCACTCGACAGGATTTTGTTTTCCCGAGACCTTGCCTTTCATCGCATGACCTAGTCTGCAGTTACTTACTTTCAGGACGTTATTTTCTCGCCCGATACTCTGCGCCAGACCAGCTGTGCGGGTCAATGGGCTCGACTGATCAATACGAGCAGTGACGAGGAATATGCCAGTATCAGGCAGAGTGTAAGTGGGGGGGGGGGGGTGGGCACCGGCCTCGTGGTCTGGTGGGTTAGGCGTCCCCCCCGGGGGGGGGGGGGGGGGGGGTTTGGCGGGGCGGGAGATATTTGTGTAAAATGTGTCCCTTCACCCTCGAGTGCGCATAAGCGTTTGGTGATGTGGTAAAACATGAACATGAACATGAGCATGCTTTCGGGCCTCGAGCCAGTGTTGTGTGTTGCAGGAGCGGTGCGCGTGCAACATGTCCTCGGATCAGTTGAACGAGCTGAGTGCCCAGCTGCGGGCACGCGTCAACCAGACACAGGTCAGTCAACGACTCGGATTGGAACATTTGAACATCACGCTGGAGTCCACGAGAATTCGACGATTTATGACCAACGTAAGCAGCCGTCTGGTGCAGAGTGGGTGTGACTTGGTTTCGACCCCGAAAGAGTGCCCATTTCCCATTTGGGGACGCTAGTTGCAACTGCTCGACCCGACTGTTTTACTTGGCACTAATAGGAAAGGGTTCAGATGGATGATAGGTGGTAGTGGGAGAAGGGGTGAGTCAGTGGTAGATGTGAAGGTTACAGTACTCACGAGGGATGCAGGGGGATGGGGCACACTGAGACCATGGCCTGCAGTGTGTGCGGGTGCTTTCTCTGATCGTTTTGGCATTTCAGTTGCAGAAATACAACGTTTTCCGAGCCACTTTGCGAGAATACGCCGCCGTTGCCGCCTTCTTTCCTCAGGACGAATGTGTGGCGGGCGAATCGAGGCAGGCGGATGGCGCGAATGGCACGTCGGATGGCCGTAATGCGTCCAGTAGTCACGTGAGTCGGTTATGTCTGATCAGGTCGACCAGGTGTGAACATTTGCTGTTTCAGTTACCGAATCGGGGTTTGTTGAAGTTGTGGAATGCCATGCAGAAGGTGGTCTGCGGGTCGTACAAGGAAGTCGACGAGGGCCAACTGCACAGGAAAGGACCCGAGGCCAAGCCCATGCCCAATGACGAGTATAATTTGGGTAAGATGAACATCACGCTCTCGGACCTGTATGCCTGCGCGCTTGCACTCAGCATCAAAAACTCGGGTCAGACTCATCGATAAGATGCATCATTGTCGATTATCAGAATGATCAATCGATCAGATCGATCATCAGACGATCAATCAATCGATAATCAATACTGGCAAAGTTACATTCTCTAAATGAAATATGAGCGAACAGAGAATACTGTAACTTTGGAACACAAAACTCATCGATAGCGAAATATTTGAGCTTGCCGCGCATTGATGCTCAGGCGTCAGAACCTAGTGACAGTTTGGAGGGAAGTTTGACTAACTTCATTAATCCATTAAACAGAAACTGAATCAGTGATTTGGGTTCATTAAGGCTGGGAGAATGGATTTATTTGAGCTAAAATCAGGGAAAACTAAAAAATGCATTGTGGGGTTTAAATTGTGAATGCAGGGATAATTTTGATTTTTGTCTGGAAAACCTGGGGAAATGGGAATTCCAGCCAAAATCAGGAAAAACTGAACGGCTGCAATTTGAGGTTATAAACTAGGAAATTAGGAAAATTTTAGTTTTTGCCTGGTGTCCTTGGAAAAAGCGGGGAAAATCATTTTTGCCGTGTGTGAACCTTGTTGATGTAAAAAGTTTATAATGCAGTGGGTACAAAAGGCTTTTGGATGCTGCTTGCAGTGTCCCTTGATTTGATCATACTTCTATCTTTTTTTGCAGAGGCCCTGGGACTGTCATCGACGCAAGAGCACAATCTCAAACTTCTATTTCGCCTGTTTTTGAGCAATCCGAAAGTTCTCTACGCGCCGGCCAACACGACGGCTGATCGAATTATAAAAAAGGTATTTTGTGTTTTTGGTCCCCCCCCCCCCCCGGGTTGGAGTAGAAGTACAGTGGCGTCAAAATAGCCTGTCTACCAGTCTCTGGTCCAGCATCTATTGTGGTGCTAGGCAAACCAGGTTGTGTTAACTTGCACAACGAAGAGCGGGAAATTCAAAATTGTTGTGTATTTCGATGGATGATGAGTTGTGATTGGGAGCGGTTAATTTTTAGCACCTGTGGCCAGGTCTGATCGATATTATCGGTAATTGCAGGGCTGACATGAAATTTTTAAAAAGACGGAGCAAAAGAAGGGTTTCAAAGTATTTTTAAAAATTGTAGGCCAATTCGACCTTCGAACTGCTGATAAAATTCACGGAATATGCCCGGGCGATAATGAATGTGTCGGAATCGATCGAATCGTATTTGGCCTTGAATATGACTCAGAAGAATTTGGAAGAATTGAGACAAGTGAGCACGAGTGTTTTAAGACTGACGAATTAGGAATGCAGTGGATTTGTTGTAGATTCATTTGGAATTACAACCGAAACGAGATTTTTTGCACGAATTCGGGGTGCCCGCTTTGGACGAATTCGTGGACCACGATCCGTTGCCTGATAGCCGAGAAATGGGCAGGCAACTGGCGGCCACCAAGAACGCGGCCTGCTCGTGGGTCGAGTTGGTGTCGCCTGTGAATTTGAATATTTTTATGGGATTCGAAAATGAGAAAAGTTTAGTGAAATATTTTTTGGAGAAAGCTTATTGGGAGAATGTGACTGTGTTTGGAAGTGAGTGAGGGGAGGGGGTCGAACAGTGGGTCCTCATTGCATGACCTCTTTAGGCATCGTGTTTCGGATGAACCCGGACGGCAGTCTGCCCAGCCATATGGTCTACAAGATCAGACAGAACTCGTCCTACACGACCACCACGCTGGCTGTGAGGAGTCTGGTCTGGTCGCCGGGGCCCCGCGATTGGGACTATTCCTACTACACCTGGGGCTTCATGTTCATACAGGTAAGTGGGGGGGGGAGGGCAGGGCAGTGTGACAAGGTGTGCTTTGCAGGACATTATCGAACGGGCCATGATCGAACTGTACTCGGAGAGGGACATTATTTCACCAGGTGAGTGAGTATTGCATCAGCTTGGGGGCGAGGGTTTGATGAGATGGAGATGGGATTCAGAGAAGATTAGTCGTTTGCATTTTCATAATGTAGGAAGCCAATTTTTCAAATTTAGAATACATGCTTTCTCAAAAGTTTGAATTTAAAAATGGCGGGAGATCTTTATGAATTTGTGATGGCAACACTGTTTTGATGTCTGACTGAAGGGTACGCTTTGAATTTAAAAAATGGGGGCAAATCTCTACATGTATGATGACAGTTGACAGCGCTGTTTCGGCTGACTGACTGATGTTTTGGCTGACTGGTTGCTGACTGACTGTTTCGGGTGACTGACTGACGCTTTGTTTCAGGGAGTTACATCCAGCAGTTTCCCTACCCGTGTCACATATGGAACAAGTGAGTTAGCGGGGGGGGGGGTTGCACTCGATCTGTGTGCAGTGGCCTGTTTCTAGTTTCCTGTTTATGATCAAGCACATTCTGCCCATGATGCTGGCCATATCCTGGGTCTACTGGGTGGCCATGCTGGTACAGGCCATCGTCTACGAGAAGGAGCAGCGACTCAAAGAGGTAAGGCGAGTGGGTGGGGTGCCCTGTCCATGTTCAGCCTCGAAGGTATGCATGCTCAGAAAGAAATCTAGTCGCAGTAGGAAAGAACGTTTAAGAAGGAAGCAGCCAACCATTAGCAAGCTCTATTATTCCATTTTTTTCCATTTTATCAGAAAATGCAATCATGGTCAAAAATTTAAATTTAAGAAATGGCGGGAAAATTTGTATGTGTCAATTACGCGTGATAATGGGAATCTTGTTCAGGTGCCGATGACATGAACTGTGTTTCAGGTCATGAAGACGATGGGATTGACCAACTGTGTGCACTGGCTGGCCTGGTTCATAACCAGTTTCAGTCAGATGACGTTGACAATGGCCTTATTGACCATGCTGCTGAAATTTGGAGATGGTCAGTCGATGATTGGTTTTATTTCTTCGTTTGTTATATTTTGATATTTTTTAGTTCTGACCCATTCGAATGCGTATATTATTTTCTTAATTTTGGAAATATTCGGTGCGGCCACGATCATGTTTTCGTAAGGGGGGGGTAGTGATGGTGTTGTGGATAGAATGATGTGGTTTCAGGTTTCTGATCAGTACATTCTTCTCGAAGGCCAAGATCGCAGCAGCGTGGGCGGGCATAATCTATTTCCTGTCTTACGTGCCCTTCTTGTACATTTCCATCCGAGAGGAAGCCGCGCACGTGACCATCCCCGGCTGGGCCAAGGCGCTCGCCTCGCTCTCGTCCACCACAGCCTTCGGACTGGGGGCCAAGTACTTCGCGGTGAGTGGTGTTTGGGGGGGAGGGGAGGCGAGCAGTGTAATGTTGTTGATTGCAGCACTACGAGATGGAAGGGATCGGGTGTCATTGGGACAATATCGCCTACTCGCCACTGGAGGGCGACACGTACACTCTGCTCGACGTGGTGGCCTTTATGATCGGCGATGTCATTCTCTACGGCATCCTGGCATTCTATATCGAGAATGTGCTCCCTGGCCAGTACGGCGTGCCTAAGCCCTGGTAAGTCGCACTCCTATTGCTCAGATCCACGGGTCCTGGAAGGACCGCTAGTTTACGGCTGAATTTGTCGCCATTGGCTGATAATTCTATTGGCATTTATTACTTTATGCACATCGTTAATTGTGAAATTTGCAGCCCACCATCATGGTGTCATTTGGTTAGATTCGAAAACTAGTACATTCTAGCAGATGAGAATCAGAAAAGTGCGTATTTTGGGGCTTTAGTAACTCGTGTTCCGATGTCGTTTTGGCAGATGAAACTGATGAGTGTTCCAAGTATTTCTCGGCATTTGATGCACTTCTCCAGTTTTACAGTGCCTCTTTGGCATATACTGTGGGCATGGAATTAATGTGGGCCAAATTATAGTCGGGTCGCACGACAGGCGCGTGTGCGCCAAATTCTCAGAGTTGCCTCTTTCGAGCAAGTTTTCTCGACATTTTTAGCGATAACCCAATTTGATGTCAGCGACAATTTTGTAGAGAAGAATGTGCTCTATCGAGCAGATAAAATTCGAGGCTTAATTTTTCGTTTCCAGTTTATATCAAGGATTTTTCGTAAAAGCTTTGAGATTCAAATGGGAAAAATTTGTTACAAACATAATATAAGCGGTAACAGCCAAAAAAGATAGCCAGTCGATAGAGCATATTTTTCTCTACAACATTGTCGCTGACATCAACTTCAGTTATCGCTAAAAATTTCGAGAAAAATTGGTCGAAAGCGGCGATGGCGGGAAAACGCATTTTGACAGGCGTGTGTGCACCAGACTGTAATTTGTCCCAAATACCCTGTTCCGCTGGAGGATCTTGGTGCGCCGACGCGTTTACGTGGGGAGGAATAAACAGTACAGTGCAGCACCGCACCGCAACCACGCAATGTGAAGTGTAAAGTGAGGAATGGCACACAGTCCAGCTATTTGGGACTCGTGAGGCCTGTATGATCGGTTAGATTACTGATCTCGCATAATCGATGTCCCTTCATTTGTGTTCTGATGGGTAAATTTAGCCTCGACTGGTAATCCTGGTCACGCCCGTCGTGTTTTGGGTATGTGCTGTCATGTGGGTGCACCCAGAAGGGAAAGGAATTTGGGGGAACTCTTGTTCGATCAATGACTATTGAAGATAAAGTTTACTGGAATCGATGTTGGAATATTGAAAAAAGAGTGATACTCAGATTCGGTACCCACGTTTTAGGTGAAGGGGTAACCACAGTTTTTGACTGCTTTCTCCATAGCTTGAGAATTAGAAATTTTTGTTTCCCAAGGGTCCCCCCTTTGTAATCAAGAATTCCGATTTTTTTGCATCTGTCGGGTCCAGAATTTTGGCTGAATCTGAATATCATACTGTTTCTTCAATATTCCGACATCGATTCTAGAGTGTACTCCGCCTTTTGACGCATGATTTCTTTTTCCCCTGGTTTCTTATCCCTTTTGTGTCTGCTGCCTTGGGTGGCAGTAAAGCTGGAACTTGAACTTGGCACGTTGGTGGCCCAAATTTCACTCCCTACAGCGTCAGGTGACTATGAATCAGATGCTAGTGGAGTGTGCCATCGATGGACCTGATGTGATCCGAAGACTGCGTTTCAGGTATTTCCCGTTCAGTCGTTCCTACTGGTTCCCCGACTCTGTTGTGGACAAGGACGAGAGGAGAATTGTGTGCCATTCGTGGTGCAAAAGTTGTCGAAAACGGAAGAGTTCGGGTGACAGTTGTGGTCGTGGTGGAATTGTGCAAATGGACGATATGAGACCATCGGGCAGTCGGTCAGTGGCGACCAACGAGTTCGAGACGGCCATCTGCGAGTGCGAGCCGGTGTCGTTCTCGTTGGGTGTAGAGATCGATGGGTTGTGCAAGCGCTACGACGGGAGTGGCCAGAGGCTGGCGGTGGACCACCTGTCGTTGAACTTGTACGAGGGGCAGATCACGGCCTTGCTGGGGCATAACGGGGCGGGCAAGACCACGACCATGTCCATCCTGACGGGGTTGCTGCCGCCCAGCGCGGGCACGGCCAGGATATACGGTCGGGACATCCTGCACGAGATGGACAGTATTCGCAAGTCGATGGGCACGTGTCCCCAGTACAATGTCCTCTTCGACAAGCTGACGGTCGAGGAGCACCTGTGGTTCTACGCCAGACTCAAGGGCGTATCAGAGGCGGACGTGAAGGAGGAGGCCAAGAGGATGATGTGCGAGCTGGGCTTGCCCGAAAAGAGGAGGTCGCTCATCGACACGCTCTCGGGTGGAATGAAGAGGAAGTTGTCCGTGGCCATCGCCTTCGTGGGCGGCAGCAGGACGGTCGTTCTCGACGAGCCCACCGCCGGTGTCGACCCCTATGCCAGGTATGTGGGTGGGGGGGGGGGGGGGGTGGGGGCTGTGACTGGACAGTGCTTTGCAGGAGGTCGATATGGGACTTGATCATTCGGTACAAGGCGGGTAAGTGGCTCCGGCCCAGTGCCCGTCACCGTCCCGAGTGAGTGTCTAGTTTGCAGGTCGCACCATCCTGCTGTCGACGCACCACATGGACGAGGCGGATGTGGTGGGCGATCGTATCGCTATTGTGGCCCAGGGTAAGGGCTTCGTCAGGAATAAATCCTACTTGAGCACGTTTTCGTCGTCCAAATCAGGGATTTGTTTGACAAGACTGATCACTAGTGCAGGAAACACAGCTGAAAGTTCCAGTTTGGTCTGATGGAAATGTTTGCTGGGATTCTGCATTAGGACTGATTGGAGCGAGAAATACAAGTTTTGGACCCAAAAATTCGAATCGAAAATGGCGGGAAAATTTGAATATATGGAAATGACCCCTCGTATCTGGATTTTTGCATGGTACAATTTAAGGGAAACTTCGATGCTGCGGGTCGCCGTTATTCTTGAAATCTACATTCGGCGATGGATATCACTTGAAATTTGTGAAGCAGAGTAAGCGAGGGGTGGCCGAGGTGGTGGTCATTGCTCGAAATGTCCCCTTGTGCTAGGCATCAGTGGCAGTTATTCGCCCGAGAACAGCGAAAGCGGGCGAGCCTTCGAGTCGTTGGCCGACCCGTTGGTCATACAAAGTCATTTGCGCAAGTTCGGTCCATCGCCAGTGTTGGTGGCCGACAGTTTGCACGAGTCGCATTTCAGCCTGCTCAGATGGACGGTGAGTGCCAGATGGGGGGCCACTTCAACCTATTTCAGGCTTGGCTGGTGGAGCGGTGCAAGGCATCTGTGAGTTTGCTCGGCAGAGCTGGAACCAGGTGGCCCTGGGTTCAACTCCGGGTCTGAGAACTTTGTGAAGTACTCCTGGCATTTGCGACTCCACCCTTCATTCCTCCAAGAGAGGCTCTCGAGTCCGCCAGGGGCTGGTTTGGTTACCCCATCAGGTAACCACCGACATCCGAATAGCGACTAGGACGTGCATCCCGCATCGACCCTAGTCTATGGATGTGGTCAATTCGGGACCCCCAGGATGGGCGAAAAACCTGTAACGGGCATAATGTAAAACCCACCCCAGTCGAGTGTGGGCTTGTCCAACTTATGCTTAGTGCCAGTGCAGTGACTGATCGTCGATCAGGGGGGTCTCACTGAATCAGTCAGGTGTCAGGATGGTTCCTGCATCTTGGATGTTTCAGGGCGATCAAATGTTCGAACTGATGAAAAGTTTAGAAACCGTGGCCGTGCTGCAAGATTTGTACGTTGCCAGTTATGGACTGCACGATTCTACGTTGGAAGAAGTGTTCTTGAAAGTCTCATTGAAGTGTCAGGGGGCCAGAGGTGAGCGGGTTGAGGGCGTGGGTGAGTCGAAATGAGGGGGTTTCCTTGCAGAGACGAGGAAGGATAAGAAGAAGAGGAAGAAGGCCAAGGAGAAGGCGATCGATGAGCAGTCGTTGGACGACGACAGCGGATTCGTCAGTTATGCCACCCAACCGGAAAGAGAAAGCGGCATTCTATCACGTATGGGAGCTGCGTTCGGGGCCAAGAAAAATGCATCCAAGGCTTCGTTGGACGGAGAAGACGCTGAAACGAAGAAACTGACGGCAGGTATATTCAGGGATGGCGTCAGTTATCCGCCCGGCTTGGTGTCAGGTGTCCATTGGGGTCAATTGCCCGTCTAGTCATTTGGTAGCTACTGTAGTGTGAGACCGAGGAAGTAAGGTCAAAATAGATAATGATGACGACTCAGTCAAAGTCGTCCCGGTGACCAACAGGCTGATCGGACACCACCCCATCCTCATTATCGAGCTATCAGTTGTCCAAAGGGGCAGTTGCGATCAATCGATTGCTTGGTTTTAGTGTCGAACATATGTCATCCGGTCTACATGGCTGTGGCTGGCAATGCCCTGATGTGGCAGCAATTCAGTTCCGTATTATACAAACGATATTGGCACATTCGACGCAATCTGCGAGCCCTGTTCTCGCAGATCTGCCTGCCGGTGTTGTTCGTGATCGTGGCGATGTCGGTGGCGTTCACGGTGGCCATGATCGAGGAATTGCCGCCAATCGTGCTCAGTCCGGCTCAATTTTACAATTACACTCGTCGATCAGGAGGCAATGTGATCGCGTTCGGCGACGTGGCCTCGTCGAAGCCGTGTCTCGAGAATCGTACCGACCACGTGTGCCCGCAACCATTGGTCGACACGTTGTACTTGCCGGCGGGCGTGGCAGCCACGTGCCTGTTGCGCAATGCGAGCATGTCCTTCGATTCCAATCTTATTAATTCTACAATGGCCAGAAATTATACTTTTCTCAAGAATTTTTTCATTCCCGAATGTGAACAAGTATTTGTCACTAGCGAATTTTCGACGCGTAGTTTTGTCCCGCCGACGAAAGAAGAGGAAGTCATTTTGGAGAATGTCACATCCACTCAGTCAGGTGAGCTGGGGCGTGAAGGGAGGGTGAGAAATTGACACCCTTGGGCAGTTATCCGCAAAGATTAACGTCAAATGGCTTTTGAGTGCACTGGTGCTTGCTTTATATACAGCGTGACAAATTAGCATGAAAATTGGTTTTTTGTTAGAAAATTACCTTGAAATCTGATTGGTCCATATTGGCTCTGGAAAACTGACTCCAGTGTAGAGTCAATTTTCCGGAGTCGATATGTTCACGTATTGAAGTCGATTATCAGTTTGATGGCGGAAAATTGGTGTCAAAGGTTCGCTAAAAAATTTGTGCGGTAAATTCCCTTCCATGATTTCAATAAGTTTAAAATTGGTTACGAGAAACTGACTTGAAAATGTAGTGTCAATATTCCGGATGATTGCTACCAATAACGTTTCAGGGGTGGTGGAACCGACACGTTATTATCCCAAGTGCTATTGTAGTGGCGACGGGGCGGGTTTCGTATGCAGCACGCGGGGATCGTCGGAGCCGCCGATGATACGATTGGTGACGGCGGACGTGGTGTATGATATAACTGGCCAGAATGAGTCCGAATATTTCTTGTACACCACCGATCATTTCCGATTGAGAAGGTAAAATGCATGTTTTCGAGTCGAGTGGGTGAAAAACTGAGTCGATTATTTTCAGATACGGATCATTGTCGTTTGGTCACGTGTTGCCCGAAGTGCCAGCCAATTTCGGGATCGGGGCATCGTCTGTGTTTCGCAAGATTGCTGTGGGCGAAATATCGAAGGTGAGTAGTTGTTGGTGGCTGATTAATGGGGACTGCGATGGGGTGTTTGCAGATCTGGTTCGACAACACGGGCTACCATTCCATGCCCATTTACCTGAACACCTTGAACAATGCCATTTTGCGGGCGTCGCTGCCAGCCAGCAAAGGATCGCCGTCGGCCTACGGGATCACACTCATCAATCACCCCATGGAGGGCACCAACATGAGGCTGTCCAGGGAGAAGATGTGAGTGGATTTGGGGGGCAGTGTCCCGGGTCTACATTGGTTGGTTTCAGTTTGGAGGGGACGGACGTGCTGATCGCCATGTTCATAGTGACGGCCATGTCGTTCGTGCCGGCCTCGTTTGTTCTATTTTTGGTCAATGAGCGTCAATCGAAAGCCAAGCATTTACAGTTTCTGGCGGGCATGTCGCCGGCCATGTACTGGCTGGCGAACCTGGTCTTCGACACGTGCAGTTATCTGGTGCCAGCCGCCTGCTGTTGCGCAATCATCCGCATATTCTCCATCTCTTCCTATGTTTCCGATTTGAACTTCGCCGCCGTGGTGGCCTTGTTCGTCATGTACGGGTAAGTGGGTGCTGTGCTGGTCATTTCAGTCCGATTATCGATCACTGATCAGATCATCAGTCATCGATGACTGATTAGATAAGTGATCGACTCTGAGTTATCGCATCGATCATTGTGGATCGATAGTTGATCAGATAATCGATCAGTTATCCACTTCAAATTATTGGATCGATCATAGTAAATCAATCAGTAATCCACAATGATCGGATTAGTCGCTGACGTATTCATCATCGGCAGTTGAGGATAATAGCTGATTGATCTGATCGATGACCTGCCATGCTGACGATGGGTTTTGGGCCTGGGCTGATTTCTGATCAGTGATCTGCGCATTGCCATCCTGACCTGGGCGTTGATTCCATGATTCCCCAAGTGGCTTGTCAATGTCTTATCGACTCGATCGATAATCTGTCATTCAGAACCTGATCGTGATCGATCGATTAGTGATCGGATGATCTCATTGCAGTCAGGTGGTGTATTTTGTGGTTGTTTCAGACTGTCGATCACTCCGATGATGTACCCGGCCACGTTTTACTTCAACGAGCCGAGCACGGCCTACATTACCATGATCGTGGTGAACCTGTTCGTGGGCATCACCTGCATTATAACCAGCTTCATGCTGCAACTGTTCGGCATCATGATCGATTATTTCAATCGAATCCACCAAGTCATCAGTTTGGTCTTTCTGGTCTTCCCTAGCTTCTGTCTGGGTCGTGGTCTCATGGATATCGCGTAAGTGTCCGGCATGGGGGGGGGGGCGACTGGTCACTACATGGTCTCTGTTGCAGATTCAATTACTACTTTAATGAATTTTTCATAATGACGGGTAAGTGGTGGTCGGTGGACTCGAGGATTGGAGCCACCACAACCAGGACCAGGTGACAGGCGGGATCACCAGGGAGTGGGGTTAGGGCGAAGTAGCAGGTGGCAGGCGGGTGTTGACATGGCAGGGGATGCATAGGGGATTAGGGAGCTTGGGTGATTTGGAAACCTATTACAAATTTTCCCGCCAGTGTTTAAATTTGAATGTTGATGAAGATGGGATAAGGGCATTTGTTGGGGTGATGAACTTTCCCTGACTGCACTATGGGGTAACATGTGGACCTGCCTGTTTCTGTGCGTGGTTTGACTTGGACTTGTGCTCTGCCTACTGTTTCAGGTCAGTACGACAAAATACGGTCTCCGTTTTATTGGGATATCATCAATCGCAACTTGGTCTCGATGGCGGTCATGGGTGTCTTGTCGTTCATGCTGACACTACTGTTGGAGTACAAGCGTCAGAAAAGGTGAGCGGGGAAACCAGGGGACTTTGTTTGACCCATCCTAGTTGGTCTAGGGCGGAATCGATTTTTGGCCCATCACCCGCGGGCTAGGGGGCTTGTTAGTTGACCCTATCCATCGAATAGGGCCCATCTGGGATGCATGTTGGGCAAGGGTGCGTGTTAGTCGCTACCCCGCGATGTCGGTGATTACCCTGTGGGGTAGCCATACCCTGCCCGTGCCCCGTGAGGGGACTCCCTCCCCGTAAGGCCTCTCCCGAAGGAATGAAGGGTGAGTCAGCCACCATTAGGCGCACAGAAAGTTCTTTGACGGCTAGAGTCAGGCCGACCAGTTTCCAATTCTGCCGAACAGACTGTGACACACGCCTTCACCACTACACCAGCCAGGCGGCTGGCCAGGGTACTTGATCTGGAACTCATGTGCCTGGGAGGTAGGCTGTGCGGGCAATGGGCACTTTGGGTCAGGGCTGGTGGGGGCTTTGTTTGTGAGTTCAGGGGTCGTGGTCTCGCGGGTTAAGGCGTCTGCCTCTCGCGCTAACAGGGGAAGGGTTCGACTCCCGCCCGGGATAAAAATGTCAGGGTGCTCCTTTACCCTCGAGTGGGCTTATAGTGATTGGCTTTGACCTGACGTGAGGCTGTGGCCCGAAATGTTAGGGCTTCTAGCTTTTAACATTGTGTCTGAAGAGGACTGGCAGTGAGAACAGTCGAACGAGTAGACAACGTCTGGGCGTTTTTAAATTGGAGAGTCAGCTAATTTAGTTCTTGTTTATAATTTATCACATCACAAGGCAAAGGTAGTCCAGGAAAGGGACATATACTAAACGATTTACTGGACCCCGAGTCGAACACTCACCCATAACTGCGCACCTGGCGTCCAGAGGCAGACGTCTACCCAGCAGGCCAGGCCTTGGGAATGTGTGATGCGTGCTGGCGGGGGCTCGATGCAGGAGTCGATAATTATATCGATCGCTGGTATATGAGTTTTAATTGTAGTATTCGGTCGAAATGTGAGAGCAGCGCATTTGCGGGTTTCGTGTGTGACGAAGAAGAGGACGTGGCGCGAGAGAGGCAGCGCGTATTGAGCGGTGGTGCCAATGGCGATATTGTCCGGGTGGTCAATTTGACCAAAGTGTAAGTGCCTGGGCGGAAGGGGGTCTGGCATAGAAGACGTTGTGTTTCAGATATCGATCGAGGAAACTGGGTGATTTTCTGGCCGTTGATCAGCTGTGTTTCGGAGTGCCGAAGGGCGAATGTTTTGGTTTGCTGGGAGTGAATGGGGCGGGCAAGACGGTGAGTGGGTTGGGGGAGGGAGGGTGATAGTGGACGGGGTGCAGGTGTTCTTTTCAGACCACGTTCAGCATGTTGACTGGCGACTACTCGGTCACATCGGGCGATGCCTATTTGGCCAATCGGAGTGTAGTGAACGATGTGCGGGGGGCGCAGTCGTGTTTGGGCTACTGTCCTCAGTTCGATTGCCTGTTCGACGAGTTGACGGCCAGGGAGCACTTGGCCATATTTTGCCTGGTGCGAGGCGTGCCGCGCGCCATCATTCCCAAGGTGAGCAGGGGGGGCGGAAGAGGGCAGATGGGTGACGGGCGTGTTTGCAGGTGATCGATTGGGCGTTGGAGAAGTTGGATCTGGTCAAGTACGCCGATGTGGAGGCGTTGGCCTACAGCGGGGGCACCAAGCGCAAGTTGTCGACAGCCATCGCCATGGTGGGCGATCCGAGGGTGATCATGTTGGACGAACCGACGACGGGCATGGACCCGTTGAGCAGACGATTCCTGTGGGACGTGCTTATCGCGTTGACCAAAGCGGGCAAGAGTGTCATTTTGACTTCGCACAGGTGAGCAGTCTGGGATGGCATGTTCGGCCAGTCGAGTCACCTGATCGTTTCAGCATGGAGGAATGCGAGGCCTTGTGCACACGGCTGGCCATAATGGTGAGTCGAAGGGAGGGGCGGGGGACTGAGGGGACTGACTGCCTTCGTGCAGGTGAATGGCCAGTTCAAGTGTTTGGGGTCCATCCAGCACCTGAAGAACACGTACGGCGATGGTTACTCGATCAGAATACGCCTCAAAGCCAAGGGCGACACGACCACCGAGGCGGCCATGAAAGATGTGGAGAAATTTATGTTGAAGAATTTGTGCGATGCTACTTTGAAGGTGAGCCAGGGTGGGCGATGGGGAGCATTGGGTGTAGGCCATGGGAAACTAGGTCGGCGTGCTTGATTCAGTGCTGGTTGAGAACAACATTTGAATGAATGGGAGCAGGGAAACCCGTATCTGAAACTTTATTTTACTCAACCCACATAAAATGTGGCCGTTTTTTGCGTATATCCATCCTTCGCCTGGTAGTGACCATGGTCGAAACTGTTGGCCTGCAGTTGATCAAAAGTTCCACATTATTGCCTTGTATGCGTAAAATATAGTTTCGGATACGGTTAGCCCAGCGGGGCGAATGTGGAGTGGATGGGTGCCAAAAAGTTGAACAGTTGGACTTTTCAGGAATCGCACTACACGTACATTCATTACGAGATCAATTCGACAGTGCTTCTCAGTCGTGTTTTTGAGGTGTGCGAGCGGCTGATGCGAACGCTGCCCGTCGAGTCCTACTCGGTTGGACAGAACACGTTGGATAACGTAAGGGTGCCCCCAGACGGGGCCATGCGGGGTGCGGCGTGATGGGTCATAAGGGTCCAGATGGGGCCACGCTACCTGCTGTTGGGTCCTGGTGCTCCTGGCCGCCTTGGTGGTAGCTAATGACAGGGCGGGGTCTATTTTCAACAGTTTTGATTTGGAGTTGTCTTTCAATTCGGACCTCCTGCTCGGTGTGCTCTGTCTGCAGGTGTGCTCGTTTCAGGTGTTTGTCAACTTCGCCAAGCACCAGGGCGAGATGGAGAGTACGAACCAGAAGTCGTCGCGGGCGCGGGGTACCTACGACAATGGCTCGTTCCCCCTCGACGATGCCACCGTGGCCATCTCGACTGTGGCCATATCCTACCAGCCGCGTCGTCTGCGACCGAGTCTGGTCAACCAAAGTGATAATAGTCTGCTGACCAGGGCCCAGCTGGACGACTAGGCCCTCCTTCCTACTTTTTTTAGTTTGTTGTCGGCTGTGAATCGTGCGCTTTCAGCTTTATCCCATTTTGTGGTGTTGACTCAGTTTTAAGTTTAATGAGTCGGTTTGTGATTGAATTGGTCAATTTTAGCAAATCTGATGGAATTTTATTATAAGTGAAACAAATCTGATGAGAATGGCATTGAATGCAAGCTACTTACTATTAAGCTGGGCACAATCACAGCGCACTACGACACGGGTGACTTGCCAGAATGTGATTCTTCAATGAACTCCGTTGCACAAAATCTTTTCCACAATGCTCGCACGAATGCAATGCGGACTTTTTGGACGCGTCGTCGGAACCGTTCGAAGTGGAACCAGTGCAGTGGGTGCGTCGATGGGCGTTCAGAGTGCTCGACAGGGTGAAGCCTTTGTGACATGTCGGACAACGGAATGGTTTCTCCCCTGAAAATGAGGGATAAGAATATTGGGGATTTGATAATCAGAAGCGCGGGAAATTCAAATCTAGTTTGAATAAACTAGCGGGAAATTTAAGTTGGAACGGAATGCAGTATTTGGCGGGAAATTCAAATTGTGACAATTTTTAATTGAAAATCCTAAGATTGCGGGAAATTCGAATTGTGTTTATACAATGTTGGAATTTGATAGGAAACTAGACTGGAGGTAGAAGGTACCTATTTCCTGCGGTGATGCAGGTACGAGCTATCTAAGGATGGCGATCCAATTAAGCTCGCTATGCTGGCCATTAGCTGATCAAACACGGCCAGTGGATGAGTGCGGGGGGGACTTACCCGTGTGCGTGTACGAATGAATCTTCATGTCGATTTTTTGATGAAAGGCTTTAGCGCAGAAGGGGCAGACGTATGGTCGATAATCGGTGTGTGTTCTCATGTGAGTGTGCAGATTCGAGGCTCGATTGAACGCCTTTCCGCATTGAGTGCACACGTAGGGCTTGACCTGCAAGGAGGGCTACTGTAGGGGCGGTTACAGTAGCCAGTGTAATGTGACTCACAGTCGTGTGGGTCAGTCGATGCCGAGTCAAGTTGCCCGGCTGACGGAATGCACGGCCGCAGTGCTCGCAAGCGAATGGTTTCTCGCCCGAATGGATTCGCTGAAATGACAGGTTCTTAGTTTCTTGAAGAAGATAGTTTTGAGGAGATCTGGCTTGTGGGCGGAGGTGAGGGGGGTCAGGTGGGATGTGGCTGGTCGACGGTCCCCGGGGCCCATTGTGCCCGCTAATTGCTCAATATCCGATGCGAGTCAGTTGAGCTTTGATGGAAGACAATTGGCGGGCCGAGTCGGCTGGTGGCAGGAGAGTGGCGCATGAAAATTTTATTATTTGCCGAGGCTGTCGGGCCCATCCCAGTCTTCGACTACAATAGACTCGATTGATCCGCGCCTGGTCTTTTGTCCAACCTGTTACCAGTCCCTTTCCGCCCGTTTCACCATTTTAGGAGCCATGGAAGAGCGCTCTCTGCCAGCCCCATTGAATAGAATAAGTGCACGAGCTAATAGGCTGGCCTTTCAGGGAACGGTCGCCCGCGGCCATTGTGCCAGTTAGGCGACTGATAGCCTCGGATGCGCGGGCTACTGTAGGCCTGCACGATCGAAGGCAGCACGGACGTACCTTATGCGTGACCAGGGTGTTACTTCGACTGAACGCCTTCGAGCACACATCGCACTTGTATTTTTTGACGGGGGGTGCCTTGTTGAGTGCGGGTCTGCGGGCATCGGCGGCCATTGCGCTGACGGCAGTGGCCTGAGGGGCCACCGAGGTGACGAATGGCGAGGCGGCCATTTGGGCCGAGGCGGCTGCCATGGCCCAAATGGGTGCCACTGCGGCCAGGCTGAAATTGGGGGTCGGCGGTGGCGGGTGCAGGAATGGCCAGCGGGGCATGGCGGCCAGGGCGGGTTGGTGCGCCATCAAGTGTCGAATCGAGTCGGCCAACGGCACGACTGGCCGCGCGGGTCTGGGTTTGTTGGTGGAAGGGTCATGGCTGGGGGCCGAATTATTGCCCAATTTCTTCTCCAATAAGGAGTCGATACTGAAACTGGACTTGTAGGCCTTCCTTGCGGGGGGCTCCGTGTCCGTCTTGGCCGTGCCTTCCATGGCTACAGTAGTCCGAGGGGCAGAGTGAGGAGCGAGCGAGCCGTTCTCCGAGTCGTCGTGTCGGGTTAGTGGCGGGGCGGTGCGGGCTCTAATGGATTGATTTGTGTGCCAGTGTGAGCAGATTGGTTCAACAAACAGGACCCGGGGCTGCCGCCGACCCATTGGATGCGTGCTTGCCAATTACAAGCCTATTCAAATGCTCGACGGGGTGCCATCATGGCCGCCGTTACCTATTGCATAATTAATTATCCACGGCCGCGGGTGTGATTTTTAGCCCGTGCTCGATGCGTTGCGCTTTCTTGCGCCATTCGCCACAAAACAATTGCCGCCCGATCGAGTGCCCGATGGGATAAGTGTGGGAGAAGGGAAAACGAAACCGACAGATTGCGTCTTCGAGATGATGGCTCAATGGCCAGCCACGCCTACTGTAACCCCCTGCCCGCCACCAGCACCACTTTTGAACGATTCCTTACGCCCTTCTCTCATTTCCGAGCGTGATTGTTTTGAAAACGAAAAGTTGCTGTAATTCATTTAAAATGATTCAGTTTTTTTCTAAAAGAAAGAACCTTGTCTGAACTGGTTCGGTCTGCCGAAGGTGTGTCAAAGAGGGGGGGGGAATGGATCGTCTCACGAATCCAAGACGGGCAAACAGAAAGCAATTAGGCAGCGGAAGCAGAGCGAGTTTGGTCGATCAGCCGATCGGGATGAAATAATGAAGGTCCGAATCCGAACGGGATCATTTCGCGTGTTGTTGGCCTGGAAGAGCAAGGTGTTTTTAGGCGCGCACCATGTTGAATAATTGATTAGCAATCATGTCTACAAGACTCGTCCCCCCCACGGCCATAAGCTAATCCTGGGCGGCTCCGGTTTCATTTTCCTTTGCCCCGACCAAACGAGGCCGCTAATGGTCGTGGCTTTCATTAACCTGGCCCGGCTCGCTGATTAAGCACCAGCCACCGCTCAATCCCCCGCCGACACGATCCTAAGCCCTCATTTTTCAAACTAAGATCGTTTCATCTCGAGAGCTGCTCGCAAAAAACTATCTCCTCGCTCTCGATTGATACATCACCTTACAGTAAGACTAAGACGTCTCGCCTCACTTTCGAATCGGAATAAGCGCATGAAATACATCAACAGCCATCGTCACGAATAGAATGAAACACGAACCGGAAACTATCGATCTCGATTAAATATCAAATATCTCTGAATGAACGAAAAAAACCAATCAAATTTCAGCTCGTCTTGGAAAACTTTCAAAAAGCACCCCAATACGGAGTAGTTCGGCTGAATATTTTGACGGCGCGAGGAGTCGCCGGACAACTTTGTTTCAACTGCGAAGAAGGCGCAGTGAATTTCGAACGATAGGCGCTGTACAAAGTTGGCAAAGAAATATTTCGACGCGGCGTGTACGGAATCGAAATTCTTCGACGTTTCACTTGCGAAGTCGACGGTTCATCTTCGTAGCAACCGAACGATAAGCTCGGATCGTCATTTCCGAACAAAGTCGATGGTTGATCGCCAGAACAGTTGAAAATAGCCGGCATTGTCGTTTTAGTGGCGACTTCCTTGGCGCTTGCCTTCTCATTCATATCCATGATACGCGAGACGATAGCAGCGCAGAACGTGGCCATGTCCGTATACGATTGGCCAGTCAACGCCTGCAACGTCCAAGCCATCTGAAAAATGTTTGATCCTAACTATCGATTAGGACGAATCAGTCAGCCGACTCACCCAACGAGCCGTCCCTTGATCAGCTTCGATAAACACGGCAGCAGTGATAATCGAACAAGCCAAGAACAAATAATCGTTTTGTAATTGCAAAAACTTTTCTCTAAAAATTTTTGATTATTGCAGAAAAAAAGATAAAAACATGCATCCTTACTCGTACTTGCTGCAAATAACGCTCGGGCCCAAAAGGGCTTGCAATAGCACGGCGTACAAGTCATCGCGAAATAACATGACCACTTCCAAAGCCCCGACGCACGTGCCGTACCAACTGTCAATGGGCAATTCGGGAAATTGCAATTCTGAAAAAAAATTTTTCTAAATGTGCTTATAAAGTACAGCCATACTCGAGGGGGGATCAGAGCTGCAATGTGTTTTACGTTATCCCATACTTCCGGTAAAGTTTCCCGCTCAAGCATTCAAACTTTATCTTCCCGCACCCGCCAATCCAGAAACATGAACGCGGTCCCTCGCCCTGTGTGGATGCGGTACTTACGCAAAACTTTCAGAATAGTTTCGATGTAGATCAAAGGTGATACGATGCTAATTTTGTAATTCAATGTTTTCAAAACTCGTAATTCTGATTTCAAAATAGTTTCGTGCGTATACGAATGACCCATCTCGCGCATATGCGTGTTAAAATCATCCGATTTCACGGCCTAGACATATCACAAATTAAAAAACTATTGAACTTTCGCAAAAAATACTTACTCGATTTTGATTTTCCATTTTGCTAGCGATTTGAATACAAGAAAACAGCCTCAACGTCACTTGACCAAAGAACTTATCTTCGATATCAGACCACTCTTTTGTGTTAGCGTTCGCGCTTTTTTCTTTTTCAAAATTTTCCATCAATGATCGAACGTGATTGAGCACGAATCTCAAATATAAGCAATAAATACGATAAATACTCGAAAAAATCTACTTACTGATCGAACATAGCCAAAGCGGTGAATTTCACGTTGGCGGGCACTTGCAGCTTCTCGCAAAAAGCGAACAAAAATTCAACTGGTCGAATTTTGAGCAATGGTACCTAAAGAAAGGAAAAACGAAATATGCCTCCTCGAAATGAAAAATATAACGAATATTTCATCAAAACTAATCAAAAGAAGTCGAGTGATTCGAGAAAAACTAAAGTTTTCGGATTTTAAGCAAAAAAGCTGCATAAAAAACAGCGTAATCTTTTTAACAATCAAAAAAACGGCACGAAAAAATCGATTTCGGAAACAACTTACTGAAGGCGTCGTCAGCGTTTCTTGCATCCGTTTTTTATTTTTCGCGGTCAGATTAGCAATCCAATCTTCCAACATATCGCCGTGAACACCGCAAAATCTATGATTGAAACACGGCACCAATTCGTAATCGATTTCATCTTCGTCATTTTTTCCCGCGCGTTCTTCGTCGTCCCGAATACGCGTTTGAAAAAGTCCATCGAATCCAAAATATTCATTCGACATTTTATCGATGTTCGACGCCATAAAATTAGGGGGTGATAAAACTGGGAAATTTACGAAGCATCAAAAAGATTTAACACATGAAATTGATTACGATTCGATCGCAACCAGCGCCGATCGGCGCGGTGTCAAGCATGTGCGCAAGCAAGCTGCTTATGACAAACTCGTAAGTTGTCTGCTCGAAGGCGGGAGATGTCTCCGGAAGTGGATACGGATTTTTCCAATTACTCTGTCTTTCTTAGAACGATTCGAGTAGAAATTAAATTTTTGATTATGTATTGAGTAAAATAGCTAAAATTATGAATGTACTGCCATATTTCAAGTGCTTTGTAAAAATATTTTTCTTATGGGGTTTTTTATTTTCGTTGTCGATTTTTGTGGATGGAAAAACTCAAAGGTGAGAAAAATCTTTTGCCAACGAAAAACTTGAAAATTTGTTTTTTTAGAAGTGGTCATAGGCGTGTTTTGAGACCGAATAGGCCAAATATTGTATTAATTTTAACCGACGATCAAGATGTCGAATTGGGTAAGTGATTAATTTTTTTATCTCCAAATTTGCGTACACTAATTTTTTCGTTGTTTTGGGTGTAAATCTAGTAGAAAATGTGGCTTTAAAGCCAATTCATGCAAAATTTTTCAGGTTCGATGGAATTTATGTCAAAAACTTTAAAAATTTTCCGTGAAGGTGGTGTGGAATTTGTGAACGGTTTCGTGACGACTCCTTTATGTTGTCCGAGTCGAAGTTCAATTCTGACTGGCATGTACGTCCACAATCATCACGTCCATTCAAACAACGAGAATTGTACTGGCCATTGGTGGATTTCGTTGCACGAACCGCGGTCAATCGGTGCTTATTTGCAAAAAGCAGGATATCGGACAGGCGAGTCAGAAAACAGGCCGATTGTGGTTTATAATAACTTAAGAATTTTCAGGTTATTTTGGCAAATATTTGAACGAATACAACGGATCTTATGTGCCCGTTGGTTGGACAGAATGGATGGGCTTGGTGAAGAATTCTCGTTTTTATAATTATACAGTCAATTTTAACGGAGTTCGCATAAAACACGGTGTAAGTCGCGTAATTTCCTTTAAATTTTAAAAAATTTTTCAATTTTTTTGTAGGATAATTACGACACGGATTATTTCACCGATTTAGTAGTCAATGATACGATTACATTTTTGCGTCATTCTTTACTTCATCATCGAGATAAACCATTTTTGGCCGTTTTGAGTTTTCCGGCTCCGCACGGACCCGAAGATCCGGCGCCTCATTATAGCTCGCTTTTCAATAATGTGACTACGCACAGGTAGAATTCCATGGTTTTTTTTAATTTAGGAGTAAAAGTTACTGTTTTTTTAGGACACCGAGTTGGAACTATGCACCGAATCCGGATAAGCAATGGATTTTGCAGCATACTGGAAAAATGGAACCGGTGCACGTGGCATTCACTGATTTTCTACATCAAAGGTATCAGGTTTTGAAAAGAGGGTTTTTCGGTTGATTAGATTTTTTGTTTCAGGCGATTACAAACACTACTTTCGGTCGATGATGCCGTGCAGAGGGTGAGTCGGGGGGGGGGGGGGGTCGAAGTTGGAATATGGACCTCCTGAAAAAAACGGTTTTTATGTAGGTGTACGAAGAATTGCGTGATTCGGGCGAATTAGAGAATACATACATTGTGTTCACGTCGGATCATGGTTATCATTTGGGACAATTCGGTTTGATTAAAGGCAAAATGATGCCCTATGAATTCGATTTGAAAGTACCCTATTTTATTCGAGGACCTGGTGTGGGTCGTGGATTGAGGTGAGTCGAAGTTGGGTTTTGAGGGTGTAGGTGATGTCGTGTCATACTTTGCACCAAACAGCGCACTCAAGGGCTAAGGAACACACTTCACAATAATTTTTTACCCAGTTAGGAGTCGAACCCTCCCATGTAAGTGCGCACCCAACCTGAGGGACACGCCTTAACCCGCTAGGCCACGACCCGGGCTCGAAGTGAGAGGATTTTCCGTTTCAGCTTATGGCAACCAGTGGCCAACATCGATATTGCACCCACGATCCTAGACGCGGCGGGCGTGTCGACACCTGAGCACATGGACGGCAGATCTATCCTGCCCTTGGTCAAGTACGAAACGAGCAAGGCTGGCTAGGTCGAGGGTAGCATGGACTAAGGACCCTTGTGTTGCAGGAGACAGTCGAAGGCGACCGAGTGGCGGCATACGATTCTTGTGGAAAGAGGGTAAGCGTGGGTTGAAGGGGGACTCATCGTCTGGTAAGGGTCTGATAGTGGGTTTCTAATGGACATGTAGATGTCCCGTCCGCCTGATTTTGACGTTCATGTTCTTCTCCGAAAGCATATTTTATCCGCATCAGCAATCAGGTAGCATTTCTGTCCTGACGGAGACGAGACCCGAGTTGAGGCTAAACCAGGATTTGGCCATGGTCAAAATGGGCACATTGGCTCGGCACTTACCTTTGCAGCGTAAAATATGGTTTTAGACAATGGTTATCAGCAAAAAAACCATGGTGGTAGTTTCAGTTTGGATTTCCATCAGCTGAATTCTTTGTCTCGTCGAAACTAGCTTCAGATTTCAGATTGGGTTTTTGTTTTTAGGCTTCGTCCAAAATTGCTTCGTCTTCGTGAACGACTACAACGTCAAAAAGAGAAATACAGCAAGGATATGCGGATTCAGAACGAGTGCGATAGGCCGCAATACAGAGCGCCGTGTAAAGCCATGCAGGTGAGAGTGGTCGTGCTGGCAATGAATGAGGGGAATGAGCAGACGTTTGAGGTTCAGCAGTGGGAGTGTCGACGGAACGAGATTGGACGATGGCGTATTTTCAAGTGTCGTGGCAAAGTGCGAGTGGAAAATGAGTGCTCTTGCGTGGAGAATGAGAGGACGAGCAGAGGCAGGAAAAGATTGCGGAGAAGGCGTAAGTACGATTGATGGGTTATTGAATAAGTCTCGTTAATCGATTTGTCAGGATCGATTAATGGATTAGGTTTCTAGTGAGATTTAGCTGAAGCATGCAAAGCCTGGCTGGAAGCACTGTCCAGCATCGATCGACATGGCCGAACTGGGCTGGATCAGTTTGGAGGGGGGGACCGACCCAAGCTGTGATATGTCAGATCGTTATTTTGGAGACCCGCCTCGGGCTAAAATATCCTCCAATCCGTCCGTCCTGACTGCGGGTGCCCATCAACGGAAGAAGTACATCAGGACAGAAAGCAAGGTTGGGTCGTCAGTTCGGTGGGTCGATCGATGCTGGAGCACTGCAGTTTGAGGAATGGTTTTTTTCGAATGTTGTCATTTCAGATCGGCCGCGTCGTGCAGTTGGGTACGATGAATCGGAGGAGTTGATGGACTCACGGCAGTCGAGTGCGCCGACAGTCGCCGCGGAGGAGTTGTCCTTGTTGGAATGGGAGCACACGATGGACAATGGCCAAGTGGCGCACGTGTCCGAAGAGCAATTGGAAAGTTGGGAGGACGAATTTTTCCATACTGTGCTTGAGGTGAGTGTATTTGGCTGCCAGGGGGGCCGTAGCTGGCAGCTCGATACAGTCTTGGGGCGAGTCTGCAACCCGTATAGTCTCCTACGACTAGGGGGCCCGCCTGGTGGGTTGTAAGACCATCCGCACCGGACGATAGCTTCCGCAATGCAGTCTGTTCGAATGGGGGGGGGGGGGAAGATGGCAGGGCGTGGTTCGTACATCTGATCGCATTTTTTCCAAATATCATTGGCGGGCTTGCGCAATTGTGGGAGGTTCCATATAGCACACTGGTGCAGGTTCGACTCCCACTCGGGGCTCATGTTTTCAATGGTTTCTATTTCTTGATATTAATATTTCTAAAAACTGCTTTTTCGTTTTAGAATGAAGAAAATAGAAATGGCTCGGAGACTTATTTTGGGGAGAATGAGGAGTGCACGAATGGAAGTTATGTCGAGTCGGTTCGCGTGCGCAGGAGCACGAATTCGACCTTGGATCATCGAAGTCGGCATCGTGTCAGGCACTCGAAGCATCGACGGAATGGAAACGGGCCCAGCAGACAGCAGCGGCCCGGCACGAGGGGTAAGTACGAGTGGTTTGTGGTGGAGGCTGATGTCAGATGGGATGATTTTAGGTGCGGTGCTGGTTCGTGGGTGCTCCTTATTCGACAACCACACTGTGCATTGCCGACCTGAGATTTATAATAACTACGACAACTGGTTGCAGCAAAAGTACAAAGTGGACGATAGGATTCGAAATTTGAGGACTCGATTGCAGGAACTGAAGGTAAGGAGAAGGGGCCTGGTTGATCTCATGGATCGTTATTGGGCTTAATTGTGCTTAATCCCTAAAATGATGGATTTTGTTGAGCAGGGCGTGCGGAAACACCTGAAAGCGGGGCGTCCAGTGGAGCAAGGAGGATTGCTGCCGAGAGAACCTGCGTTCTGGGCGTCGACTGACGAAGGCGATGGGCAGGGTGACAGGAGTCGGTACGAGGACGAGCAGCCGAGTGAGGATGCGTGCAGTTGCGAGGCGTCAGCGAGGAGTCACCCTCTCAGGTGAGAGTGTAAACATGCGCTAGTTGTCCGATGTTTCGATGTCGAACGTTCAATTATAGACGAGCCCAAGACTCGGATCTGCCGTCGCCGACCATCTCCGATGCAGAGCTATTGGCATATGCCGAAGAACGTCGACGAGAGAGGGCGAGGAAGAGGAAATTGCAAGGTGGGAATAAGAAAAGTGAACGTCATGGTCGACGACGGAACGAGGAGTCGCAGGCAGCCAAGTCTTATTGCAATGTTCCCAATTTGAATTGTTTCACGCACGATAACAGTCATTGGAAGACGCCCCCCTATTGGACGTTGGGACCGTTCTGCTTTTGCCAGAATTCCAATAATAATACGTACTGGTGCTTGAGAACGGTCAATGCCACCCATAATTTTCTATACTGCGAGTTCGTGACCGGTTTCATCAGCTTTTACGATATTACCAAAGACAAATATCAGGTGAGGGTGGTGGAATGTGTGGAGTGAGACCTGGGTGACGACACTTCCTGAGGGTCCCTAGTCATGTGGGTTGGGATAGGATCCATATTTGAGACTGATGCAAGTGCCTGAGATGACACCGAAGAACAGTCAAATACGTAGCTTTGGGCCATCGCGCACCTTCCACCATAGCGAGAGGCCGGGACTGCTCGAAGGTTCATATGAGCAGGTTGTGTGCGCTTCAGGGTCCTGCACGGGTATGAAAATCGTACCCTACCCGTACCCGCTGGACGACCTCCTTACCCGTACCCGGTGCACCCCGCTGGACGACCTCCTTACCCGTACCCGGTGCACCTTACCCATACCCATGCCCGTAATTTTTCAAAAAATTCACCCGTACCCATACCCAGTTTTTCGATAAATGTTCGAATGTAGTGCAAAAACAGAAAATTCATGAAAATAATTCCAGAAAACCAGAGTTTTCAACGAAACTCGATCGATTTCCATAAAAGACTTTCTTGAAGCAGTAATCAGAGCCAAATGCTTTAGCGCTAAAAGCCTGAATCATGTATTTTTTAGTAGTGTATTGGTTTCTTTTGTTCTTCTGGAAATAGACATCTCAATCTAAACTGAAATGCCTGGAGCTGACAACAAGACAATCTAAACCCTTAATGAAACTGCACTCATTTCGCAGAGAGTAACGAAGTTCAACTTGACAAGGAATGCTTGTTTAAGATGTTTAGCTGAAGGCATTTTTTGCAGGTATGGCTGACCTATGACCCAAAGGTGACCAATGCATGTAGTCTACCAAACGCGCTAGTGTAGCTTGTACACAGAGATCAACAACAACTACTGTAGCTGTACTACTACAAAACAAGCTAGTTTGTGTGGAGGAGACAGTTTCACGATTAGAATAGACGTGTCTGAAGGTGAGTCGCAGAGCATCCATACAAGAAAGTCCTATCCAACATCACAGCGACACTGCTGTCCTAATCTAAGGACCCGCTGACTTTAGAGTAAAAAAGACTTGGATCCTGCAAAGGGTCAGTGTTGCTGCACTGGTGCAAATCTGTCATATACAAGTATGGACTCTTCCTGGTCGCCTCTTATCGTTAGAAGCTCGAAATACTCGTTCATCTTTTCTTCTACCTTGTTTTAAAGTTTTCTAACTGAAGATGCTCTATGTCACGCCCTTCACGAAAACAGATAGTTGATATGCAGACCCCAAAAGATATGGGTATGGATATGATTTCGATATCGCTATGTCAAATGATATCGATACCGATTAGATATAGACATGGATATCCATATCAACAGTCGAAAAAACTAGCCTCAATATAGCAGACATCAGAACTGTTTCGCTAAAAACAGTCACAAAATGCACAAAGATCCAAATTTGCAGCTCTGTCAAAAATACGAATAAAAGAATTAAACAAGAGCGGATACCCGTACCCGGCGACCCTTACCCAAACCCGTACCCGTACCCGCCGGGTATGGGTGGGTACGGGTACGGGTTTGGGTACACATGCAGGACTCTGGTGCGCTTGACGGGGCCAGTCCTGAGGTTGTCACACCAAAAGCACCGACTTGTGAGTGCAATGTGGACTCCGCTGACCATATTCCTGTGTTTATAGTTAAACAATGTGGTCTACGAGTTGAGTGTTGGCGTCATCGAGCAACTGAGTGCTCAGCTGGACAAACTGAGGACGTGTCGAGGCAGTGTCGAGTGCGAGAGGTATGGCGTGGCCTGATTTGTGTCAGCTTTCATGCTCGTATTCTTACGAGTTGGTTTTTGTTGTCATATTGTATTTTAGGACGATCTTTGTAAACAAGTATTTTTAGGCCGTTTTTTTGTGATTTTTACGTTTTGAAGTTTTTCATTTCGTATTCGCAATTACAGTATGAAATGTTCACGTAAGGCTTTGAGAAGGCGTACAGGAGACCGAGCGACGAAGACTAAACATCCGCTTGGAAAAAAGTGTCAAGCATGCGAAAATGTAAACAGAAGAAAAAGTGCATTCTTATTTTCCTAAAGTGTAGACATTAATTTCGATGTCAGTGTCGGCGAACACGTCCCTCAACATGGCGCTCACTGTCGGCCAGGACAGCCCGTCCAAGCCGCACCCGATTCGTGGCATGCTGATGCGAGTGACCTGGTGCTGCAGTGCGTGTTCGCGCATGGCCTCCACGCTAGACCGTAAATTCGGATAGGCGGGCTTGTCGTAGACGCGTTTCTTAGTGATCAAATTGTAAATGTAACGACCATCCCGTTCCAGGATTGCAACCCTGCCCATTTTGGCACCTGAAATAAGGAAATCATATGTATTTGGGCCATAAACTCCTGATATCGGCCTCGATATCTTCCTAAAACTGACCCCAGCATCGACCGACCCGATCCGCTTTGAAAAATGAAAGATTGATGGGGATAACGTGTTTAGCACTGCGTCCTCAAAACCTGCTGCTACCCGCTGTCATTCTCTGCTAGACCACTCCAAAGGACATAAAAGAATCAACCAGCGCCTACAGTGGGATTGAATGCCGAAAATCGGGATTTTTTGTTACACTAAGCCCAACCTCATCATTTTCCTGCAGATAAAGCGCGTAAAATTTTAGCTGCCGATCCAGCAGTCGGATTGGCATGTCGGTCGATCCTGGCCCAACCCCCTCAAAAATGGTCGGCCACTTCAGCCAACCCGTTTCCAACGCATTTGTGAAAATGCATTTTGTGCTTTCTTGAGCTTGTCGACGCGTTTTCTAATTCGAAACATCGAATTTTTATTTTGTTGACACCTCCAAGAACTGTGCCTTCAATTGAGAATACAGATCCTGATGAATCGGGAACGAACCACGAAACAAGACAAGTTTTGTGGACTTGAGCGCGCACTACTGGTCAAAAAAAAGCTTGTATCTTCAAAATTTGACCCCCCCCCCCCCCGAATCCGATTTCGATCAAAAATGGCTGTGAATTGAAGGTTGTAAAGATATTTCAGGAGAGAAAGGGAATGCTTGAGAGGGAGATGATCGAGCTGAGAGAAAGTAAGGAAGCGTGATTTATTTGGTGATTAATGACTGACTCTACGCATTTTTGGGGCGCTTGAGCCTGATTTGGAATGCTATGATGAATACTTGCACTTCAAATCATTGAAGGAAATAGACTATTTGGCTCTATATTTGCAAGCTACTCAGGGTGGGGTGAATGAAAAAAACGAATAAAAAAGTGAAAAAAGCATTCTCTAAACGTTTCGGGGAGGGGGAGGCAACCTTCGGGATGGCCCCACTACTGCAAGGACAAGACACTGGAGGGTCATAACGACGACAAAATATCCGGAACAAATTGTCCAGGTGCAAAATGACCCAGGATAAAATGCCCTGGACATATTATCCTCAACAAAATGACCTGCGTACACACAATGTCACTTGCTAGGTTTTGCATCAGAGCCATCTGATGCCAGAGGAGTCGTTTTTCTTTTTCGCACTTTCACATTTTTAGTGTCATGTGTGTTGTGTTTTATGTTTCTTGTGCTCCTAGTGCGCATATGCGTTTGCACAAGAATAAAATATGATGATGATGATGCATTGCATGGTCAATCACAGTCTTGGAAACACAACGATTTTTATCGCTATCTTATTGAAGAAGCTGATTGGATTTCTTAGCTTATAAAGCACGAACGAGCGACGCATCGGCTTCCATCTCAAGAAAAAAATGCATCTCGAATTTTTAGAAAGCGACATAGGGAAGAAACAAAGCAAAATTCAAGGTCATATATTTGGGTTCCGTGCGAAATATCGAGCGGCGCCCAATCCTGGAAATGCGTTTTTTACACAAAAAAGCGGATGCTTAGCGAAAGTGCATACGAGTCCAAAGTCAAGCCACTTTTCCCTACATGTCGTCTATGAGCGGAAAGTAGAGAATAGCATAACGAAACTCGGTTGGATTGGAAAATTCCTGCACAAAATGCGACTACGTAGGCACGGGAACCATTTCTGCTGTTTGACAGCGGACCAGCTCAGGATCGAATCGTCGTCTTTGGAATGGCCAACAACCTGGACATGCTCTCCCACAGGTCTCAGAATTCTGCTCCGACAGAGAAGAAATTTGCAAGACAGTTTCTGCACTCCTTTCAGGCGCAGGATTTTGTGTCGAGGATAAAATGCTCACAGTTTCTTTAGGGCACAGTCGACCTCGAATAATTGCAACTGATCCGGACGCCACGGTGACTTGCAATTATCCGAGGTTGAAATACACGTAAAACGTACCGTCATTTTTAAAAATCGGAAAATGGGAACTTGTTGCATCCTGAACTTTGCAATAATCCGAGGCCGACTGTATTATGTCCCAGCATCGACCGATCCACCGATCCGGCCGAACCGATCCGCCGATCCAGGGGGTGGATCGGATCCCGATCCGATCCGACCGCTGGATCGGCATTTCAAATTTGCCGCGCATTACCTGCTTGAAAAACACGCGTATGACTTGTTTTACGATACTCCTCTGACATTTGAGTTCTCTCCCATAATCATTGTCTCTGTGACATCGTGTACGTGAAGTTTTTTAATGGGTTCCAGAGGTCAGAGAGAAATCAGATGCAATGGCGAATAGAAGAAGTGAATAAGGAGCTTAACGATAGCTTAACGGAGCTGGATCAGGATCAGGGCGATTTCGATTGGGATAGGATTTTTCTGTGTTTTGCGTATGAGCCTTTACACCTCACTGAAGCTTTTTTCAGTCATACAGCTTTTTTGAAACTTCTCCAATTAATTATTATTATAGATAATTTGAAAATTGATTTGAAAAATAGGTAGTTCTGATACAGGCCATATATAGATAAGCCATGCCAGCTCACGTCATGTCATGCTTTATTCCTGACCAGGCACCATGCAGCACTATCGGGGGTTAGGAAACATATGTCATGTATTGACAATTAATTTTACCCAGGCGAGAGTCGAACTCTCCCCTCTAATCGTAAGTGCGCACCTAGCGTGACAGGCAAACGACTACCGCAGGCTACGCCCCAGTTTTGCTTCCACCCCCAGAGCTGCTACAGACTACGATAAACAGACTAGCCTAGCTAGCGTGCTTTTTTCTTTATTTATGCAGAATCCCCATGCCTAATCGTCGGGATCCTGGCCTGTCGTTGAGGATCACGCGAAGAAACGAGCTTGTTTGGAGTCCCGCTTATTGGGCCTGAAGGCCCAATTAAGATATGTAAAACGATTTGAAATCAGAGTTTTTTAAATCAGTGAATGAAGAACAAAGATTGCGCAGAATTTTGGACACAGTTTTTGGCTTGGGATCGGTTAGGATCGGATCGGCTGGATCGGATCGGATCGGATCGGCCGGATCGGATCGGATCGGGCCGATCCAGAGCATGGATCGGATCGGGATCGGGATCCGGGCTGAGGGTCGGATCGGTCGATGCTGGATTATGTCCAGCAAATTTTGTATGAGCACATGTTGTTCTGTGGTGACATCAGCAGTCCAGGTGGCATAATCTTACCAAGAGCAACTTGACGCAAGAGATCGTCGACTCCACCGAAATTCTGTTTGAATGCAACAGCAATCCCTTTTCCCATACGACAGTCCTCGCTGATACAATGCGCCAAGCTGTCGTTGCAGGCGCAAGCGAACAGGTCGCCGTTCAGTTCCTTCCAAATCATTTCGAAAAAGATAATTTTCGAGTAAAGACCAATTTTCTCTGAAATCGTTAACACTTCGCGCGTATATACTCCCACCGACTTCGATGTCCAGTTTGGCCAAGCTTCTGCCGCCCAAACTCGCCAGACATTTCTGTAGCGAGAAAGTAGGCACGAGAAAAACCACGAAAGCGCGCGAAATTTGAAATTAGGATTGCGCTGTTGACCGTTTTTAGTCATTCAACGCAAGGAGTTGGACCTATAAATCAGAAGGAGACTGCATCTTCTATACCGCAATGTTATAAATTTCCAGCGGGCTTATTTACACCTTGTCATTGTTTTATCCTAACCTGTTCTTGAACCTACCGTTACCCGGTGCCACCACTCAGATGTTTAATGGCCACCTAAGAAGCCTACTGCGAGTTGAAACACACCACTCAACTTACGCAACAGCTCTGGTACCCGTGAACCAAAGCTGATCCAAAGCGCTCCAACGGTCAGGGGCTATGCCTTGAGAAAGCCCTTGTCCCAAGCCGTTCGACCACTTGAAACCCCAACGCCACACACTCGAGTCCAGTCCAGTCCAGTCGTTCGCCTCGCTGCACCGCCTTGTCGCCTCGTCGCCTCAATCGCCTCGCGAATAAGGCGAACAAACCAATAAGACAAGACGAACTCGAAACGACTGAATCTGATACCGATCTTCTTACTGAACTCACTAAACTGTACAAAATCAGGCACAGTGCACCGGAAGGCGGGTCATCATCATCCTAGATCTTCCAATCACATCCACTCTCGCGGGGTCTTCACCGGTAACGAGCGCCCTCTAGTTCGTCCTCGAGCGCCCCCTAGTCGCTGTTCTCGATCCCCTCCGAGGTGGTCGTTGGTCGGCGTCTGCCGCACGTGGACGCCACCCGCTGATCTTGAGGTCGCGGCGAGGCCCAATGCTGAGGCGGCGAGTATGTCCCGACGGCAGCACGTGCCCCGTCCAGGCTCACCACACTCGGCATAGGCACCGCACGTGCCTTTCGCTGCGGCCTCGACCTCGCAATCGCCGCTCGATGGGCTGTCGTCCACCTGGTCCGTCCGCGACCATTGTCCACCGTCCAAATTTACGACCCTGTTTTGGTCGTCCGGGCCGCCACTAATCCGCCTCCTAATCCGTTTGTTTTCGTCAGATTCGAATCGCAAACGGGCGGGAAGGTGAGGTTACTGCACCGGAATGGCACATTCACAACACACTCCCCCCCGTTGGGAAGCTTGACCCCAAGCTTCTTCTTTCTCGGCCATCCTCCGTTGCCCGTTGGTCTTGCCTTTCTTTTTGACCTCGTCATTTCTTCCACTGCCCTCGGTCGCCCTTCTTATTGACCTCGACCGACCTCGTTGCCCCGATGTGACCTTTTCTCCTTGACCCATTGACCTTCCTCCTGGTGCTACCGCCACTGACCGCCCTGGTACACTAATAAAAATATCCCTTTCCTTCCTACCATATCTCTCATACCACATCTCAGTGCTGGTGCACCCATTCCTAATCAGTTCCAACCACACTTTCCTCCCCGTGCTGGTGCATTTATTCACACATTAGTGTAAACACATAACCCATGAGTGCAACGCTTACACCAAAAAAATGAAAAAATATCCTCAAAACCTCGTTCGCACCACACATTAGTAAGCGACCCCGTGATCACTTCCCCCAATAACTCTGTCACCAAAAAATTCACTCGTTATCTAATTACATGGGCATTCACCCTCTTCGTCAGAACACTTCCAAAACTGTACACACTCAGTGACCCCATTTCTCCTACACTTATCACTCGAAAAGTTCTAAACTTCACACTGGGTCCTGTCACCCACACTCCAAAGCCTCTCTCCAGGGGACCCGTTCATCCCTTTGGTCACCATTTCAACTCTTCTATGCCCAAGATTGTTACACCGCCAGGACCTCACCAAGGTGAGTCCGTCGGCTCCACTCATAAAACTGAACCCCATTGTTAGTTCCAACATAAGAAACGCGAACCCAACTCCCAGAAAAAAAGGAAAACCCATCAGCCTAAGCGCTCCCCACATAAACTACACCACTCACGTGCCAGTGCTTTCCTTCCTGTCTTCGTCCACCTTCTTAAGGCCGATGTCCGCGTCGCCCGCTACGACTTCTATCTCTGCTCCGATCGTCCCTTCGTTTCCTTGAGTCACGATGGTAGCTTGGACTTCGCCTTCGTCGACTGTACGACCTCGATCTTCTCCTCCGTGATCGCTCTTCATCACGCCTGCTTGACCGATGGTGCCTATCGTCCCTTGATCGACTTCTCTGCCTTCGCCTGTGTCGATGGCACTCGTGACAATAGGAGTCGCTCGATGACGTGGACGAGGAAGTGGAACGGTGACGAGATCGTCGGCGCCCATGGCCAGATCCTCGCCGCTGCGTCCCGCTTGTACTTGGTTGATCGTCACGCTCGCCACGTTCACCCCTCGTTCCCTGTCGTCGACCGCCATGACCGCCCTGTCCTCGTTCGCGATCGTTTCCTGCTTCATGTCTTCGATGACCACTTCGTTCGTCTTGAGTGCGGTCGTGTCCCCGCTGCCATTCCATC